>CM040461.1:28210827-28213899 GCA_022758105.1 Pangasianodon gigas
TTAGGCATCGACGGCTGCAGGGATGACTACGACGACCGGAAATAAATTAGCGTTAATGGCGTAGCCGTGGAAACCAAAGTCAGTAAGCGGTGAGGGTTACATGATGACAGAACTGGCTGTTTGAAAATTTATGCTGCCTCAAAAAAAAAACAAAAAAAAAAACAATCAGAACGGCTTAGAAGAGTTTGTATTCTTATAACATTCCTGGTGGCGTCAAGTGTGAATGATGTAGCTTCAGAAAAATGGGATTATTGATTAAAGGTGCAGTCTGAAACCAAATCCCACGGTCCACATGTAATCCACTCTGGAAAACTGCAGCAAATTTCCAGAAAGTGGGAGCCATTTTCTTTACAGAATGACTAAAAATTCTAAAAATAGCACAAAAATATGTATAAACACCAAAGTAGCTATATATAACAATAAGCAAAAAAACAAAAAAAACAAAGAATCTAAATAACGAAGTTGATTATTTTCCTATCCTCGTCTTATACCACGGCAATTTGACAATGATTACAATTTTTATTCTTTAAAGAATGACATAATACCTTTTATCCATTTAAAGTTACATTTAATTTTGTGGAACATTGAAGCAACAAGTTAGTTCCTGTTCTCACTTACGTTGCAGCTGCGATTAACAGTCGTTCCTTCATCAGCCTCGCTTTTCTCTCTCTTGAAAAAAACACAGCTTGTCATGTTACCAAGAAACCGCGAGGCATACAGACACGATGACGTATCAGAACGAGCGCATTAATATAACCTGTGATTTGGAGCTGCACTTCTGTCAGAGCTGCTGTTATAGAGAATTCATCAACACCTTCTGACCAATCAGAATCCAGAATTCACAGCGCTGTGGTGTAAAAGTAGTTATAGAGTTATTAAAAATTTTCTCCGCTAGACCTGGTAGATCTTTATATCCTTCCTCATCTACTGGGCTTGCTTTTTTCTTTCTAAAAATATTAGCTGTATGATATGCTTATTAGAAACTTATTTAAAAAAAAATCCCCTGAAGGATGAACGCTTGGATGAGGTTTTGTATCCGTCGTCTCCCCCGCTGGGCCCGTGGAGCACGATATCCACAGGGAGTCTGTCCATGTCTGTGTCTGCATGTGTGTGTGTGTGTGTGTGTGTGTGTGTGTGTATGTGTGTATGGTCCAAAAACAGAAAGCCGGCTGTCACATAATGGATCGGACAGTGGACTCCATTAAAAGGGATTTATTCAAACAGAATCGGGCCAGAGGAGAAAGCTGGGATCCGTCACATTTCCTCACGCGTGACTCCCGCAGTGTTTCCCCCGAGCTCGGTTCGGAGCGCTGAGGTTTTATTTTAAGGTTCCTCGCCATTATTTGGCTCCTATTTGCATTTCACAGGAGGGTTCAGCATAATGAAATGTTGGTGTTGGCTTTGAAAGCGTGAGATCGCACTCAAACACAAACCCAGCTCGCTGATTGCTATCTTGGTTGCACTGTTCGTTAACTAATAATAGAAAAAGTCTTCTTATTTTTTTTCCTCTTCATACAGTCTGGCATTGAATGCTGATTAGTTTCATAGCTGATGGTTTGGATGAACTGATCTGAAGCCGAGCGCTGCTTTCAGACTGATATTGGACTAGACGGATCAATTAGCGTCTGATTTTCAAAACAAATTCATGCGTGTGAATGTGTGTGATGTTGACCAGCGTGTTGCTGTTTTTACAAAGCATTTAGTCAGGATCATGATTTCATAACAACAATATTTAAACACCTTTTCCAATGATTAAAATGAGGTTAAAAAAAAAAAAAGCTTGCGCTTTAAGGTGGGATAATGCAGGTAGATGAATAATAAAAGAAAAAATAAAATAAAGAATTTCATAACCAGCTGCATTTAATATCCCATTCCACACAATTCACTTTAAAGGAGGCTTTAAGCTCCACCCACGTTACACAATTAACTATGAAGGAGGCTTTAAGCTCCACCCACTTTACACAATTAATTATGAAGGAATCTTTAAGCTCCACCCACAATCACTTTACACAATTAATTATGAAGGAGACTTCATAGCACAAATAATTTTGAATGTTTTAAGTTCTACCTCATTTCGAACTTAGCACAAGTAAGAATGTTTTAAACCCCACCCCAGTTAGCACAGTTAACTCTGAAGAAGGCTTTTAGCTCCACCCACAATCAGTTTTAAAGGCTTCAAGCTCCACCCCACTTGGCACAATTAATTTTGAGAGCTTTAAATTCTGCCTCATTTAGCACATTAACTATAAAGTAGATTTTAAGCTCCACCCCACTTACCAACCCACTGAGATGCTAAGAATGGGATCATAAACCAGCCAAGGACACTGGGGTTGTTCTTTAAAACCACACACACACACACACACACACACACAGGCTGCATGGTAATTGTTGTAAGCGTGAGTGTGGAGGGAAACCTGGTTGAAATGGCCGTCCTCTGAGTGAGAGTGTAATAACGTACCGCTGCTCCAGATCGATCGTCTCTGATTGATAGAGCCGCAGATTTCTCACAAAGCCGTGTGTATAAAAGCTCACACTCGGCCCGGGACACTGCACGAGGGTGGAGGGCGCTTTAAAGAGGCCACTCGTTTATCAGAAGATTCATTAGAGTGAATGAATGAAACCCGAGGAAAAAAACTCTATCGTTAGAACAAAGTGGATGAAACCATCACACAGTGTTTTTAGTGCAGGAGAGCTGATGGAGAAATGAGACGAGGTTTTTCACTCATTCAGGTTGTTCTTTATATCTAACAGCTGGAAGGTCAATCAGCTGGACTCGCTTTACAACCCTGAGGAAATGATGAAGCTCCTCAGACCAGTAGAGGAAAAAAAATCCCTTCTACGCCATGTAATACACATCATTCTACACCCATCTCCACCTCGCTCCACACGAACCTGCCTCCGCCTCCTTCTACACACACACCCATCTCTGCCTCCTTCTACACACACACCCACCTCCGCCTCCTTCTACACACACACCCACCTCCGCCTCCTTCTACACACACACACCCACCTCCGCCTCCGTCCACACGCACACACACCCACCTCCGCCACCTTCCACTCGCACCCACCTCC
>CM040461.1:28228026-28245277 GCA_022758105.1 Pangasianodon gigas
TGTACTGTCTGAACCAGAATCACTGCACACACTCCATCTGTACTGTCTGATGCAACGGAGGAGCAAAAAGCCACCGACGGAGAGATTCTCAGCTGGAAGTCCAAAACCTCTGCCCGTGACATATCTGTCCTCCTGTGCAGCCCTGCAGGAGTGTATCAGCTCCATCGTTATTCATAAGTGAGGAGTGTGTGTGTGTGCACGTGTGTGCAAGTGTGCTTTCGGTTCAGCTACACTCGAAACTCACACACTGATTTCCACAATCATTCTGAAGTAACAGTTATAGGACAAAAATTCAATGGACACAGTGCTAAACTGGTAGCTATTTGATTCAGATGCAAAACACACGTCTGATTAGCGACACGAGGCACAAACAGGATTCTGTGTACGTTTTCTTTTTGGCTAAACTTTAACCCTCTGGAGTCGTAATTATTGCCAGTGTGTTATATATCGCATTATTTCTCACTCGTAGCAACAAGCAGAAAAGTTTTCTCAAAATCCAATACTCCAGATTTCTAATCAGTGTTTGTACCTAAATTAGGAGCTAGAAAGATATTTAGAAATCTATATATTATAATATATAATGTAATAATTATAATGTGTTTAAATATATATATTTTTTTACAATTTATAATTTATGATTTATAGAGTATGTTTATTATTAAATATATAATAAATAAATCTGCAAAATAATTTTTAATAAAATGTATATAATAAATATCAGATATATATAAATCAGTTTGTCTCTCTCTCAGTTTGTCTCTTTATATAATATATAACTCTTTTTTTATCATTTAAATTTGACTGTGACAGTGGGATTTGTGTTGATAGCCGTGTTTAGGGTTGCGGCGTGTTATGGAGCAGGAACTGGACAGCAGAGAGACAGAAGCAGCAGCACTGTGGGGTTGTAGGTGTTACAGTGGAAGCCTGCACACTGAGAGAGATAACGAGCTCCTGAGGCTGAGGAGGTGTGAGTGAACTCAGCAGCTCTTTAGCTCAGCCTGTGTGAGGTTAAATGAGTGTGTTAGAGATGAAGATCTCTGAAGAGCCCATGGTTCTGCGCGGTACTGCGCGGTTCTGCGCTGTTCTGCACGGTTCTGCTCGGATTCACATGGTTCTGCTCTTACCTCCTGGAGCTCTGTGGAGTTGTGAGCCTCAGTGCCGGGGATGTGCAGGTGGAGACTCTGCAGGTAATACGTCGTCTGCATCTGGAACATTAACAACACACCAGAACACACGTTTATTACCGAGCTACTTTCACATGTTATTCATGCAGAGTTAGCAGCTAATGATGAAGTTTCCCATCCATCACTCCATGCATTCCTCCATCCATCCATCCATCCATACATCACTCCATCCATCCATCCCTTCATCTCTCCTTCAATCCCTCCATCCATCACTCCATCACTCCATCCATCCATCTATTCATCACTCCACACATCACTCCATCCATCCATCCATCCATCACTCCATCCATCCATCACTCCACCCATCACTCCATCCATCACTCCACCCATCACTCCACCCATCACTCCACCCATCACTCCACCCATCCCTTCATCTCTCTTTCAATTCCTCCATCCATCACTATATACATCTCTCTGTCCATCATTCCATCACTCCATCCATTCATCACTCCATCTCTCCTTTAATCACTCCATCCATCAGCTTTGCCCTTCTATCTATCCACCTTTCACTACACATCTGTGCATTCATACATCCACCCATCTGCCCATCCGTCTGTCCATCCATCTGCCACGGTGCCTCTGTCCTTCTATATCTCCATCTGGCCATCCATCTATCATACATCATGTCCTTTCACATTTGTTCATCCATCCATCCGTCATCATCTGTCTGTCAACTATGTCCTTCTATCTGCCGATCCATTTTTCACCATCACCTGTCCATCCACCTTTCATTATGCGTCTCTCCACTGTATGCAGTGAATCAAACATCTATCTATCTTTCACTGTCCATCAATGCCCATCTGTCTTTCACTTTCCAACTTATTAATCTTTTTGCATACCTGTCCATCAATCCATCAGCCTCTCAGTCCATCTTTCCCCCTGTCCACCTGTCAGTCTGTCCATCTGTCATATATTCTTCAGTCTATCCATCCAGCAATTTATCTGTCTATCTCTAACTTCATCCATCCATTTCATAAATTCTTCAGAAGCTTTAGTAGCAGATTTGAGGTGAAACGTCCTAAACAGTTTCCTCTGAACACAGCTCTGAGAACTTCAACTCCTGGTTCAAGTCGGTTTTATAGTTCCACACAGACACGGGTGTAGAGTACAACAACAACAACACTTCGTCTAAACAACATGAGGAGTGAACGCAACAGATAAGAAGAACAGTTTAAATTCTATAAAGATTATAAGGAGTCTAAAGTGAAGTGGAGTCCTTGAAGTCTCACTAAATGAGAGAAATGTGAGGTAATGAGCAGCTAACAGCTAGAAAGAGAAAAATGAAGCAGAATGTGTCAGGAAATACGACACCTCATAAGTGACCTTTATATGTAATTGGTGGAAAACGAACCTCATATCCTCTCAAAGCCCACTTTACCATCTCGCTATCACACTGAGTTCATTCTGCCAAAGACAATGAGACAGACGAGCCATGTGACAGAGGAAGCCACTGTCTTCATGAACCGTTTTCACATAACGAATACAAACGTTAAAATAGAAAATACAAAATCTGATGCATTTCATTCTAAGATATATCACTTTAAGTACAGAAATGTGTCTTAATACTCTGGTCCTGAATAATACACTTCACTAGAATTTCTCCCATTTGTGATGTAAAGTGGGCGGGGCTAATCTTACAGTTTCCTAAAGTTTGTGCTTGTGACTTTAATGAGTGTAATCTGTTCATTTTTTTTTGTTTAGCTTTTTGTGTTTATGAGGATCACAATCTGGTTTCATCAAGCAAAAAAAAAAAGAATTTATTTAGACAAATCCACAAAAGAAAGTGAAAATACTGGTGATTCTGAAGATGACTGAAAAGAGAAAACTCCAAAAACTGTTTTAAAAATGACCTCAAACTTGTTTCCTGTGAAAAAGAAATGGTTAAGTGTGAAGGCCACAGCGGGGGTGAAAGAGGAACTTCACTTTTCTCTGGCCTCAAAAAACCCAAATTTCAAAATGATATTTTTAGCATGTCATAATGATCTTTTAAAGCTTTTTATGTCATGAGGAAATTCCTTGGAAATGTTAAACTCACCATAGAAATATAAAGTTGTCAGCACATAAAAGTTTTTTTAAATTGTGTTGTTGGGTCTATATTTAAGTTCATTTTTCATTTTTAAGTTCATTTTTACTTCATTCTAGCTTATAAACCAGATATGTGACCTCTACAGTCTGTAAAGCATTTATAACACTTTATTATTATTATTATTATTTACATCTGATTGGTCAGAAGGTGTTGATTAATTCTCTATAACAGCAGCTCTGACAGTAGCACAGGTTTATATTAATGTGCTTGTCCTAATACGTTATCGTTTCCATAGTAACAACTCATTCACAGGGACTTGTACAGCAGATGCTTCAGAAAAACGGATTTAAAAACATGTGTAATCGTTGACATGCTGAAGATTTCTATAAGCAGACATTTATTTACATTTATGGAAGGAGTCTCCAGTGTCAGCACTTTGTAACAGTCAGAGGTTTCTGTGTATCGCTTCTATAACATAAGTGAGAACAGAAACTAACTTGTTTCATAGATGTTCCACAACATTAAATGTAACTATAAATGGTTAAAAAACATGATGTGTCATTCTTTACCAAATAAATGATTGCAGCTGATAAACTGCTGTGGTACAAGAGGAATAAAACACTTCTGGACATGGTGTTTTGTAGGAAAATAATCAACTCCTAACAGCATGCCTGAAGTGATTTATTCCTTAGAAGTTATTTATTTTCTGTAAAAGTAAACACGTGTGCGATAAATAAGCCCCACCTCCTGTGCATGATGACATCATAGTGCACGATTTGTGTCCCACCAACCCACTGTGATTTTGGGGAAATACTCTAGTAGTTAAATTCTAGACTTCAATTTAAAGACAGAAATGATGGAAAAAAAAAGTTTACAATTGTGTTTTTGTTATATTTTCGTCATGAAATCCTCTGGAGTTGTTCTTTAAATACGCTTTAGCCTTTTGCTCAAGATCCCAACAGCTGAAATTTCAACTCATAACCTTCTGGATTCTAATCCACTTCTAAACCTCTTCCCTAATCCACTTCTGAATGTTCTGATAAGAGTGAACCTCATAATCATTAGGACTAGACGGCCGTACAGGAAGTGTGTGACTGACCTGGAAGTAGACGGTCCAATAAGGGATGAGGGCCAGAAACACAGGCAGGATTTTCAGCAGAGATTTCACTTCCTCTACTTTCTCTTCGGAGAATCTCCCTCCGTAGGTCACCTTCGCTCCGTCCAGCAGACTCGGCTTAGGCCTGCAGGAGTGGTAGAGCAGCAGGAAGTGATAGTGAGGTCAGTTCTTCCTTTTTACCACAGAACCTGGATTAAAACGGTGCTTTAACAAAACCATTTTCAAATACACACTATACTGCGTTCTACTACTCTTTTAAACACCAGCCATCCATCCATCTATTAGTTTACCCATCTGTTCATCTATCCTTTAATCCATCAGCCACCCATTTACACATTCATCCACACATCCATCCCTTTATCCATCCATCAAAAACCTAATAATTAATCGCTCCATCCATCACTCTACCCATCCATCAGTATAGACAACCAACTATCCATCGATCTCTCCATTCATCAATCCAATTCTCCCATTCATCCAACTACCCATAAATCTATAAATCTATCCTTCCAACCACATATCTGTCTATCCATCAACTTTATCCATCCATCTCTCCATCCAATCTCTACATGCATCCATCCATCAGTCTATCCATCAAACCACTTATCTATCCATCCATCTGTCAATCCTTCCAATTTATCTGTCCATTTCACTCATCAAATTTATCTATTCCTCCATCCATCCAGCCACTTCATTCATCAACTACAACCATTCATCCATCCATCAATCCATCCATCCATCAGTCTACCCATTCATTTCATCCATCTGTTTTATCTATACACTTTATCCAGCCATCTGTCCCCCGATTCATCCCTCTCTCCATCCATCCATATTGCCATTCAACTATTCATGCTTATCCATCCATCATTTCATCCATCCATCTTTCTTTCTATCACCTTACCCATCCACCCATCCATCTGTCTAACCATCCAAATATCCATAAATCTATCAATCCAACCATGTATCTATCTATTCATCCATAAATCCATCTTCCCATCAGCCTGCCCATCCACTTCATCTATCCAACCTTCATCCATCTATTCACAAATCTACCCATCCGTTAATCCACCTGTCCATCAGTGTAGCCATCCATCTATCTATCCATCTATCAGTCAAACCATCTTTCCATCAACCTACACATGCGTTTCTGTATCCATCCATCTGTCTGTCCACCCAACCCATCTGTAAACCTACCCATCTGGCCATGTATCAAGCCATCCATCCATCCATCCATCATTTCTCTGTGTTTTCTTACCTGAGCAGCTGAGGCTCTGCAGGTCCTCCACAGCAGGCTGACCCCAGGATTTTCACCAAGTGTGTGAATGCGCTGCCGTCTGGTGGTTTGGTGACGAAGACGGTGCGTCCCAGGAGGAAGATGAGCAGAGAGATTCCGAGACAGACGGTGGGGATGGTGAATCCCATAGAGAAGCTCACGTTCTGCTGGATGTATGCGACACCACCCAGAGACACGATCGCACCCAGATTAATGCACCAGTAAAACCAGTTAAAGAAACGCCGCGTCGCTTCTGGACCACGATCCTTCACCTGTGAGGAACGACAGGAATCATCAGGCTTGGTTTATATACATGTATAAATGACAGAAAAGTCAACCCAGTTAAGTATTCAAGAAGACATTATTTAAATGGACAGACTGATGATGCCTGAAATGAGACGCCTGATATTGACTGTGTGTGTTGTGTGTTATTATTTCCACTGCGTTTAATCAATAAGAACACACTGCTATTAGTGAAGAATGATGGGATATTGCTAGAGAAATATAAACTTAATTCAACACTGTATCTGCAAAATGTCTGCGAAGGAACTTCTAATAAATGTCAGTGAAATTTAAAATTAAAAAAGAAAAAACTTTATTTTAAAAGTTATGTTACATCCTTTTTCAGTGGCTATATTAACAGGTAAGAAAATTCATTAATGAGTCATACATTATGAAAGAAATCTAAATACTGAACCTCATGTAGACCTGATGTTTCCCCATTCCCCATTACAGAAGTGCATGTAAACACACTGGATGGATTACAGACAAAATCTGACTTTTTTTTCCCACTCTAAACAGTGAGTCTGTTGTGCATGAAAACGCTACAAAACCAAACAAGCTCTTAAAAATATTCCAGCTCTAAATATTCACATCAGCTCTTTCATACAGTGAAAGAGTAGAAGAGCACTAATCCCATCTCTCTGTGATAAAGAAGCTCATCTCAACCAATTTACAGAGACGAAGCGGCACTGTAACCCGCTCGATATCCGTGTCCTTGATTTTATTAAAGCGTGGGAGTCGAATCTGAAGAAAAAAAAAAACCAATTACTGACTTTTCAATAAAGTGACAAAAAAATCTAATTAAGCAACACGAGAAATCCACACTTCTAAGAAACACTCTGGAGGATATTAACCTTTATGACATGCCATAAATTCCCAGAAAAGAGCATACATTAATTCTAGTTAAATGACCTCCATAAGGTAAACCGCAGAATCGTACAGAAGTCATGTGACACGTAGTACAATCTAATCAGAGTGTGCTACAAACATAACTAATTTAAATAGCTACAAAGACAGCAATATAGCTGAGAGTACATCTGTCAATCAACAGAAACCTTCTGCAAACAGACACCAGTTCTACTTCCGTAACTGAAGTAAGAAATAATTGCAAAGAGTCATAATATAACTAGCTACTAATATATTAATATTAATTATATTATTAAGAACTTAAAAAGTCATGCTACAGGTCAATCATAAAACAGCTAACATGGAAAATAATATTAAAAACAAATACAGCTGCAAGCAGCGACCTGTGGGGTCCAAGCATCCTTAACAAATAGTACACCCAGCTGTCAGTTGCAAATATCACTAGAAAAGAGGGGCTCCTAAGTGTCGCAACAGAAAAGTGTTCACGCTATCGTCTGGAGATCATGAGTTTGAATCTCTACAATACCATAGCTGTCCATGTTGTGATGATAGTTCAACTCTAACCCTGTCAAATGCCAGGTTGAAACCTGATTGGCTGATGCCTGATGATGTAAATAAGTCATAACAAAAAAAATACACCATATTTCAACTTGATCAGACAAACAATTCCTGTGAAAATGTTATTCTGAACTAAACTCCACCCACACCACTATGGACCTTGTCTCCGCCCTGCTAGAATTGCTGGTCATGTGTGTCGGCCATATTGTTTACGATTGTTAACACTTTTATTAAATATTGAGCTTGAGACTCTGCTAAGTATTTGGACACCAATTTTCTGAAGATAAACCAAAAATCCAAGGACAAGTCCGCACGAGTATGTTTTGCATATTATGCAAATTATCTCACAATCTAAGTAGGTGGAGCTAAATGGTCAAAATTGTTAATTTGTTCACACTAAGCCAAGAAATCAGATCAGATTTTTTTTTTTAAAAGTTGTTCCAACTTCATCAGCATTTCTGAAAATTTCATAGTTGCACTAGAGGAGATGACCACAGTAGCAATTATTGTACAAAAGAAGGTGTAAATGTGAACCAAAAACGTATTAACATTTTTATGTTATTTTTTTCTTGGGGAAGAACGAGAAGCACTTCTAGGCATCCATTTGCACCAGTGTGGTTATCCTGATCATTAGTGACGTAGTGTTAAAGGTACGATAAGTGCACCAATGTAGAATATTTCTGAAACACAGTAAAGAGATCGGCTCTGTCGCATCACACACAATTTCAGTACTGGATATAAAACTGTTGGTGGCTTTGCTAGTTACTGGGAAGTGGCTCCAAATACACGTCAGACTTGTTTCAGTCTTGTGACTGTCCTGGCTTTTTTCACTCTGTCTAATTTGAAATAATGTCAGGTTTGCTTCTCCTCGCCAGATTCGTGAAGTGAAACCGAGCCAAAGTTTACACAACTGCATCCGAAACACTGCACACAGGATATCTCAGCTTTGTAGAACATTCAAAACTGTTTCTTTGAATAGTCATTAATATAGATCTATATATTTATTAATATAAGATCAAATATAAGATCAAGAGAATCAAGAGTCAAATAAAGAATCGACTCATTCTGTGGTGCTGCTTTCTACAATCTTTATATTACTTTTATATTACATTTTAAATTTTACTTGTTTTATTTTAATGATTACGTAAAAACTGTAAAATGCAAATTGGATGCAATTAAATAAAAAAATAAAAATAATGACATAATAATTACATAGAAAATATTGGGTTTTTTTGTAATTATTTTGGGGGGATAAGTTGCAGTTTTGCTACTTTAATAAATCTGAATTGAACACACATGAAAGACAAGTGTTATTGCATCATTAAATGCATCAGCCAATCACTTTCAAGTATGCAAATGCAGATATTGTAACAGCACTTTACCAGGTTAGCGAAGGGGGGGGGGGGTTCTGATTTGCATATTCATTAAATATGTATTTGTACTTGTTTAGTACTTGTTTATTTTTGTGACTTTACTACATCAAGCAATTAAAAAAAAAAAAACAGAATAGAAATGTTAATAGTTTTAAGATGTTCCACACTGATTTTTTAATTTTTCAGACTGTTTATTTAAGTTAATATTTTTTAAAGATCGTTACCCATATTGCGGAAAGGAAAAACATGAAATGCTGGCTGGATTTTGAGATTAATATTGATAACAGAATATTTTCCGGTCTGGAAGTAACAGGCTTTATCATTCCAGGCTTCACCAGACTTTCCAAACTTGCACAACTTTCTAAACCTCAGCAAGACCAAACATGATTAATTACTGAATCACTCAGTGAATCTGATTCTCTAAAGCTCAGAGTTTGTTACCTGATCTGCTCCGAACGGTGTGATGTTGGACTTCACCGCTCCCACGCCCAAAGCCACCAGCACCAGGCCCGTGTAGATTACAGGACTGCAGTAGGCCTTCCGGGTCGGGCAGGTCACGTTGGCAGCAAGTGACCCGCTCACGTTATAACACTCGGCTGGCTGGACAGGAAACGCCATCTCCTCTCCGCACAGACTCACCCGAGTCTTATCACTGGACACGAAGGGGAAAAGCAGCATGCCGAGTAAATATAAGACAAAACTCCCTGCGATTGTCCAGAACTTTCCGAGGCAGGCGTCGGCCAACCAGCCGCCGAACGGAGACACCAGATACGTGACGCCCATGAAGATGAGCGGCGCCTGGCTGGCTAACGTGCCCTCCCAGTAAAACGGGCTGCCGTTGAGGAACAGCACCAGGTTGGAGGTGATGCCGTAAAAAGCCACGCGCTCCAGAGACTCGGCCAGCAGGATGGCGGCGCAGGCCAGACGCCGCCCTCGGAAAATCGACTCCGGTCTGTAAAGAGTCCCCGTGCTGTCCAAAAGAGGAGTGCTCTCGTTTACATCCTGGTGCGGCATGATGTGTGATGGTGGAGGTCTTCTAAACGAACCAAAGACGTCTCTTCTGAGTGAGGAACCCTGAAAGAAAAATTAGGTTGATAAATGATATTAAAAAAGATATTACTAATCAAATAGCTTCCATTTTCAAGACAATAATTAAATAATAATCAAATAAAAAAAACAAAACAAAACAAAAGCATGTAAAAACAACTAAACCTTTAAACATTCCAGCAGAGGGACAAACCAGGGCTCTAGATTTCACTTTTTTATCTCAGATCATAGAATAAAACATTCCATGTGCTGCTGTTAGAGGAAAATAATCAACAACAGAGTGGAGTGATGAGGCGGAGTTACTAACACCACACACGTCCTGGAGTGTTTTATTCCTCTTACACCACAGCAATTTACCAATTACAATTTTATTTATTAAAGAATAAACACATCATACTGTTTTATCCATTTATAGTTACATTTAAAGCTGTGGAACGCGTTAGTTCCTGTTTTCACTTACGTTATAGCAGCTATAAACACTCGTTCTCTCACCAGCCTCTCTTTATTCTGTCTCTTGAACTTGTCATGTTACCAAATAAACTCCTCTGTCCTGAAGATTCCACTTTAAAGTCACAGCTTTACAAAGCACTCACACTGGAGACTCCTTCCATAAATGTTACATAAACACAAATCGCACAGAAAACGGTTACTATAGAAACGATAACGTATCAGAACAAGAGCATTAATATAACTCTGGGATTTGCAGCTGCACTACTGTCAGAGCTGCTGTTAGAGAAACTTCATCAACACCTTCTGACCAATCAGAGTCGAGAATTCAGCAGCGATGGGGGTTAAATCACTTTATTAAAGAGGTCTGTCACTTCTGGTTCTTAAATTGGAAAAGACTCAGCAGAACTAATTTAAAGAATAATAAATATTAATCACTGAACTGTTGAATATTGAAATATTTGAGAATATTGATCAGTATTCAGTAACAGAAAAGATCGTTTACTGAGTGAGGCAGAATCACGGAAATCATCAGAGGAGCTGAAAGATACGAACTAAAAGATAAATTAGTAGCTTTTCACAGATTCTGAAGTCGAGCTGGAAAAATGGAACGATATTTAAATTAAAAAAAGACTTTTTTCTGATGCATTTTTCTGAGATATCGTGGGTATCATGATATCTTTTTATTTTTTAAATAACAAAAACAAACTTGCTTTGGAATCAGCTCATGTGTTGTTAAGGTCTTCGACTGCTTTACAGCTTATAATTGTAAAATCTGAACATATTTTTTAACAAACTATCATTAAATTCAGTTTTTATACTTTTAATACAACAGTGTTACTGTTTTGCTGGCAGTTTGTTAGCACTTTACACTGTGATACGTATCGTGTGTTATAGAAATGTCTTCAAGAGCTGTATCATATCACCCATTCTTATTCAGAAACATGTACACTCTCAGACACAGAAGTACTAAAACTGTACCAGGGGATGTGTTGTGTTGTATGATGTGGTGTGTCGTATGGTGTTGTGTTGTATGGTGTGGTGTGGTCTTGTATGGTGCTGTATGGTGTTGTGTTGTGTGGTTTTGTACAGTGTGATGTTGTACAGTGTGGTGTATGGTGTTGCATGGTGTGTTGTGTTGTAGGTGTTGTGTTGTATGGTGTTATGGTGTTGTATGGTGTGGTGTTGTGTTGTATATGTTATATGTTGTTGTGTTGTGTTCCTTTAAGAAGCTTAAGATCCAGAACCTTTGATTATTTCAAGACAAGATCTTAAATTATAAAAAATAATTACTATAATAATACTATAAAACTATAGTTCACATTTTCATGTAAAAGATCCGCAATAAAGGCAACAAAGATCTGCACAATTCTGAGAGTGGCTTATTAATATTTCAGTGTATTATTATTATTATTATTATTATTAATGTCGATGATATTGTCAGTATTGAGTCATTCTGCAGTTAGTAAACATATGAATCATGTTTTTTTATAAACTGTAACTCAGCACATTATAATAAACCAGAATTCCCAGTGACACAAACACTTTCCTGATCAGCTGTTCCTGTGTTGCAACACTAACTCGTGATTATTACTGTAACACACACACACACACACACACACACACAAACACACACACAGATGTAAACATTACCTTAAACACACTCTCTCTCAGCCTGACAGCTCATCAGCCATCCACCTGCCTGCTGTTTATCACCTCCACCGAGTTCCTGCTCATCATTTCAGCTGAAATCTGCACACTAATCCCCGAGCACAAGTCCACTCTGCCCGAAATCAACACACACACACACACACACACACACACACACACACACAGATATCACGAGTCTCAATCCGCCTACAGCCGAGTTACACACACTCCGGATTCACTGAGCGCAGTGTTACATCGCCACTCACAACCATCCGCTTCATATAAACAACACACAGGTTTTATTACGCGCACACACACTCTGACCAATGGCGTCGCGTCCTGGGAGCACGTGACACTCTCACTTCCGGGTCGCGGAATGTTTACCACATCACAACGCCCCTTTCTGTTCTTTTCTCTTCTTTTTAATTTTTTCCCCTCTTTTTTTTTGTTTTCTCTTCATTTCTCTTCTTATCTACTATTTTCCTGTTTTGTTTTCATTCCCTCTTTCATTTCTTCTGTTCTTTTTCTTTTTTCTTTTCTTATATTTTCTTAGTTTTTTATCTTTTTTTGTTTTCTCTTCATTTCTTTCCTTTTTTCGTGTCTGTACTAATGTCATTTTTGTCTTTTTTGTTTATATTGTATTTAATAATATACACATAATATCATTTATTTTATATTTAATAATAACCACACGACAACCTCTAATTTCTTTTCTTTTCTGTTAATAACCACATGACAAACTTTTCTTTCTTTTCTTTTTCCTTTATTTATTTATTGAGTGTTGATTACTATAAGCAATAATATACACCGTTTCTCTTTATTCTGGTTATTATTTATTTAAAGATTAGCTGGTCGGTGCTGTGGGTGGTATCGCTGCTTATATTAATTATAAATACAATTTAAAATGATTGAAATGAAATGTATTAAATCAAGCAATAAGACACAATATTAAAAATATAAAAATAAGAAACAAAACCACTACAATGATACAGATAAAAAATGACATTTTGTCTAAAATAATGTATTTGGGGTGTGTGTTTAGTGAAGGGAGAAATAAAACACTTTTATTTTATTTTATTAATTTTTTTTAAATAACATGATGTCATAATTAATTTTTAAAAACACAAACATAGCCTTGTAAGAGGGATTTTAACTATGACATGTGATTGGATGATTTTCTATATTGACTGATTTATTATTACTATTAAAATCTTTAAAATGTGAAAAAAAATGAAAAATTAATAAATACATACAATTTTATTATCCCAAAAAGAGGTAGAACATTGTCACTGCCTGCTACAGTGATATTATTACATCACATTTAAAGATATATAATAACAGACTTGCGATATAATTCCAGTTTCATATTAAATAATTATAAACAACTTTTATTTCGTTATATCGTGGAGTTTTGTTTATTGGATATTAATAAACAGGAACTAATCGGTTCTGTAGTTCTTGTTTCTCGGGGAACACAATCTCGAACGGACACATGCTGAAAGCAAACGACTACACGTTTCCCCACCCGTATTCATACATATCCCGCCTTCTTGTCTATGATTGGTTAACTCTATCACGCCTCCTCGCAGAGATTGGCTAGTAGGACTTCAACCGCCGAACGCGCACTTCCGGGTTTATTCGAATACGGGTAGGTAAAGAAAACAACGCTAAAAGTAAATATCCGTGTAAAAATACAGTACCGGTGACCCTCTTGTACAGGACAGGATTATTAAACAGAGCAGCCTTTGTTTCTGATATTTTAAGTGTAAAATTTTAATTTATTTCAGACTTATTTCGCGAGACAGTGGAGAAATGAGATTACTGTTCTTAGCTTGCCTCAGTCCCAAAACTGGGAATTGTACTACTGCCGAAAGGATAAGGTAAAAGAGCTGGTTTTATTTTTAAAAAGAACGCAGACCAATTTAATCCCTGTAATGTTAAATAATCGGAAAAGATGGAGGAAGAAATTTGCTTTGAAAATATAATCCCGGAAATGACAGTTTAATGTATAAAAATCGCAACATAGCAAGTCAAAAACAAACAACCAAAAAAACAAAATCAACACTCATTTATTACTTAAAAAAATAACCTTATATAAATCTTTGGTCGACTTTAAGGCTCTCAGACGCTTTTGTTGTCAAGGGGCGTGGCTTTACAGTTGATCATTGGCAGGGGATGTACTTATAAGGTTCGGTTGCTTACGGGGGCGTGGCCTGTTGCATAGGCAACCAAAAAAAAGAAAGGTTTTGCTGCTTGTAGTGAAATGTAATTATTCTGTGACTTATGTAACCTGGAGTTTTCTATTATCATATCATTGTAAATGCATTAAATCTTTTAGTAAGTCTTTTAATAAAGTTGTGTGCAAATGTATGTGTGGGCCAAACAGAACTAAAAATTCTTCCTATATTTACAAAATTTTCTGATTTTCTTTGCCAATCAGCCATATATTATCACGCATGTTTACGACACAATTGTTTTACATTTAGCCACTTCCACAAAACCCCGTAAAAGGGAAGCTGAAAATCACAAAACGACAACAAAATGGTGAAAGAGCACCTCCTAAGCACAGCATGCACTAAATCTTCCAGTAATGCAGCTCGGCCACTGCACCACAGACGCACACTAACTCTGTCTCCTTTTACAGGGTGCCATTACTTTTGTCCAAATGAAATGGCTACTCTTATTTTTCTCTCTTTCTCATCTTTCTTTCTTTTAAGTCATTTATATGAAACGATTGAAATGTTCATTAAATTGGTGTGTATAATTGAAATAAATATGTGATTTAAACTTCACAGCGTAATCCGTGTATAAAATCACGGCAACTCAGCATCCATTGATACCGAACAATGGATTGTGTTTATATTATATGGTATATTTGTAGTGTTACATGTTAACCTTTTGCTAATGTTCAGCGTTTTAGCTGAGTAGAGAATATGTTATGAGGTTTGTGCTATTTGGTAGCTAGCTTATAAACTGCTAGTTAATTAGCTAATTGGTGTGTGTAGTTAGCATGTTAGATGAATCAGCACACTCTGTTAAAACACAAAAGAACATTTTCTGGATGTTCTGAAAACATTCTTTTATATGCATCATGTTTTGAGGACATTGTAGAGATGTTATTTTTGTCATGTTACATGTTAACCTTCTGCTAACATTGTATAATATTATGCTAATCTGAAATAGTTAGCTAGGATCGGTGTGGTGATGGTGTTGCTGATGGTGTAATGTTTTGTAATGTTTTTAGAGATCATATAGAGAGCGCAGGTCATGTCTGTGTGCTTCGGGACACCAGAGACTTCAGCTCGGCTTCTGAGGTAACGCTGCTGATGAGTCAAGATCAAGAACCGTTTAACGCAGCGCTGGCGATTCATCTATTTAAAGGAGGAAGACTCCTCTTAGGTGATCTTTAACTACACAAACTGTTTACACACTTATACACACACATACACACACACACACACACACCAGGGTAGAACTATATAGCTTTGTTATTTAGTTATTTATGTTTTTTAGCTTCTTTACATCTGTGCTGGAGCTACTTGACTAATGCAAAAACATCTTAATTCATTAACAGTATTATTTCTTTTTCACTTTAAGAGCTTGTGGAGAATGTTGCATTTTCTTTTTAAAATGGCCGCAGATGTTGGAGTGCCTTTCGGAGTGGTCTTCGGAGGGACGGACATCAACGAGGACATCAAGGACGAACACAAGCGAAGCGTCATGGAGGAAGTTCTGCACAGAGCCAGGTGAAACTGAAGTCCTCTGTGGAGAGAAAAAATATCAGGTTTTTATGTTATTCAGATGAAACTCATGGAAAGACAAGATAACGCTGTTGCTAAGCAACTGGGTTACATGGACGCCAATAAGACTAGCTAGCTGGCACATAGCTGGCACTTCTTTTATATGTATGAAGGAAAGGCACAGTGACAGCAGAAATTAGATAAAATAATTCAGAATATCAACATTTCTCTCAGATGTGTTGATAAATGAGTAAAAAAAAAAGGCTGTAAAATTAATACTGTATTATCAACCCTTTTTAAAGGTAGCATTAAATCCAATGCGGAGAAAAACGTATTGCAATTCAAATGAAATTAACAAGAAGTCATGTGGTTCATGTAGGCTGAGTCAAGATAACACTGTTGCTAAGCGACAATGTAACATGGATGCCAAAAGGACTAGTTAGCTAGCATATACAGTAGCTGGCATGTCCTTTATATTCATGAAGGAAAGACATAGTGACAGAGAAAATGAGACAGAATCGTTCAGAATATCAACATTTCCCTCAGATATGTTGGTAAATTCGTAAGAAAAGATTGTAGACTAAAATTATAAAGGAATTATCGACCCTGTTTTAACTTAGCATTAAATGCTGGACAGAGCCACGTGAGGTTAAAGTCCACTGAAGAGAAAAAGGATCAAGTAGTTAGGCATCAAGACAGCACTGTTGCTAAGCAACAGTGTAACAGACGCCAAAAGCATTAGCTAGCTAGCTAGCACATTGCTGGTAGTTTGTTATAAAAACAATGGAAAGGCTTAGTGACAGTGCAAGTGACATACAATCGTTCAGAATATCAACATTTTCCTCAGATGTGTTGTTAGATTCCTTCGGAAAGTAGGACTAGACTAAAATTATAAAGGAATTTTTAAGAAGAAAAAGATTTGCAATTTATTTTGACTCAAATAAAACTGATGGAAAGTCAAACATATGGTTCAAGTTAAGCAACATGCTAACATGGACACCAAAGGACTCTGTTCTGACTGGAAATGTGGCTAATGATGTAGCCAGCTAGCACATAACTGGCAAGTGACAGAGGAAAAAAGACTAAATCATTAAGAATATCAACAATTTCCCTCAGATCTGTTGCTAAATTAGTAAAACTAGACTAAAATTAAAACAACAATTATCCACCCTGTTTGAACATAGCATTAAATGCTGGAAAGAGCCACAGTTTATTGCTTTTCAAGCTAAACTCAAGGAAAGTCAAGTAGGTTATGCCAAGATAACAGTGTTGCTAAGCAACTGGGTAACATGGACACCAAAGGACTGTGTGTTGTGACTGGAAATTAGGCTAAAGATGTAGCTATAACTATCACATATGTTACACATATGGAGAAGAGGCACAGTGACAGTGCAAATTAGAGAAAATTGTTCAGAATATCAACATTTCCCTCAGATGCGTTGACAAATTACTGAGGAAAAAAACTCTAGACTTTGTTTGACTGTAGCCTTAAATGCTGGAAACAGCCACATGGGGTTAAAGGTCACTGTGGGAATTTATTGTTTTGCAAATAAAACTCATTGAAAGTCAAACACATGGTTCAGGTAGTTAAGAGTCGAGATAAGACCGTTGCTGAGCTAAGCGCTGTGGTATACAGAGTAAGATGATAATAAAACGGATTGACGTGCCTTTGAGGAATTTGTACATG
>CM040461.1:28261464-28275481 GCA_022758105.1 Pangasianodon gigas
TTGACTTGAACAGACTTAACTTGGCATGAACAGACTAGACACGAACAGACTGCAGGTAACAACATCAATACATGACAAAGGACAATGGCTACATGAGGGCTATATATACCGAACAATCAAGGTAACATGACACAATCCAACCAGAACAAGACACATGAAACCAAGGAACCAATCAGAACATGACACAAAGACAAGGGTAACACATGACAAGATCACAGGAGGGGCAAGGAACACATGGGAAATGGAGTCCAGAAAGCAATGGCAAGAGTCCAGGGTGGAGTGCCCTCTAGTGGAGTTCATGGGCACTCCAGCTGGCGATCGTAACATATATATATATATATATGTATTATGTAGATATAGATATCCTAATAATAATTGTCATAGTAATAGCATTGTATATGTATATATATATATATATATATATATATATATATATATATATATATATATGTACATACACACAGACACACACATTTAATAATAAAATAAAACATTTTAGAAGAAAAAATATTATACATCAATGAAAATTATTTTTAAAAAGATTCGATATAAAAATGATAATATTTATTTGATTAATATGAACAGAACTCAATTGACTCAAAAGGTTGAACGAATTTCTTTTTCTTGGATTTGAATGGATTTCTTCTTTTTTTGAAGAGACATTGACGTGCACTTTCTTTACTGCTACTTGTTTGAATGAAGGGTTTTAGCCTCTAATCTGTCCGTTAAGCCTGATTTTAGCCTGATGTCCTTTAATGTTACACTTCCTTTCATTTTTTTTATATTAGCAAACTCCTGTTACGGTGATGGAATGGACCACTTTTTATGACATTTTGTCTCGACAGCCCTTGACTTTTTGTGTTCATTATAATCCTGCGTGTGATTTTCCTGTCAAACCCTAACGTCTGAATTGCTGAAGGCATTATGGGATTGGATGCTTATCTGCGGAAATGAATTTCCTTTCCTTATCGTGGCCTTATCTCTCGGAGAAATGGGTTACAGAATCCAAAAAGAGTTTAATCCTGCGTGTTGTGGTCACTTGGGTCGTGTCCCATTTCTGCGAAGTCTATCTCAGACATATTTTCATGTGTTTCAGCCTCCTAGCATGGGATTAAAAGGGATTAGAGCCCCTGATCCAGCAGTCACTGACCCCAAACGATTCCAGATCGCTTCAGAAAATCCTCATCACATCAGCGGAAGTTCTTGGTCTTCCCTCGAGACTCTCTTTCTTGGTTTCATTAACCTCTCTGGGTCAGGATAATTAACATGTGCACAGTTTTCCCGGTTGAGTTGATCAGATCAGAAGTTTTAGCATCCGAACCGGGGTTCTGAAGTTCTCATTACGGGTCTGGACATGGACACATGCTAATCAGCTAAAAGGTTCAGGATTTAGATTAACTTCTGTTTCATTACATTTGCAATTCAAAGCTGTTTGAAGTACTAAGAGCATGATTAGACATGCCTAGCAGAGTGTGAATGCATCCCATTCTGAACTCTGCTCATTCATTAGCTAAAACATTAATTAGCAAAATGAAGTGTTGCTAGCTAGCATGTTATCAACTGGGGAACTTTTTATCGATCATGCTCGTGGCTGTTTGCAGTCTTTTTTGCTTGTGAGTAACCATGAAAAAGCTACATGATAACTTCATATATGATGAAATTTGTAGAACCATAAAACTAGCATCTAGCATCGTAACTAAATTAGTAAGAGTAACAATGTTCCATCTCAATAATGAACTGTTTGCTATTTACTTAAAATCTACTTGACATCACAGAAAAATCATTAGCATCTTAATAGTCTTAATTAGCATCTTAATATGTTTAAGAGCATAATTTAAACTCTACACTTGCTGAATGATGACTTTATTTCAGCAATATTTAAGGCTGGATAGACGTAAGCTTGATTACAAAATGTACAAAAGCTACACTATGAAAAACATGCACAAGTTAGCTACTAGCTAGTGAGACAAAGTTAGCTAGCTCACTAATGGTTATGGGTTCGACCCAAACTGATGTGAAACATTTTGTGGTCTTATACACATTAAATATGCATTAAATAATATTTGTGTGTGTTTTACTGACTACCTGATGGCTGTCACATGGTCAGCTAGTTTATGGTGTTGATACAGGGCATGACCTCTAGCAGGGTCCCAACAAAATAGCATGTTTTCCAGCTCACTGATTCTTTATGCACTTTCAGTTTTTATGTTCATTTTGTGTTTATGTTCCTAAAAGTATAAAGATGAATAAATAATTTGCTCTACATTTTATCCTTCTGTCCCCTTCCTGGTTGATTTGCTGTAAATGCAGTACATCATAGGATTCTGCTAACGGAGGATCTCATTTGTTTGGGTTTGTAGGAGTGTGTGTGGATCGAGTAGATGACCTACACGTGTTCCTGTTAGTGTGTGGACTCAGAAAAGTGAAGGACCCTCTCTACCTGCTGAACGCCTTCTCAGGTGAACCATCACACACTTCATAAACCTAA
The DNA here is from genome assembly GCA_022758105.1 of Pangasianodon gigas. Classification (NCBI taxonomy): domain Eukaryota; kingdom Metazoa; phylum Chordata; class Actinopteri; order Siluriformes; family Pangasiidae; genus Pangasianodon; species Pangasianodon gigas. Next base: position 28,263,953 of record CM040461.1, read on the forward strand.
TGTACAACACTGTAGACATCTCAGACGTTCATTTTTGAGGTGTTTAGTGCCCACGTCCTCTTCCAGTGCTGCTTTTAATGCACACTTGTTCATTTCTTACCATTTCTTCCGAGGAGAATTTAGTAGCTAACAGCTAGAGGTATATTAGCTAATTAGCAAGCAGATTTGACTCTGAACACAGTTCAGAGGAATTAGCTTATGATTCATGGAAACCGTGACATTGATCTTGATGACAAGGGCCATAATTTTCTTAGTCGAATCCTTTAACCACTATACACTTCTCCAAATGAGCTACAAGTGGCCACTCATGTCATGTCAACCCTGTGGTCTCATGTTCTATATTCCCAGGATCCTATGTGTCCTTGTTACCAGAACCTGTGTTACCAGGGTCCTAAGTTCCCAGGGCTCTATGTTTCTAGTGTCTTATGTTTCCAACCCTTCTATGTTCCCAGGGTCCTTGGGTCCAATAGTTTCAAAACCCTATGTTCCCAGACCCCTACATGTCCAGTGTCCTATATTTTCAAGCTTCTTTGTTCCCAGGACTTTAAGTTTCCAGGGTCCTATATTCTTAGAGTCTTATCTTCCCAGGGCCCTTTATTTGTATAGTCTTATGTTCCCAGGGTCCTATGTTTGAGGGGTCCTATGTTCTAGGCATCTTTGTACCCAGGAACCTGTACTGTTATAGTGCTATGTTTCTAGGCCCCTATCTTACCACGGTCCTTAGTTTCCCAGGGTCCTGTGTTTTCAGAGTCCTATATTTCCAGAGCCCTCGGTTCTCAGGGTTCTGTATTCCCAAGGTCCTATGTTTCCAGTATCCTATATTAATATAGTCCTACGTTCCCAGTCTGCTATGTTTTCAGGGTCCTATATAGAGTTCTCCGTTCTCAAGGGTCCTATATTTCCAGGGCTATATATTATTATAGTCCTATGTTCCTAGGTCCCTATGTTTCTAGTGTCCTATATTCTGATAGTCTGATGTTTCTAGGGCCATGTATTCCCAGGGTCCTATGTTCCTAAGGTCCTGTGTGTTTGCTGCCAACCAAGGGTATTTTGTGGTCTGACCTATGGAGACGCCATGATGCCCAGTGACTTCCTGCTCTCATGGCCTAAGGCGTGTGTGTGTGTGTATGTGTGTGTTCTGTCTTATTTACATGGCTAATCCTCTGCCAGATCTTGTTTCCAACAGAATGGCACACCCAGAACCCTCTGGTGATCCTCATCATCATCGGCCCAAAGGTGAGCACAAATCCGAAAGTGTGTGTGTGTCTGTGTGCTGGTGTGTTGTGTGCACAGCTCACACAGCTTCTTTACTAGTATTAGCATGACAGCCTAAAGCTAATTGGATGTACCAGGTTGAGAATGATCACAGCGGGGCATAAAATTCTGGGCATAAAATTCACACTTCTGACATCCATGTGCTGCTTGGATGTGCCAAGGAACGTTAGGAGCTAGCCGTGAGCCTGCATCAGAACATCAGCTGCTTCATATCTTGGCTTTGGGACTTGGTTCACTAGCAAGACTTTGATAAGGTCAAGGTTCTCAAGGAGGATCATCCTGGACCAACCACAAGCTGGGATGGATCTTTGAATCAACATAAAAAGTCAACAAATAGTGAGACAAATATGATGAGGAATGATGGTCCTGTTGATCAACGTTTCTTACATAATTCAGTTCCTCTGAATTATATTGCAGAGGTATGAAGATTTCTTTCCCAGAAGATATTTCCTTACACTTGCAATGCATTCTGAGAGAAAATTAAAGCCATTCATATGTAATACACTGAATGTCAGGATCTCAGCTTGTTCATCACCACCTAGTGCTTGGTGCTGATTGTAGATGGTATTTTCACCTCATAGTTTAAATGGTTTTGCAGATTTAACCACACTAGAACATAAACACTTCTCCTAAAAATTGATTTTTCTCACCGCCTAATGATCGCACCCTGCTGCTGGAGTCCAGTGTGTTCCTATACTGTTTTTAACATTCATCAACTCAAGTCAGGTTTGTTATACATATATATGGGATCAACATTGTCAACATTACTGTAGTCTTTTTTCCTCACAACGATCATCTGTGGTTTATTTTGGCAGGAATTTTAAGTTTAGTTTTACTCATGAACATCGTTCTTAGTTTTGGTAATATTTTAGGTTACCATATTTTGGGTTATAAATTACTCTAAGCTGCTGTTATATTCCAAGTCACAGGACTTACACAAAGGAGCACTTACATCATAATTAATCAGATAGAGGAAAAACCTCGACTTGTCCTTAATCTCCAAAATCTGACAGTATTCTTTAATGCTTTTCTCAACAAGACTAATGCTATGTTGAAAATAATGAGAATGTAAAAGTGTCTTGTCCAGACGCTGTGATTTGGGTATTACAGAAATCATCTCACACAGCCAAAGTCCCTTATGGTTTATATGAAAAGATAAATGTGAGATCTGGTCTTACTCGTCTTACTTTTTACCACAGGATGACCTTAAGTCATGTTTACCATGTGCTTTATTTTGAAATTTTCTAACACTGATCTAATGATGCTGTAAAGGTAAGAAGAAGCAAACTGATAATGAAATAGTTGCTATGATTTAGAGTTTAAGGTCTCTATTGCGCAGTACATTTTTCACATTTCTAGAAATAGTTACAGTAAATGATATTTAGCCTTCTAAACTCAAAGGAACCATGGATAGTTCTACACTTCCACTTCTCATAAAACATTACACCACAGGGCTGTTGAACTCTGGATTCTGATTGGTCAGAATTTGTTGATTAATTTTCTTTAACAGTACTGCGGCTGCAGATCAGAGGTTTATATTCATGCGCTTGTTCTGATACGTTACTGTTTCGATAGTAACAGCTCATTCACAGGGACTTGTACAGCAGACGCTCCATGTAAACGGATGAAAAAAAACGTGTGTAATTGTTGATATGGTGAAGTTTTCTGTAAGGAGATGTTTATTTAACATTCATGGAAGGAGTCTCCAGTGTCAGAGCTTTAGTATAGCTGTGTTCAGTGTTCAGAAAACACAAACTGAACAACACAAGATTTGTGAACTTTCCTAAAAGAGCAAACGTGGCCCATGTTTATCCAGTGAAAGATAAGATTTTTCTGCCTTTTCTGCTTTTTGACAGCAGAAAAGTGGTACTTTTTGTTTTACTCACTTTAGTTTTTCTCCCTTTTGTTTTACAGATCGACCCTGTACTTAGCTCAGAAGTTGAAGAGTGTGTGAAGAGGTAAAGCTCCCTCCTCTTTCATCTTTCCACTCCTCTTCTTAGACTTTCTTCAGAAGCTCAACTCTTTATCTCTAACAAAGTATGCAAGAAATTGTCTTCATGCTTTGAGTTTTATAGTTTTTTTTTTTCTTTTTTGCAGCTTTGGGCCCTCACACGAAATTGGTCTTGGAGTGTGCTAACTTATCTGTGTATACACTCATTTTTAGCCAAAGTGAAATTGTAAACAAGCTCGCTATAATGCATGGAGGATGTCACGCTATCGGACTAGCATCTTAACCCAGAATGAATTGCAAGATTGTGTGGGAAAGTGATAAGAAACATTTTTTTATTATTATTATTTTGAATCCTGAGAGGCCAGGATGTGCTGCTGTAACTTTCTACAGTCTGCTGTGTTGCTTCTTTCCAGAACTTTCCTCAACAAACTTGTGTGTTTGTGTTTGTAGGTCTGCTGGAGTATTTTTAGCAGCAGAGAGGAGTCAGGAGGAACTCCACGCCGCCATGAGGAAATCATTCGCCGTGGTCAACTCGTCCGTTTCTGAAGGCATGTCCGCCGCCATCTTAGAGGTGTGTATCTTCACGTCAGTGTCGAATGACATACGCAGTGGGATCGACTTTTTTTTTTAACTACAAGATTAGATCCATGATTTCTTCCTAGGTTCATTCTTGAGATTTCATTAGTTTTAATATATATTTTTTTTCAATCTTTTACTATTTTTGCTCCAGAGGGATGAGACACAACCATGAAATTCAGTAGCAACATAGCTATAATTCAGTAGCTATAATTTCCACTAGCCAGGCTGTCGTTTTCAAAACATTTCTATTCAAATGTTTAGCGAAATTTTAATGTTTTCAAAAAAAGAGAAAAAATATTGTGTTGAAGTAACAAGTTTAGCAAAAAATGACTACAATAACCTAAAGAAAATTTACCACAATCAACAGCAAAATACCGTAACTGCTAACCGAGTAGCAGGCGTACTATAAAAACACTAATATGAGAAATTTTGCTATTATATATACGTATAAATACATACACTGCTTTTGTGTAGAAGAGACACAAGCTGCTAGAGGGCAATTGTTTATTTTTAAGTCTTTATTACTAATTATGGTTTAAATATCACATTTTATACGTCTTAATTTCTTTTGCACATGTTAGTAGATTTGTCTAAATAGTGCAGCAGGTCATGGGTTTGAGCCGTGTTGTGATTCTTGGCACACAAGCCATGATGAGAAGGTAAAAAAATTCATATCATGATAATTGCTAGCTTTTTATCTTTGTTCTCAATATTTTCACATAAAGTGGTATGTAAAGTAGTTCATAGCTGAACCAAATAAAAAAATTCCTGCCAGATTTACACTCGTGGATTTACACAAGAATTATTTTTATTTCTTGTGTAACTTCTCCTGTGAACCTTTTACAAATGAATTTTGTCAGTATCCAGCTTTTTACATTTTTTTTTATCAGAAATTGCTCACATTTTAACGGAAAATAAATCTTGGCCGATGAGCCTTCAAATTTGTCTGTAATATAAGAACTGTATATTATATTATATTATATTATATTATATTATATTATATTATATTATAATAAGCAAAACAATGTAATAAAACAAATATAGAAAAAATATTTTTTTTAAATTGTTGGTAATGTAATAAAATTCTCAACTAATAATCTATTATTGTTATTAAATGATTCCTTACATTTTTTTCCACTTCATTTCTAATGTAATAAACTGTATATAATGTAATATTTTACTTTATTATGTGAAAAATGTCTTTTTAAATTTTATTTCTCAATAAAACCACTGAAGCCTTAAGACTTATCAGTAATCAAATCAGTAATCAAATCAGTAATCTAATCTCATACATGCAAAAATATTGTTAAAAATCCTGCTTTGCCTTACAGGCGTGACATTTTTCTGCTAATCCCGGTCTTATCAGTGTGTTCTGCAGTAATCTAGTTTATCTACAGCAAACACTGGAGAATATGTCTAGGGATTAAAGCACTAATTATATGCATGTTTCTTCTGTACCCTTGAATTGGAGTTATCTGATTATTACAGGTTCACATATCCATGGTAACACGTAATGCGTGTGTGTGTGTGTGTTTATTTATCAGGCCATGGATTTGAATGTGCCAGTGTTAGCGAGGGATATTCCCGGGAACGCTGCGATTGTCCAACACGAGCACAGCGGCCTGCTCTACTCGTCCCCCGAGGTGAGATTTAGAAATGTTGCTTTGTCGTTAATCTTATTCAGCACAGAAAGCAGATTATGTGTTCATGTTGTATTTGATAATTAAAAAACAAATAATGTATCTTGAGGCATTGCAGAACTGACAACATTCTGGAAAATATTATTCTTAGATTTTTTTTTTTAATTTCTGCATGAATACTTAACTATAAAAATAAATGCACAGGTGTTTATACACACATTTGTACACACTCTGGATCCTCAGTCCTCTGTAATATGGAGCACTTAGTCAGAGATTAGCTTTATTCCCACGAGCCAGAGCTGAAAATGATGAATTTCATGGTTTTCAAATGATTTTTAAAAAGCGCTCTGTATATCTGGTCCATGTCTGTAACATTGTTCTCATTACACAAGAAATGGGCTGTTCATGAGAATCCAGTTGGGAAAAATGTTCATATCCTCCTGAGTTTGTGTAAATGTATGTAGAAATTGAACACAGTTGACTGGATTGAAATGGATGAGTTACTGTGATTGTATATACGGATTACGCTGTCAAGGTTAAATCACTTTTATTTCAATTACACAGCAACTTAATGGACATTTTGTGAAATTTCATATTAATAGCTTATAATTAAGCAATTCCAAAACAAATCCATAAATAGAGACAAATAATACTAGCCATTCAAGTAAGACCAAAGTAATGGCACCCTGTAAAAGGAGGAAGAGTTAGTGTGTGACTTTGGTAGCTGATGCGCTGCAGTGGCCGAGCTGCGTTACTGGAAGATTTCGTACATGCATACATGCTTAGGAGGTGCTCTTTCACCGTTTAGTTATCATTTTGTCATTTTCAGCTCTCTGTGAACTTTACCTTTTATGCACTTTTGTGGGTGTGGCTAAATGTAAATCAGCTGTGTTATGAACTTGGTAATCACAGCTGATTGGTGTTGATCAACATACACACATGAGGACAAAGAAAATCTGTGAAATCTTTGTAAATCTGGTGGAAATTTTTACCTCGGTTTGACCACGAAAGATATTTACACAATTTTACTAAAAGCTTGTTAAATTAGACATGAAATATAAAGGGACCACCATAAGACCACCACTGAGCAGATATGATTTGGGTAGTGAAATATTCCCTCTGTGTGTGTGTGTGTGTGTGTGTGTGTGTGTGTGTGGTGATATGAATGAATCATCTACAGCTTGAGTTTTGACCCTGCAGTGTCTCGTAGAAAGAGACTTATTATATGCAATAAGAGAATCGTTTCATTGTGAATTAGACTCTGATGTTCTCGCGGTTTCTCATGTCCTGCTGAGATCAGAGCGATAGCGCGAGTCTTACGCTACGGCATGCTGGGAAACACAGATTCTCTCACGAGACCGTGGATGAATATTAGCTTCACACACAGAGACAGATATCTACCTCTGTATTCATGGATAAGAATAACCAGCAGGGGAGTGACGGAGAGCTTCAAAGTATCTTAAAGGGAAACACACACACACACACATACACACACATGGAAAGAAAAGGTCTGCTGTGTACAGTATGAAGAAAAAAGTCAGCCAAAAGAGATGTGTATAAAAATAAAAGGGTGTACAACATTACAGGAATATTATAAGGAAAGAAATGTGTCACTTTCCCACAGAGAGGAGTCTCTGATATCTCTGTAGTGATGAAGAGCAAGGAGGACTTAATAGCATTAGCAAGATTTGTGCTAATGCAGCTAGCATCAGGGCTTGAGTAGCATTTCCACCTTCCCATGAACTTGCTATAAAAAATCATTCAAATTTATAACAGCCACTTAAAAAAAAAAAAAAACAGAAATACCTTTGAGTAATATAATCAGGTCCAAATCTCACTATGATGATCATAATATTAAAAGCCCTATGATGAAATTATGTATAACTCTATAATACAAAAAAATACAGTTTTGTGAATGGATATTCATTCTTGTTCTTATTAGGGATTAAAAAAAACACACAACACATAGAGGAGTTACTGAGTCATCATCAGGCATCATTAAGAGATGACAATTAACACTGTGCTAGGAATAACATATTTAACATTTAAATGTCCACAGAACAAGTTAGTTCCTGTTCTCACTTACATTATAGCAGCTATAGTTCCCTCACTATCTGTTTTTTCTCTCTTAAAGTTAATAGGACAAAAACCTACCGACTGTTGTGAAACACTGACACTGGAGACTCCTTCCCTCAGTGTTGGAAGGCTTAGGAGGCACTCCGTCACCATTTAGTTGTCATTTTGTCATTTTTAGCTCTCTGTGAGCTTCGCCTTGTATGGAGTTTTGTGGGTGTGGCTAAATGTAAACCAGCTGTGCCATGAACGTGCTCGGTAATTTATAACTGATTGATTTATTAACATATGCACATGAGGCGTGGCCTATGAAAACATTCACACACGACTTTACTAAAAGATCCAGGTCCAGTGTGCCTGAGGTTAGTGATTAGAAGGCTACAGTTGTACTGTGTAAACATTTGGCTGAAATTATGAGAATTGTGAAGAATTTTCAGACTTCAGTTTCATCAGAGGGTTTCAAACACAGCTAAAATAAAGGATCTGTCTCTCCATGAACGATCGAGCTCTCATTCGGATGTTGAAACGTATTGTAGTCATGTTCTCATGGAAATACAGAGTAACTGTAATATTTAGAGCATCTCCTGTTCTTCTGTAGGAGTTTGTGCTTCTGTCCAAGAGACTGCTGAGTGATGAGGAACTCCAGGAGAACCTGAGAACCAACGGTAAACGCTACGTTACGGAGAGACACGACTCTATGAAAGAGAGAACGACGTACCAACAGCTGGTGGAAAAACTGCAGTAACGCTCAGAGCAGCTTCACTGTTTTCCAGTTTGCTCAAATGTCAGTTTGAGGAGAACTTCTCAAAGTTCTCTTCTATTTTTAACACCTGATGGCTTTTATACGGGTGAGATCTTTTTCGACTTGAACCCAAGGGAACAAACATTGCATACATTTAGGTTTACAGTTACAGGAACGATGTTTTAATCTATTAGTAATAATCACTGCTGCAACAAAAACGTTTCATTTTTAGGAAAAATTATGATAAGGAAATTCAAATTGAATGGGTTTTTATAAATGCTTGGTTTCCTTGCAGTAGGAAAAGATTTTCAATTTATGTTTACGTAACAGGAAAGTCATCTTCGCTAATAGTTTTGCTATTTCAGGTGCTTTGTCTTATAGGAACATTTTTGACATTCCAGAGCTCTAAAACGAGCTTAACGAGTGTCTGTACGATGGAGGAAAACTTTTTAAACCGAACACCAGGGTCCATTTTATCCTGAGCAGCTAAAAAATACAAAGATGATCAATTACATCATTGAGCTAATGCAAACAAGACATAATTATGCACGACTTAGTGCTAATATTACATTTTCAGAGATTTAGTGGTTAAAATCTCTTATATAACATATCATTTACATATTAATTACCGAATTAGTATATCAAGATTGGCTAACTTAGCACTTTATAATATTATCACATGTATTAATTATAATAATTATTGCATTTAAATATATATTTTATTCTATATTTTTTCTGTCATTTAATACCAAACTCAAATTTGAAATTAGATATTAGAAATGAATAAGAGGTCTGTAGACAGTACATATTCTCTTCTGTGCTTTGGGGGAACCCTTAAAGTTTCTATGTAGAACCTTACAACATCTAAAACCCTTAATTGTCCAATGCCACTTTAAAGGACCCTTGAAGAACCCTTTTTTTAAGAGTGTATGTATTTACTGGGTAAATGTGCAGCACAAACTCCAAATTATTGCTCATTATTTTCTTCTTAATAACAAGAACCTGTCAGGATAGTTCTCCTTTTAGAAAAATGGTTCTTTAAGTGTTCACTGGATAAATAAGGGTTCTTAGCTTCAAAAAAGGAAACCTTTCTGGTAGGTAAAGACTTTTATAGGGTTCTACCCAGAGGGACAGCCGAAGAACCAGGTCTTAGTGTCTTCGTACCTGTTATTTATTTCTAATTATGCAGTTTGAGGTTGGTATTAAATGACAATAAATAATGAATAAAATATATCTTTAAATGTAATAATTAATGTGATTAATGTAAAAAGTGTTTAATATAAAAGATAGGTGATTATGGTGATAAGATAATTAGGTACTAAATAGGAATGAAGGAGTGTCTGAAAACTTCTGATTTCCATGACAACCGGTTTACAGGGCTGGTGTTTTACTGTTTTATATGATGTACTGTTTACAGAATTATAAATCTATATAAACCGTATAGAAGGCTTTATAGGAATTCTGAACTACATAAGTACTGTAGTCGAAGCTTAGTAATCCTCAGACTATGGGTTTGAGTTTGTTTTTAGGAATAATCTTTACATACAGAAGGTTTTGAAATGTTTCACAGTTGATAATGTAAATGCTGTAAATGCTCAAAGAAATATTCTTAAAAATATATTTATTCATTATTCTTCTGAATGCAATCAGTTCATGTATGTCTTCTGAATGTAGCGCATGATAAAAATAAAGAATGTTTTAAATAAAAATGAGGCTTCACTTCTTTGATATACACAATAAAATGTGTAGGTGGTCTTTCAAAAACAAAACGGTCTTCATTTATTAGTGTTGTTTTATAAGTTCCATATCTTATCACTGAAAGCTCCTCAAATATATTAATTGATAATTTAATAAAAGTTGATGATTTTTGTCTATAAAAAGTCTATATTTATTTATTTATTTATTATACTAGCTGCCATTATACAGCTTACACAGTGTAAGTAAGACAGTGCAGGTGATGTAAAACTTTGCAGCTACATTTTAAAAGATTTTAAAAACATAATTCACTTATTATCTTAAATGTTTAAAAAGCTTCCATGCATTTAAAGACTAGTTAAAATAGACTTTTACCTTTTTTGTAAGAAGCCCTTGATACAAAAGATAAATTGTAGTTAAAACCTCAGAAACACTTTCAGTGTGAATTTCTCTACTGAGAAAAAGTTCTCCTGATATTTTTTTAGTTAGGGGTTATCTATAAAGTGACGCATTTGAACAAGATGAAGAGATTAATACCTTTTCACATGAGTACTGTGTAAAGGTGAACAACATCTGGACTTTGGTGACAATACAATAAATATATTACATACATTTTTTTAAGATTTAGAATTTGAAGCTGGACAGCTGAAGATTGGAAAAACATCAAGTCGTCTTTTTCCAGTTTTGGTGTCCAGTGATACCTCAGATTCCTGTTCTTGGCTGCCAGGGGTGGAACCAGATGTGGTCTTCTGCTGTTGTAGCCCACCCACATCAAGGTTTGACATGTTGTGCGTTCTGAGATGCTTTTCTGCTCACCACGGTTGTGAAGAGTGATTATTACGTTCAGTTAGTCTTCCTGCTTTTTGAGGAGAACCAGTCTGGCCATTATCCTCTGACCGCTCTCAACAATAAATTGTTTACACCCGCTGTAAACTCTACTGTTGTGTGTGAAATTCGGAGGAGATCAGCAGTTTTTGAAATAATCACCAACAGCCATTCCAAAAGTCACTGAGATCACACTTTTTCCCCATTCTGATGTTTGATGTGAACATTAACTGAAGCTCTTGACCTGTATCTGCATGATTTTATGCATTGTGCTGCTGTCACATGATTGGCTAATTGGATAACTGCATGAATGAGCAGATGTTCCTATTAAAGTAGATGGTAAGAGTAAGTAAGTAAGTAAGATATTCCTTTATTTGTCCCGCAGTGGGGAAATTGCATTTAGCAACAGCAGGGGTACAGTACAGAAAGAGTATGCACACAAGAACAAGATAGATTAAAAACTATTCTAATATGAGGTAACAAAATCAAATAGACTCTATATATACAAAAACACATAATACAAGCAGAATTACTAAACTAAACTTAATACGTGCGTCTGTGTTGTGAGTCCAGTCCAGTTTGTGGTTTAGGTGAACACCCAGGTACTTATAAGAGTCCACTCTCTCAATGTCCATTCCCTGGATGTTCACCAGTGAGGGGGCAGACCGGTGTCTGCGGAAATCCACCACCATCTCCTTGGTCTTTCCCGCGTTGATGAGGAGGTGATTTGGCCGACACCAGTCCACGAA
>CM040461.1:28303217-28338482 GCA_022758105.1 Pangasianodon gigas
ATTTTTGTGGCGAGACCCTCACAGATATGCAGCTCGGTGCACAGCGCAGCATGCTTTTTTTTTTTTTAGTTTCATGACCAGGGTTGGCAGCTTTTGCATATAAAATCTACTTATTGCAGATACTGAATATACTTGAAATCAGAAATACATATCACTGTTTCTAAATCACTTTCTCCAGATACTGATGATGTAATAATATTCCTCCCCCGTGATTGGCTTACACGGTAAAGTTGGGTTCAACAACAGGGACTTTCCAGGCCGGTGGTGGTTATGGTTTCGTTTACTTCTTGCCAGTGTTTCAAAACTAGAGCCACTGTTTGGCGTCATGTTTGGTATGTGCGCTTGGAAATTTAGTCACGCAAACTGATCCCAAATGGTTGCACAGTCACTTTATTTAAGCTGTTTATGGTTATAATGTGTCACAGGTATATGTATAGAAGTGATTTGCTGCAATGCAGAAAAAATAATCCCCAACAGCATCTCGTTAGTATGAGAAAAGCATCTCGTTATTAGCATCTTGTGGAAAGATGCTTTTTTTTGTAATAATGATGCTTTTCTAGTAACAATATATTTAGCTCTTCTTTATAATAACAGAATGTTTCTCTCATAATAATGTGATGCTTTTCTCATAGCAAATTTATACATTTCTTGTAAAAAGTTATGCTTTTCTCGTAAGAAATTATGCTTTTCACATAAGAACGCTAAAACATTATGCTTTTCTCATAAGCAGTTATGCTTTTCTCGCAAAAAGTTATGCTTTTCTCGTAAAAAGTTATGCTATTTTCATAAGCAGTTATGCTTTTCTCGTAAGAAGTTATGCTTTTCTCGTAAGCAGTTATGCTTTTCTCATAAGCAGTTATGCTTTTCTCGTAACCAGTTATGCTTTTCTCGTAAAAAGTTATGCTATTCTCATAAAAAGTTATGCTTTTCTCGTAAGAAGTTATGCTTTTCTCATAAGCAGTTATGCTTTTCTCGTAAGCAGTTATGCTATTCTCATAAAAAGTTATGCTTTTCTCATAAGAAGTTATGGTTTTCTCATAAAAAGTTATGCTATTCTCATAAGAAGTTATGGTTTTCTCATAAAAAGTTATGCTTTTCTCATAAGAAGTTATGGTTTTCTCATAAAAAGTTATGCTTTTCTCGTAAGAAGTTATGCTTTTCTCGTAAGAAGTCATGCTTTTCTCATAAGTGCCTATGCTTTTCTCGTAAGAACGCTATAACATTATGCCTTTCTTGTAAGAAGCTTACTCTTTTCTCGTAAGTTTTTCTCGTAAGAAGCTTTCGCTCTCATAAGAAGCCTAAGCTTTTCTCGTAAAAAGTTATGCTTTTCTTGTAAGAACACTATAACATTATGCTTTTTTCATAAGAATTTATGCTTTTCTTGTAAGAACGTTATGCTTTTTTCATAATAACAAAATGTTTTCTTATAATAGCATAATGCTTTTCAGTGCTAGAAGTCTTCCAGTTACAGGCTGGAATCAACCTGATGGAAACCTCAGTGATCAGGTGTTTGCCTGTAAATAAATGTTTTGACATCTGAACACATAGCAGGATGACATTTTAAAAATGCCCAGTGGAACATAAAAATAGGAAATGTGTTATTTAAAAAAGGGCTTTAATTGGTCATATTTTTCTATAAAGGAACAAACTGAACTTCCCTTTGAAAGTAGAAACAAAGCTGCTCAGGTGACCTTGATTTCGGCTGCTCCCCAGGCTTCTGTGTGGCTTTAAACAAAACTGGGCTATAAAATGCAATATAAAGTTCTCATTCATCTTTTCATCAGTTTTAGGGGAACTTATGAACAGTAAAACAATGTTTATTTCCTCATTCCTGCAGTAAGCCATGAAAGTTCGGTATGCTCTGCGTGACCAGGGTGGAGCGCTGGGGATTTTTTCTGAACTGATATTACTGGACCCAGTTTATCACACAGCTACCTTATATATAACATCTATATTTTTTCCAACACAGGATTTCCTCATTGTTTGGGTTTTCTTGGTCTGTTATCAGTGCTCAAGCCACTTTGTATGATTATCAGATTGATTATCCCTCCTGTCTGTTGACTGCTTTGAAGGATTCCATCTCTCTGTGTGTGTTTAGGGCACATAATACTTAAATGTATTTTAAAATCAGAATCTTTTTATTCACTTTATATACAGGAATGTACAATAGCTTGGCAGATCAGCATTAGAACAATCAGACCTTCAGACCTACAAAAAATGCAGACTTTAAACACAATGCACTTCATTAGAACACTTGAAAATCTGCTCATTCGTGCAGTTATCCAATCAGCCAATCATGTGGCAGCAGCGTAACGCATAAAATCATGCAGATACAGGTTAAGAGCTTCAGTTAATGTTCACATCAAACATCAGGATAGGAAAAATATGATCTCTGTGACTTTGGTTGTGGCTTGGATGTTGAGGAGTATTTCAGAAACTGTTGAGCGCATCCAGAAGTCTCTAGAATTTACACCGAATGGTGCGAAAAAACATAAAAACATCCGGTGAGCAGCAGTTCTGAGGGTGGAAATGCTTTGTTTATGAGAGAGGTCAGAGGAGAATGGCCAGACTGGTTCAAGCTGACATGAAGCCTGTGGTAACTCAAACAGAGCAGAAAAGCTCAACCAAAGTCGTCAGGGGAGAATTGGGAAAAGAACAGATGAAGCAGAATGTGCCGGTGTACAGGTGTTCCTATTAAAGTGGAAAGTATGTGTATAATACAAATTCCACATACATCTCTATATGGCAAAGGGAGTGTTGGTTCTGATTATTTGTTATAGATGGCGTGTTGAGAAGATTGACCCTTGTTGGGGGAAAAAATCTGTCTGTGTGGTTCTGCTTCTGATGGAGCAGTAATGTTTACCTAAGGCAAAGTTCTGAAACAGATAATTATTGTCATCTTACTTTGTCAACACTGATGAAAATTGAGCCTAAAAAGATCATCCCATGTTCTCCAGAAAATAGATGTGTGTGTAAAAGTGGGATTGAGGTAACGAGACAGCCACTTAAATGAACATTTCATTTGATCTTTATTACATCATTTAATTATCAACACTTTTATTTCACTTCGGGTCAAAACATAAGTCTGAGAATAAAATAGAGAATAAAATGAAACCATCATGAATACAGTGTACTTATTCATATAATAATACATTTATTTCTCACAAACACACACAAACAAATGCATGTGAGCAGGCTGACGCAGTTGTGTAACCGCGCACGCACACACACACAGACACACACACACACACATAGAGGTATTGTGGTGTATATGTGTATACTGCCACCTAGTGATTTCTGAACAGGCAATGCACTACAGAAAAACTGCAGCTCCATACAGGAACAGTGAATCTGCTGCTCAACTAGTGTACATGTAACACCATCTGGTGGAAGAATATCAATGTTAAGGATCTGGCACACAAACACACACACACAAAACGAAACACACAATTGTTATTAATTTCTTGGCATTTCAGGGCATGTATGTGAATTGCAGCATGCCATGGAGAGAGAGAGGATATATGGGAAGCTCGGTGTGATGGTTAGTGTGGGCGATATACAGTAACAACTGTAGCCATAGTTCCCTGCAGGAGTCAACACACAGGAAGGCAGCAAACAGAGCAGTAAACAGTCTCAAAACCTGGGAACACAGTACATGGAATTTACAAACTCAAAAAAGGGAACTGAGACTTATGGATATAAGGCATGACATGACTACAAAAATACTCAGGCTCAACAGGGTATAAATAAGAAAACTAATCAAGACTAACACAAAACAGGTGGACACAATCAGATAACAAACCAATAACAGAACTGTGGGGGAGAGAGGATTAGAACAAAAACCAAAACAAACAGGAGTGTACGGTGCTGAGAAGAGGGAATCCTTGACTTTCTCAAGGTTTGTTTGTGTCTGTAACAGTGGTTCTACAAGTAAAGGAGCACCAGAAATGCTTTACTTCCCAAACTATTGAGGTTGTCTCGTGGCTCACAGAGCCAAAAGTAATAATGTTTCAAACTTTTATTTGATGTTTATGTTTAAAAAGTGTTCTTAGATGTGTCTTAACATAAGCTGCAATGTGGGATTACACCGATGTTCTGGTAATATATTTTTATCAGAGTTTATATTACACGTGTGCTCGCATGGCTCATTTACTGTTTATTCACCGATAGATACTGAAGTTAATGGGAGAAGCCACAAAATACATGTTTATAAAAAGAAATTTCCCATTTGTGCAAGTATGTTGTGTAATCTTGATTACTGTCATTGTTCATATATATTATTTAAGCTGTATACATCATATATATTATTTAAGCTGTCTTTCACAATAAGATATATGATAAATGTTTGCATACAAAATGCAGTTCGCACCAAGCTGAGCTGGGATGAGGTTGTCTTGTGGCTCACAGAGCCAAAGATACTGAAGTTAATGGAAGAAGCCACAAAATACATGTTTATAAACAGAAATTTCCCATTTGTGCAGAGAATAAAGAGCCGTTGACCAGCTACAGAAGTTTGGTGTGCATTTCTCCTTCACACACAACACAGAGCTGACGTCCCATCACGTGGGACCCATTACACTACTACTCCTCAAATTTTGTCCGGTCGTCACCACAGCTGGGTCACATCATCTTGAGACCTGTGTGAACAAAAGTAATCAAAAGGAATTTTGATATTCAAACCCATTCTCCTGTAACACGCTGGCAAATGCAAAAAACAGGATGTGAGGGTGTATCTCAGCAAAGCATCTATGTATCATAACAAAGTTTGATAAGTATCATCAGGACCATGCCCTGAATGTACCCAAGAAGTTTTGTGACTGTGCCGCTTTGTGGTCAAGAACTGTAACAACTTTTATTTTTTTCCTTATATCATTTGAAGAGTTTGTGATAAATTCACAGTTCATTTTTCCTATAATTCCCTGGAACTAAGAAGTGAAGTGAAGACACACAAACATCTGAAATTCAAGTGTACTTCCTGTCAACCATCTTGGATTTATTTAAAAGCTGTTTTTTTGACTACTCTTCCTAAAAAATTTTCTCCAATCATCACCAAGTTTAGCACACATCATCTTCAGAGTAAGCCTCATGAAAGTGATCAAAAGAATTTTGAATATTTCAAATGTTTTGTCCGTAATGAGCCAGTGAATCTGACGGTGAAGCTGCCAAACAGGAATTGAGGCTGTATCTCAGCAACGACTTTGCGCACTGACAAACAACTTGGTAGGCATCTTCAGGACCATTACCTGAGGCCATGCAACAAATTTCATGCCAGAGCCACCTACTGGTCAAAAGTAATAATAACATGATAAAAAATGCTTACATCTAACTACCATTTTTGCTAATCCTCCTCCAATTTTGTCCAATCTTCACCAAATTTGGCTCACATCATCTTGACAGCTGTCTAAACAATGCTGCAGCAATGCCACCCTGCTGCCCATTTGTTCATCTAGACTCTTCCTCCTACAGACAGAGAATTCCACCACTGTCCGTGGTCAAAACATGTACATCATGAGTGAAAAATGCTGCCTGCAGCTTTAATTCTTCTTCTTCTTCTGGCTAGGGTGTCTATGGGAGCCCATAAGGAACATTCTGACCACATTTGGGCCAAGTGTTGCCAACGCTGTAGCGCCACCATAGGGTCAATTTTGGAAGTATATTTATGGTCATAACTTTTGAACCGTGTGCCCAAAATTTAAAAGCCAGGCCTGTCTAGATTCCCTGGGTCACAAAACTTCTTCAGGACCATGACCTGAGGCTATGCAACACATTTTTTGCCAGTACCACCTACTGGTCAAAAGTAACAATAACATGCTAAAAAAATGCTTACATCTAACTGCCATTTTTGCTACTCCTTCTATAAATTTTGTCCAATCTTCACTAAATTTGGCTCACATCATGCCACCCTGCTGCCCATTTGGTCATCTAGACTTTTCCTCCTACAGTCAGAGAATTCCACCATTGGTCAAAACATACACATCATGAGTGAAACTACAAATCACTCTTGAATCCTTTTGCCTAAAGTTATGGCTCTGCTTTCCTGTGATTGCTTAGGCAACAATTGTAGCATGTCTGTGAATGTGTGGCTCACCAAGTCTGGGTGCGTGACCCCCGAAAATGCTGCTTGCAGCTTTAATGTTTTTTTTTTTTTTGTAATAAAAAATTACAAATGTGAATTCTTTATATATGATAGGATTATCTGATACACTTACAGCTCACTTCAAGTACTTATAGTTTATAAATTTACTTATCAAAATGGCATAATTATATATAGAATATTGGCTTCCATAGATGTTTGACCAAAACATTAATGTCAGTAAAAAAAGTTGATATTGTGCAATGAAAGCACTAATTTCACGTTTCTATTAAAATGTAAATTTACATGAATTTTAAGTGACTTTACATTGATGAGCCAAAACATTATGATCAATCACAGATGAAGAGAATAACACTGATTATCTCGTAACAACGACACACGTCAAGGTCTGGGACATATTAGACAGTAAGCAAACGCTCAGTTCTCGTAGCTGACATGTTGGATGTGGGAGAAATGGACAGGCGTGAAAACCTGAGTGACTTTGACAAGAGCTAAAACCTTATGGTCAGATGACTGGGTCGGAGTATCTCTGAAACGGCAAGGCTTGTGTGTTGCTCCCGCTCAGCGGTGGTGAGGTCTACTGACAGTGGTCTGACGAGGGACAAACCACAACCTGACAACAGGGAGTTGTGTGCCTGAGGCTCATTGATGGAGAGAGCAACGAAGCCCATCCCATCTGATCCAAACCAACAGGAGGGTTACTGTGGCACAGAAAGGCACAGAATAGTCACAGAAAACGTTAATGTTTTTTACAGGAGGAATGTGTCACAACACACAGTGCATCATGCCCTGCTGTGTATGGGGTCGCGTAGCCACAAACCGGTCAGAGTGCCCATGCTAAACCCTGTCCACCATCACCTCCACTGGGCACACGAGCATCGGAACTGAAACTTGGAGCAATGAAAGAAGGTCGCCTGGTCAGATCATCAGGTTGTTATACCTTAGCATAATGCTAAAATGGTGCACAACTCATTTAAAACCAATGGGACTGATTTCAGCTTTTCAGCTGTCTAAAGCACATTATCTTACAGCATCGTCATTGTCATGCTCCTCTGGGATTTAATCAGATTTTTCTTCCATCTTCCTCAAACCCACATTATAGACATCCCCATAGTGTATTTAAAGGAGAAGTGTTTCCTCACTCTTTAGACTTTGGTCGTGTTGCTCTCGAGCTGCTTTGGGCCAGGTTTTTCAACATCATTTTCTCCTAGAAACCGATTATGTAATAATATCCCTGCCCTGTGATTGGCTCACATGTGGAAATGGTTTCAGTAAAGTAGTTTAGTGCTTATGGAAAACTGTAAAGGTACACTATTTCAGTGCATATAAATAATCTTGAATTGGACGTAATGTGTTCTGTTGCTGGAAATTTTAAATATAAAAACTTCATGCACCAACAAATAGCCACAGTGTCATTATACATATTTAAATAATGAGCCTAATATTTCAATAGTTTGAATAGGATTATGTTAAGGGAACAAGAAATATTGTACTTTGTGATCCTCCTCCCATTAATATCTATGGAGAAAAGGGCAATAAGCCTTTATCAACTTTATGCAACCTTTACATGAGCTAAATTAGTAATCAGAGGTTCATATTTTCTACATGTTTGTGATTCCCTCTGTCTTCATCTGACCTCATGCACATGAACACCTACAGCACGAACACAGCGACATCTAGTGGAGATACTGCAGCATCAGATACTGCAGCAAGCCTAAATCTACAAAATAGAAAATAGTAAAACCTCTTATGTGGTCATTCCAAGTTGCCACAAATATTATATAAGAACAAAAGTGTGGAAATATACACTCTCCATCCACTTTATTAGGAAATATAAAGGTGTACACCTGCACATTCATGCAGTTATCTAATCAGCCAATCACGTGGAAGCCTATAGTAACTCAAATAATCACAAATAATCAATTGCTCACTGCGGTGAGCCGAAAAGCATCTCAGAACACACAACACATCGAACCTTGAGGTGGATGGGCTACAACAGCAGAAGACCACATCAGGTACCACTCCTGTCAGCCAAGAACAAGAATCTGAGTCGGGATCCTGAAAGAGATCCTGACTGATCAGGGCACATCTTTTATGTCATGAACACCACGCACCAGCACTTATCCGCAGACGGATGGGCTGGTGGAACGATTCAATCAAATGTTGAAAAACATGATTCCTAAGTTTGTTCTTGACAATGCGCAAAATTGGGATAAGTGGCTATAGCCCCTGTTATTTGCAGTGAGAGAGGTCCCGCAAGTCTCCACAGGGTTTTCCCCGTTCGAGTTATTGAATGGGTGGAAGCCTCACAGTGTGCTCGATATCATTCCGGAAACCCGGGAGTAGGGACCTTCTAACAGTAAAAACGAAATTCAGTACGTTCTTGACCTGAGAGCAAACCTCCACACTTTAAAAGCCACATAACCCAGGAGAATTTGCTACAGGCACAATGTCAATCCTGGCTGTATAACAGGGGTACTCAGCTACAAGAGTTTGCACCAGGAGATAAAGTGCTCATTTTACTACCCACGTCGAGATCTAATTTACATGCCAAGTGGCAAGGGCCGTTTGAGGTCAGACAACAGGTTGGGGACATCGACTATGAGGTAAGGCGAATTGATAGAGGCGGGACACAGCAGGTGTACCACCTTGACCTCCTTAAACTGTGGAGGGAGGCGGTTCCCGTGGCTTTGGTGATGGTTGTTCCGGAGAGGGAGGAGTTAGGACTGGAGGTAAATCTAAAAATAGCGGCTCAATCCACCTCGGTCCCTTATGGAAACCACCACTCCCCGTCCCAAATCATGGATGTGGCTAAATTGCAAGCAGAGTTTTCCGACATGTTCTCGCCTCTCCCCGGTCACACTGATCTCATACAGCACCACATAGAAACAACCCCAGGGGTGGTAGTACGCAGCTGCCCCTATCGTCTGTCCGAACATAAAAAAATTTGGTCCGGGATGAACTCAAGGCTATGCTCAACATGGGCGTAATCGAGGAGTCCCACAGTGACTGGAGCAGCCCAGTGGTTTTGGTGCCCAAGGCTGATGGGACTGTCTGTTTTTGTGTGGACTTTAGAAAAGTCAACGCGGTGTCTAAATTTGACCCATCCCCAATGCCTCGCATTGACAAGCTGCTCGATTTTATTTTACACTGGATTTAACAAAGGGATATTGGCAGATCCCCTTGACTCCAATGTCTCACGAAAAAAAATGGCCTTTTCCACTCCATTTGGGTTACACCAATTCGTAACCCATCCTTTTGGGTTGTTCAAGGCCCCCGTGACGTTCCAGCGACTCATGGACTGATGTCACTAAAAAGGGGGCACCAGATCTGGTCCAGTGGATGGAGCCGTGCCAGCAGGCTTTCACTCAGGTAAAAGCTGCACTCTGTGGCGGACCACTCTTGCATTCTCCTAACTTCTCTCTCCCCTTTATTTTGCAGACTGATGCACCGGACACGGGCTGGGGGTCGTGTTGTCCTAGGTGGTGGAGGGGGAGGAGCACCCTGTGCTGTACATCAGCCGCAAGCTCTCTGTGCGAGAGATGAAGTACTTCCTGTTGGGACGAGCCTTCACCCTCTGTTCAGACCATGCTCTGCTCCAATGGCTCCAACGCATGAAGGATGCCAAAGCGTAGATCACTCGTTGGTAACTGGCACTTCAGCCATTTAAGTTCAAGGTGGTCCACAGGCCGGGGGCACAGATGGCTGTGGCAGATTTCCTGTGAAGTTGTCACAGCATCTTTCAGTCTCTTTGGTTTTCCATCGGCTTTCCCTAGAAACTGATGATGTAATAAAATTCCTGCCCTGTGATTGGCTCACACATAGAAATGATTTTAGTAAAGTAGGGACTTCACTAAAGCACTGTGTTTAGTGGTTCTGGATTATTTTTAGTTCCCTAATGTCAGCCTTCTCTCTTAGCAAAAAAAGGGTACTATTCTGTACCTTTCCTTGGTGCTTATCTTTTGTAATTTGAATATATACTGTATCTTTCACCTGATTGTAATTTGCTATATTAATGAGCAGTTAGATTTTTAATCTCTCATCCAGATGATATTGGTAATTATTTTGGAATCACTGATAAACCAGGGCACTGATAATTTAAATGAGGTAGAGTCAGATCTAATGCCATGCACACAGAAAGAACTGTAGACTAACAGTCACATTTTTCCTTGTTCATATTTTTGTCACGCTGAGCAAAAAGGTAAATTAATCCAAAAACCAAAAAGCACTTCTATCACAATATCTGCTTCAGTGGTATGGAGCAGTGTTTCTGTGATTTGTAAAACTTTGTTACTGTACAGAATGTCTGAACCATTAAAAGGGATTTACACACTTAGATAAATTCATGATGGAAAAAAAACCATTACACTTTGCTGTAACGTCCAAGGAGAAAGAGCATCAGCGTTAGTCCATATGTATAACAGTACAATGCAGTACAGGCTTCAGACAGGTTTAGACATATTAGACTAAACCACACTGCTTCAGGAGCTAGAATTTAAGGAGAGCGCTGTCACAGAAAGTTTCTGTTCTTATTTTTTTATTTCTTGTTTCACCTTGACAAATAAATCAGATCGCATTGTAATTGCAATACACAGCATAAAAGTATACAACAACATAAATACAGTTTAGACTAATATTGATGATATACAAATGCATCAAATTAATATAGTAGCCAAATATTGTGAATATATTGAGGCTAAATAGTCATAAATGAATAATCCTGGTTGTGATTATCAAGTTAATATTTAATCATTCAAATTTTCATAAGTTAACAATATGTTTTTACCCACAAATTTTTAAATTATATTTTGTTTCCAGAGTACCAGAATGTGCACATGACAAAAAGATGTAGCCGTGATAAAACATCAAGGTCAAAAGTAATGTGTGGATTCAGTGTTCTGGGTTATTTTGTGCTCTCCACAAAAGAAAACATTCCCATGGTTAGAAGGATAAGTTGACCACACACTCATCTGGTACAGTTACAGCTCATTTTAAGGGGATGTAGTTCATAATTTTTATTACACTGAAATGTCATATTTATATATTGAATAGTGCCTATGAATGGCTTTCTATAGTTGCCCAAAACATAGCTCATACTTCTCTTCTATTGTTATACTGCAATAAAAAAGCAATAGTCACATTTAAATGGTCCCTTTCAAATGTAAGTATTGATCAATTTTAAGGGACTTTATAAAAGATTTGCAAAATGGTTGAGTGTTTTTATTAAATACAGTAGAATATTCAAAGCACAAGTGACAAAAAAACAATGACAATTAAAAAAAACTCAATAAGTATAAATAAATACATTTAAAATAAATATTTAATCACTTATTACAGCACTTCATTAGACTGACTACGAATGGTTTGGATGCTGGTGAACATTCACAATTGAGACAAAATAACCTGACATTTAAGATTGCAATAATGTAATACATGGGTGCCAAACTGATTATTGTGAAGTGAGCCAGACCAAAAAAATTTGTTTAAAGACCAATAACACATCAACACACGACAACTCTTCTTAAATGTGTTCATTTATCAGTATTTATCTGAAAGTTACATTTTGAGCACACAAGTGGACTGAACATATATCACCTACAATACACATGAACACACTTGAATTCATCATCAAAAAATATATACATTTTTACAAATTATGGTTTACCATACATACAGTGCTTGCATAAGTATTCATCCCCATTAACTCTTACACAGTGTGTAGTGTTACAACCTGGAAATGAAATGGACTTAAATGGCATTTTATGTCACAAATTTACACAAAATAGGTCATAATATTGCAGTGTGGGGGAAAATTTATATAGTTTGCAAAAGTATTTACAAATAAAAAAGTATACAAGGTATGATTGCATACTGTAAGTATTCACTGCACATTGCTGTGAAACCTGGAAATTAGCTCTTTTAATGAGAGACATGTTTACAGTGTAAAATTTTTAGCTCGTTAATGAAGAATTATATCATTAGCGGTGTTTACAGCCCTGAGTTTATTGCTTTATTTTGCTCCTGAGTGGGACAACAGGGACTAGCTCTTTTTTTTTTCAGAATCTTTGAATTCAATTAAAATCCACAGGATAATTTTAATTTCAAACATGGCCTTCTCTCTCAGAAGAAGAGTACTAAACTCTACCTTTCCTTGTTGCTGGAGTGGTACCTTTTGTACTTTTATTATATATCTTTCATATGGAAATGTGGATATAGTGTACCTTCATGAAAAGTACATAATTAGACTGTAATTATCTTTAAAGTTTTAAGGGTACATTATATGCACTAAAAACAAAACAAAAAAAAAAAACCTCCATGCGCCAACAAATAGCCAAAATTTCATTATACACATTTAAATAACGTGCCTAATATTTGAATAGTTTGAATAAAATTATGTTTTTTTATTTATTTTACACTTAAATGGCTCCCTGTCTACAAAATGTTTGATAAATGCTGGTATAGAGAGTCTTAACCATTAAAAGGGAGTAAATGTTCCACTGCTTTACACACCTAGATGAACTCTACAGAGAAATAAACATTGTACTTTGTGATCCTATTCTCCTATTATGAGGCCAACAAAGATATGTTGTAATATCTGGAGAGAAAACATTCAACCAAGCAGCCTTTATCAAATTTATATAAACTTTATATGAATAAAATTCATAGTCAGGAAGTCAGAGGTTCCTACTTTCTCCATATTTTGTACATGTACATCACATACAGCACAAATACAGCAACATCTAGTGGAGATACTGAAGCATCAGTGTTCATTTCAAATGCATAACAGTACAGTACAGGCTTCAGACACAGTTTGAAAAAAAAAAAAAAGCTCTCTCAGACTGTAAAATCAACAGCACCTACACTGCTGTTGTAATTTTAATTTATTAAGTGTTTTCTTGTATACATTTTGACATTTTTGAAAAAAACTCTTCTTTATCTGAAAATGAAGTTCATATATAACAAGCTACATATCATTAAACCAAGTACTCCTAAACGTTTTGCAGTCAGGGACACCTTTAACTATAAAATAAATACCACAAACCCACACCGAACATATTATTATTATTAATAATAATAATAATAATAATAATAATAATAATAATAATAATACGTTATAATTTCCAGTACTGTAACAAATAAAAAAACAACAACAACACAGACCCATTGGCTATGCTTCACAGACCGCTGGGCATACCTGTATCCCACTTTGAGTATTAAACTAATAAAGACCCTGAGCATGATGGCACAAAATTATTACAATTATGTAATGGAATAAAATACACTCAGGCTCCAGGGTTCCTGGTTGAATCCTTAACTTGGTTTAGTGCCTGTGCAGAATTCTGAATGTTCTCCCAGTGTTCCCGGGATTCTCCCAGGATTCTCCTCAGATGAGTTTCTACATGGAGCACACCCATCGTCATGAAGTGACTCCAACATCTCAGCTGAGAAGATCATCGGGGTCTCTCTTCCCTCCATCAGAGACATTTACAACACACGCTGCATCCGCAAAGCCACCAGCATTGTGGATGACCCCACGCACCCCTTACACAATCTCTTTACCCTCCTGCCATCTGGCAAATGGTCTGCCATCAGACTCCTCAATACTCAGAGACTGGACTGACAACACACACACACACACACACACACTCAACTGAACATCATCCCACTCTCTTTGCCATTTTTGCACATTTATGTATTTACTACCTGCATTTTTGCTGCTAAAATATTGTATATAATTTTTTGTCACTACTTATACTCTCTACCTGGCTGCTACCCCAATAACTGCTATGATAGTATTCAGCAGATATGCTTATACTATATATGTCATAGCATGTTATGATTACATTTACAGCAACTTATTATATTGTTACTCTTTTGCACTACTGTTATATCTGATACACTTTCTTACTAGAGCTGTTTACTAGTCGGCGCTGCACTGTCTCTTACTATGCCTATTGTCCTGTTTTGGTAGTCATTGTACTGTCTTGTACTGTTTGCACATGTTTGCGCGTGCACTTTATGTAAAAATGTGTAGTCTCTTGTAATTCTGTGTTGTTTTATGTAGCACCATGGTCCTGGAGGAACGTTGGTTCATTTTGCTGTGTACTAACTAGCTGTATTTGGTTGAAATGACAATAAAGCCACTTGACTTGACTTGCCGGTAATGCTGGCTCCAGTAGCTTGCCTGCTTCCAATTTTATGTCCAGTTTTATATCTTCATGTCCTCAGCTTGTGGTGCGGCTCAGATCATGTCAATGGTTGCAGCTGCGAGCTGCTAACGGTTTGACTATCCCATATATTGTTTACATAGAGCTTGATGTTGAGCTCTGTGACCAACTGATTCCTAAGTGTGGGGTGTTGGTCATCAAGGATCCTCCTGGTGGCTTGTGTGTTCAGGTTCCTGGAGTTCTAGGAATGAATGTCCTGAGTCGTTGTTACCGAGAGCTCTTTGGCCAGCATGATCCCGGTGGTGTCACAGGCACCCAGCTTTGTGACGTAGACCCTTCAGCATTGCCATCAAGTGAATGTACAACCCACTGTTGCTCCAAGGGGTAAAGTTAAGGTGCGTGGTCATGGGGCGTGCCGCATCCCAAGCGGAGTGATGAAGTTGGTCACTACGACTTGCTCTGACCAATATTCTAGTGATACCATGTTGTTTGAGCCCCTTGAATCTGGTCTTCTGGGAGGATTGTTGGTGTCTCCCGCGTTGGTGAAGGTGACGCATTGGACAGTGCGGGTGCCCGTGGTTAATGTTGGCACTGCAGATGTGGTGCTCTACTCCAGCACTGTCCTTGGTATGTTGAGCAGTGTCTGTGGTCAGCTTACCTTCGAGAATTATGGAGGTTCAGTCAGTAGCTGTGGCAGTAAATGCTCAGGTTTCTCATGCTGCCTTGACAGTACAAGAGCAGATAGCAGCTACTGATTTGTCTGTTTTGCCAGTGGTAGAACAAGGTGAGGTCAGGGCCTTGCTCCAGTGCTATTCATCTGTGTTCTCAGTGCACAATGGAGATTTAGGGTGTACTAACCTCATTTCCCATGATATTCCTCTTGTGGATGATGCACCAGTTCGGCAGCGATATAGAAGCATTCCCCCTTCTGAGTATGAGCTGGCAAAAGCTCATATTAATCAATTGCTAGAGGCACAGGTGATTAGGGAGAGTTGCAGTCCTTACACATCACTGATTGTTCTGGTAAAGAAAAAAATGGGAATCTGCTCATGTGCTAGGATTTTTGCCATCTGAGCTCTAAAACCAGAAAAGATGCGTTCCCTCTACCCTGTATTGAGGAAACATTGGACTTGCTGGCTGGGGCCCTTTGGTTTTCCACCTTGGACTTTGCCAGTGGGTACAACCAAGTTCCAGTTATGGAAGGTGATAGACATAAAACTGCTTTCTGTACTCCCTTTGGCCTGTTTGAGTGGAATAGGATGCCGTTCAGATTGTGTAACGCTCCTAGTATATTCCAGCACTTGATGCAACGGTTGTTTGGCAATCAACATCAGTCCTTGCTCTTATATTTTGATGACATTGTGGTGTATTCCTCGTCCGTGGCCCAACATTTTGCCTAGATGGAGACTGTTTTAAGCCGGCTTAGGGCCAAGGGTTTAATGGTTAAGTTGGACAAATGTGCTTTCTTCCAGCAGGAAGTACACTATTTGGGTCATATAATCTCTGCTGATGGGGTCTCAACAGACCCAAGTAAGATCGAGGCGGTGGCACAGTGGATTTGTCCTACCAGTGTGCCAGAGTTGTGGACCTTTTTGGGCTTTGCAAGCTACTACCGCCACTTCGTGGAGGGGTTCGCTAAGTTGGAGGCACCTCTGTATAGAGCGGTAGCGGAGTTGGCAGGCTCGAAAGGCAGGAAGCATGTGGAGCAAGATTTTGCCACTGCTTGATCTGCACAGTGTGCCTTCGAGCAACTGAAGGGTAAACTTACCACAGCTCCAGTGCTTGCCTATGTGGATTTCTCCCTGCCTTTTGGAGTTGGATGGCAGCCATGGAGGGCTGGGGGCAGTCCTTTCTCAGGAACAAGAGGGTAAGGTGAGTCCTATTGCGTATGCTACCCGCAGCCTTAGACCCACTGAGCATAATATGTCCAACTATAGTTCCATGAAGTTGGAATGTTTGGTGCTTAAGTGGGCTATGGCTGAGAAATTTAGGGAGTACTTATTGGGTCATAAATGTGTAGTATTCACAGATAATAATCCCCTTAGTTACTTGGCTACGGTGAAATCGGGGGCCATGGAACAGTGTTGGGCTGCCCAACTTGCAGGATTTGATTTTGAGTTCCGGTGTCGATCTGGCAGGAGTAATCGGAATGCCGATGCCCTGTCTAGAAAGCATCTCCCAGGTACAGAGGAGACTCAAAATCTGTTTATGGGCTTTAGTTCCTATGGCCATAAAACGAGCAGTGCAGGGTGAGTTGAAGACCCATGTGTGCCAAATGACTGTATTCCCCTGCCATTCTATGGTGAATATGAGGTCTCAGCAGGAAGAAAACTCAGTAATAGGGGAGTTGTTGACATTTTGGAGAAGAAAGTCGCCTCTAGTTCAGAAGAACGTAGACCGCTTTCTAAGGCTGTGGTAACATTATTTTGCCAGTGGGATCGGCTGGTAGAGAAGGAAGGGGTGCTCTATCGCCAGGTGCTCCGCCCAGATGGTGGGGAAGAAGCCTTTCAGGTAGTGTTACCAGAGATCCTGAAGGCCGAAGTGCTTCACCAGCTGCATCAGCAACACGAGCATCAAGGGGTCGAGCATGCTACCCATTTGGTGCAGCAGAGATGTTACTGGCCTGGTATGTCTGCCGACATTGCCTGTTGGTGCCAGGAGTGTGAGCGGTGTCAATGTGCTAAGGACACCCAACCCATTCCCCTTCCCTTGGTAGGAGGTCATCTGGCATCTGCAGTTGACTTCCACCAGGAAGGTCCGTCAGAGACAAGTGGAGGTATAGTTCGGAGAACAGGAAGAAGTATGGTTGGCCATCACTCTAATTTGCATCACGTACCATAAGCATTGGGTGAGAGGTCCCAAGGGGTGGCCGCAGTTTCTAACCCAGTGTCGAGTACAGTATCTGTTTGGTTTCGGCCTTAGGACAGAGGAGGGTCATCGTCGGGGAGCCGATGCAAAAGCTGGGGGTAGATTGTGGCAGAATGAGGTAATCCGTCATTGTGATATGAAATGGCAGTTGTGTCCAGCAATCAGTGGCAACTTTTGCCTATTTAAAGATGCTGGTGGATAACTAGGGTGCGTCATTTCTGCTGCCTGCGTACTCCTGGGTGTCCGACAGTGTTTAAGGTACGGGTTGGCTTCATAGTCGGTAGCATTTTTAGCTAATAGTTTGTTTCATGCTAATTGTTCCCTAGCTTTGGGACTTTTTGTGCTTTTACCAGTGCATACATTCACCTTACTTCTCAGTAAGCCGGCGATTTGGGACACACACTGTGGATTGTACTGACTGAAAGGGGCATATTGTTGGGGTGAGGCCGTCTAATTGGCTGTTGGATGTGTTGATACGATTTGTGCAAGCTACATGGCTCTAACGGAGCGTGCACGAGGGTTACATGGAGCGGCGTGCTTCGCTACTTCTTGCTGGGGCGGCGTGCTTCACTGCTTCTTGCTGGGACGGCATGCTTCTCTGCTTTTTGCTGAAGTGGACGTGCTTTTCTGCTTCTTGCTGGGGCGGCATGCTTTTCTGCTTCTTGCTGGGGCGGCGTGCTTCTCTGCTTCTTGCTGGGGCGGCGTGCTTCGCTGCTTCTTGCTGGGGCGGCATGCATCGCTGCTTCTTGCTGGGGCGGCATGCATCGCTGCTTCTTGCTGGGGCGGCATGCTTCTCTGCTTTTTGTTGGGGTGGACGTGCTTACTTCTGCGGGTAAAATTCGCAGTTTCTGGGTTCTATCCGGAGGCCGCTTTCTGTTTTGTGTGTGTGTGCTTCTTTTTTTTCTCTTATTATTTGTTTGGGGTGAGGCCATCTATTCAGAGCTGAGGACGACAGCAGGAATATTTCTATCTCCTCTTGGTTGGTGGTGGTTTCTTCACTGAGTGCTTTGTTCATCACCATGTGTGTGTGTGTGGTGCTCAAGTGTATGGTGGGGAGTGTAGAGAGTGAGAGATATTGCTCTGTCTTCATTTCTGCCGGTAAGCCTCAGCTCTGAATGACTAATAGTTGATTGTTCTTACTTTATTCATATGTTTTTGTATGCAGTAACTGTGAGTACATCTTATTCACCTGTCATCTTGATCCCTTTTCTTAAAATCTTAAAGAGTAAGCCTTGGCATATGTTTTATGTGACTGGTATGTGAATGTATTGTTATTTTTAACACAAATTGTGCAATAAAATGTCTATTTTATTATTACCAAACCATACCTCTGGTTCTTCCTGCAGAATGGGTCTGTGTGCCTTGTTCAATATTTCTCTGGTTGAAATTCCCAGCGTGGCTTAGTCGGTATAACATAAATTGCGAGATTGGTTGTGGTGTTACCCTTAGGGAAACATCTAGTTCACATTCACAGGTTTTCTATCCTTTTTTGGATTTTTTTATTTGCTTTGTAATTTCTTTTTGTTTTTTCTCCTCCCCTATCCTGCCTCTCACCACATATTGTAATATCTTTATGCATTTTATTCGGTACTAGAACTGTCCTTTATTGTTACTTAACTGTTGTACTGTCTTGTGCTGTTTGCACACGTTTGCAAATGTGCACTTTATGTAGCCCTGTGTAGGTCTTATTTAGTTCCATGTAGTCTCATGTAGCTCTGTGTTGTTTTATGTAGCACCATGGTCCTGGAGGAACGTTGTTTCATTTTACCGTACCAGCTGTATATGGTTGAAATGACAATAAAGCCACTTGACCTCCTGAAATGCACAGAGAAATATCTGACCCTAAGTGTGTGTAAATGATATGACTCATTCTGAATATATTTATATGTATTTCAGAAACTAAAGTGATGGAGATTTAGATGTTGTGTACCAATAATCCATATTAGTGAATATCAGTAAGTGTACGAAGTTAAATCTGGTTTTTAGTTTCACCAAATGCTGTTTTTTACATTGAGCACTTTTCTTTTCGGACACAAGCAATCAGGTGTTTAGTTCCTGTTGGTGTGAAATTCCTATTTCTGGCTTTAAAGTAACTTTTAGAGAAGGGTTTGTCTTTAAAAGTAACTTTTGGTCACCACCAGGTCACCTGCTATGCTCTGACCCAGATATGTGGCCATAAGGATTTGGCCCTTGTCAAAGGTCTTCACAAATGCATCCAACACTTCAACTATGACAACCAACTGTTCACTTACCGTCTAATATATCCCAGACAGTGACATGTGCTGTTGTTATGAGATATTCAACATTATATGCTTCCTCTGTGAGGGCCTTAATGCTCACTGGTGTAACTATGTATGTAAGAATTTTTACAAATTTGCTGTTATACTGTCTTAATCATGTAGGAGACCCAGTTTTGGAAAAAAAAATTACATAAGTTTACATAAACATTAACATCTACCACAGTACAGCAGGTGATGTTGAGTGATCCAGTCTGGAAGCCACAGTGAAGAGAAAGATGAGGAAGCATTGGAAGGCAAACAAAGCATTTTTTAAAATTAATCCAATATAATATACTCCACTGTATTTTGTCCTCTGCAGAATGTTCAAAGTTAAGGTCATATGTAAGGGACTATCTTGCATACATATTCATGTGGCTCTGAAAGTTGTCTTCCTTTTGCCTTTATCCTTTATTTATTCATGGTAGGACCTCTGAGCATTTTTTTAACCATGTATGTACATATTTTGCTAAAGGCTGAGCTACCTGCTTGCTTTAAAGCCATATGGTGCACCTGTGTAATAACTTGTAGTGTCATCTACATTCAAAGAAGACATCCTAGCACATGAAAATATACTGAATATAGTCTAATCTATCAAGCATTTCCTATTATAAGATTACAAACCAAATATATAATTATTAAACCTATTTTTGGACATTTTTATTAATTTCAAGCTTGAAATAATCTGGTATATTGGCAGATTTATTGGCATGTTTTTTAAGTCTCATCTCCTCTCTGTAGACTTCTTCATTGCTGTTTGTGATAAAGTAAGCAAAGTTTATAATGCTGTTTGAGCTGGGTCAAGCCACACAGTCATGTGTGAACAGGGAGTACAGCAAGGGGCTCAGCAACATGTGTTGAGAGTCACAGAGGAGGAGGTGTTCTTGCCTATCCACACATGTTGAGGTCTGCCAGTGAGGACGTCCAGAACCCAGCTGCATTGGGTGGACTTAGTCCTACATCCAGAAGCTTGTGTTTTGTTGCCAGTTTGGTTGGAATGGCCGTGTTAAACACTGAGCTGTAGTCCACAAATACATCTTCAGTAGATCTGTTTTGGTGGAAGGCAAACTGCAGTGGCTCCAGAGTCTCTGTGGGCTTGTTTTTAATGTGTCTCATCAGAACCAGCCTCATAAAGCACTTTGCTGCTATACAAATTGAGTTATATTTTAAGTAGATCTGTCATAGACATGTTTCTTTTTCTTTTTTCTTTCTTTCTTTTTTTTTTAAATTTTTTAAATTGAATTAAATTATTTAAAAGCTATTAACGAGGTTGTAGGAGCCATTTTTTCTTTTTGGGTTCGTGTAATCCTTTCACGCCACTAGAGGGCGCATAATATATTTAAGTAGTTCAAGTTTACACTGAAGTGAGGCGAAGAAAGGTCAAACAAACTTTTTTGACCTTGACATGACGTGATTTGATTGTTTGGTAAGATGCGTTAAATGGACGATTTGTTTCTTTAGTTTGTTGGTTATTGGTTAACGAAATGGACAATAAATGGATTGGAATATCCAAGTTTATTGAAGCGTAAAGACGTTGCATTTTACCATTCATTCCATCTAACGAGTCAAAACCAAAGACCTAAAACAACATAATTGCGCCTACAGCTTCTTAGTCAAAAACGTTTGGCTGTAACGGGAGCTGGTTTTGCTTTTACATCAACGGACTGAATTGGATCAAATTGGAGGCTACAGGACAAGTCGTCTGATCTGCAGGAGGAAGTTCGATGGTTTGTAAATTGCGGCTGGATTTGAATTGCCGCTGTGGTCGTGGATTTCGCTGTGGATTATTGCTTTGAATTGCCGCTGTGGTCGTGGATTTCGCTGTGGATTATTGCTTTGAATTGCCGCTGTGGATTATTGCTTTGAATTGCCGCTGTGGATTATTGCTTTGAATTGCCGCTGTGGATTATTGCTTTGAATTGCCGCTGTGGATTATTGCTTTGAATTGCCGCCGTGGTCGTGGATTTCGCTGTGGATTATTGCTTTGAATTGCCGCTGTGGATTATTGCTTTGAATTGCCGCTGTGGTCGTATTACAGAGGAGTTGCGTGAGCTAAAGAGCAGCGCACGTGGACGCCGCTGTTTCTTTATCCACGGACTTCACAAACGGTGCAATATTAAGGTATCAAACTGACCTGAAAATTTACATGGCCATTTAAAAACAAGCTAAAAAAGTGTGCGCACACGGTTTAAACAAAGGGAGTGTTTATGGCTGATATTGTCCATGTTTACAATGTTTGCATTGATGTGATAAACTTCTGTTTATGTATATGATGTGATCAAGCAGTAGGTGTTTATTAAGGCCTAAAATGACAGATGAAAGTGAAGCTTATGGTTCTAAATTGAATGACCATGACGAGGTTCATGCTCAAGATGCAGAGGGTGATGGTAAAGTTGACCAATCGGTTAAAAAACGTGAGGTTAAACTTACTAAAAAAGGGTCGTTGTTTAAACTTGATACGTTGCAAAAACTAAGAAAATCTAAGTTTGAAAGGGCAGCACAACTTAAAAGGATATTGAAAGAGCTTATGGTTAATGTTGACTTTGAAAAGGAGGTTAAAAGTACGTTTGAAAAGTTTAAAACCCAATGCAAAGAGGCAACAGAAGCTCATGAGTCTTTACTTGTTTTATTACCCGACGAAGAGAGAGAAACATGAAACGTGGTTTAAAGCCAAATTGCTGTGGGTTGAGGTGTCTAATATTGTCAAAAAGTGGCCGGTGCAACATCAAGAGGACAATCAGTGTGCTGCTGATAGTGAAATCAACCCTAAATTTGGGTGTGCAGTCGTACATCGAGCCGACACAGTAGGTCTGGCTCAACTAGATCCAAGTCATCTGTTCAACGAGTGCGCGTTCAGGTGGAGGCGGAAAGAGCCGCCACTGTCGCCCATGCTGAATCTTTGAAGGCAAACCATGATATTGAGGATCAAGTGGAAAATTTGAGGAAACGGAAGGAACAAATGGATCTTGATGCTGAAATAGCAGCTTACACTGCCAAGTTAACTGTTCTCAAAGCGTTTGAGCAACAAACCACTGAGAGTATAATATCAGATGGGATGGAATCTTATGTCAACAAACGGGGAAAACCAAAATCAACCGATTCCTTTCTCAGTCCTGATTTAAATAAACTATCAGAGTTTACATCACACAGCTATGAAGGTTTACCTTTGCCACCAACCTTCCAGAGTGTGCAGCAGCAAGATGCTCAAGCTGGTATTCCAGTGCGCAGAGAAACTGCAGCACATAATATAGAGTCCAGTGGACCTGACATAGAAGCTCAGGTTTCTTCAACTGCAGGTGAGCATCCCATTTCAATGCTAAGTGTGCTTCAAAAGCAACAGCAAATAACTGAATTGCTAATACAACAACAAAAGGCTAGCCACCTACCACCACGTGAAATTCCAATATTTGGAGGAGATCCTTTGCAATTCAGTTCATTTATGAAAGCCTTTCAGTTTTGCGTGGAAGACAAGATAAACAACAAAGGAGACTGCTTATATTTTCTGGAAAGGTATACTGAAGGATACAATTTCCAAAAGAAATTGTTCGCAGCTGTAT
This sequence comes from Pangasianodon gigas, assembly GCA_022758105.1. Classification (NCBI taxonomy): domain Eukaryota; kingdom Metazoa; phylum Chordata; class Actinopteri; order Siluriformes; family Pangasiidae; genus Pangasianodon; species Pangasianodon gigas. The sequence continues at coordinate 28,326,181 of CM040461.1, forward strand.
GAACATGACACTTGACAGAGAATACCTAACAGCTAAGGCTATGCTTAAGCAGCGTTTTGGAAATGATCATGTGATATCTGCTGTCTACATGGAAAAGATGTTTCAGTGGCCAGTGTTTAAGGGAGAAGACGTGACAGCTCTTCAAGATTATGCAGTCTTTCTGCAAGATTGCTGTAATGCGATGTCGGACATAGGGTATTTACAAGAACTGGACATGCCAGCCAACATGAAACAGTGGTTTTAAAACTTCCATTTAAATTAAGCAAAAAGTAGAGAACTACAGCATGTGATCTTATGGAACGTCATAAGCGGAGAGCTAATTTTGACGATATCGTCTCATTTACTGAGCATGAAGTTAAAATAATTTCTGATCCAGTCTTTGGGTGCATTCAGAATGTAGAGAAGGAAATGATCAATAAACAAAGTGACGTGGGCAAATGGAAACCACAACCTCAGTCAAAGCCCAAACTTAAACGAAACAGCTTTGCTGTTAGCATTTCTGGTGTTAACAGACCAACAGCTGAGGAAGATAAGGCAAGAACTGAACATCCAAACTGCCAATTTAAGAGTAATCCCAGTAACCCCATTACTTGTCTGTTTTGTTCACAAAGGCACTTTCTAGAACATTGTAAACAGTTTGAGCAGACAAAGCACAGAGAAAAGGTTAACTTTCTAAAGGGGAAAGCTATCTGCTTTGGGTGCCTACACATTGGACATCGAAGCAAAGAGTGTGAAAGGCGCTTGACTTGCAAAACCTGCAATCAAAAGCATCCCAGTGTTATGCATATACACTTCAAAGAGAAAGTTGATAAAGCTGTTAACACAAGCAGTAATCACCAGGTGGAACCAACTGTACCAACAGTAAACACACTCGTGTCAGCTCAGGCGTGTAATCATACAGGGGCCAGAAGTAACAGTGGCATTCTTCCTATCCTTCCAGTAGAGTTAAGTCGGCAATGAGCAACAAAGTCATTCTGACTTATGCCTTTTTGGATACAGGCAGTACTTCTACATTCTGCACAGAGGGTTTGATGAGGAGGTTGAATTTAAATGGACGAAAGAAAAAAATCTCATTACTTACAATGAGTCCCAAATCAACAGTCACAAGCTATGTTGTGAAGAATTTGGAGATTTCAGGCCTTACTGGCAAATAATTCTATAGGCTACCAGAAGTCTACACACAAAGCAAGATGCCTGTGAGCCCAGCTAACATTACCAAAAAGGAGGACTTAGCTGAGTGGCCATATCTTGATGCTGTTCACATTCCATGCATTCAAGCGGATGTAGACATATTGATTGGTACCAGTGCCTCAAAATTGCTTGAGCCCTGGGAAGTTGTGAATAGTCATGGAAATGGACCTTATGCCATTCGAACCCTGTTGGGGTGGGTTATAAATGGTTCCATTGGCAACTGTGAAAGTAAATGCCATACTGCTACAGTAAACAGAATTGATGTAAAAAGATTGGAATTGCTATTGGAGAAGCAATATGAGCATCATTTCAATGAAAAGATGTCCGATGACAAGGAGGAAATGTCCAGAGAAGATGCCAAGTTCATGGAAATTATGGAAGAGTCCGTAAACATGAAGGAGGGACACTACAGTTTGAAACTGCCTTTCAAAAGCAAAGATGTCACTATGCCTAACAATCACTGTATTGCCAAGCAGCGACTCCGTGGAATAATGAAAAAATTTGAAAAGAATGAAAAGTTTCAACAAGAATACACAGACTTTATCAATAATATGATTGACCAGGGCTATGCTGAGAAAGTGCCAAAACAGCAACTTGAGCGACATGATGGTAAGGTTTGGTACATTCCCCACCATGGAGTGTACCACCCACACAAAGGCAAGCTGCGCATAGTTTTTGACTGTGGAGCAGAATTCAAGGGAACTTCTTTGAACAGTCAGTTACTACAAGGCCCTAACCTCACTAGCTCATTAATTGGAGTTCTTCTTAGGTTTAGACAAGAACCAGTTGCCTTTATGACTGATATTAAGGCAATGTTTTATTAGGTTAGAGTGACCGAAGATAAAGATAAAGACTTCCTTCGTTTCTTATGGTGGCCCAATGGTGACGTAACGCAGGACGTCACTGAAGTCAGAATGACTGTTCACTTATTTGGAGCAGTTTTGTCACCAAGCTGTGCATGTTTTGCTCTAAGGAAAACTGCAGAAGACAATCGGCACAGTTTTGATTTAGAGGTAATCAACACTGTCTACAAGAACTTTTATATGGCTGATTGAAGAGCCTACCATCAGAGAAGGAAGCAATCCTGATGGCCAGAGATCTGTCTGATCTTTGTCATCAAGGTGGATTCCATCTAACACAGTGGGTTAGCAACAGCCGTGAGGTTTTGCAATCCATTCCAGAGCAGGACAGATCCAAAAATATCACTGAGCTTAACTTGGACCAGGATCAGCTGCCAGTAGAAAGGGCTTTAGGACTCCAATGGTGTGTTCAAACAGACACATTCAACTTCAAGGCTGTCTGTAAAGAACGAATGCACAGTAGACATGGGATTTTATCAGTAGTCAGCTCAGTCTATGATCCTCTAGGATACCTGTCACCACTGATACTACCCGTCAAGCTCATTCTACAGGAATTATGCAGGACAAGTTATAATTGGGATGAAGAGATTCCCCCAGTTCTTGACCAACAAGGGATCAAATGGGTTACTGATCTGGATCGCTTGAGTGCTTTTACAGTTGATCGATGTTTGAAGCCACATGGTTTTGGACAGCCTGTTCAAGCCCAACTACCCCATTTTTCAGATGCCAGCGAAAAGAGATATGGCTGTGTAACTTACCTCAGATTACAGAATAGTCATAACACTGTTCATGTCTCCTTTCTTCTTGGCAAATCCAGGGTGACACCTCTTAAACCCATCACCACTCCTCGTCTAGACCTAACTGCCGCTGCTCTAGCTGTTCGCATTGATAAAATACTTAAAACAGAACTTCAGCTTGATTTGAAGGAATCGTGTTTCTGGACTGATAGCACATCTGTCCTAAAATACATAAAGAATGAGAACAAAAGGTTTCTCACATTTGTGGCAAATAGGATATCTGTTATTAGAGAGGCTTTGGATGTGACACAATGGAAGTACATTCATATTTCTCAAAATCCAGCAGACGATGTGTCTAGAGGAATGACTGTACAAAAGCTCATAACCAGCAAAAGGTGGTTAAATGGTCCAGAGTTTCTGTGGAAACCAGAAGAGGAGTGGTGAAACCACAGCACTGAGACAAGTATTTCTGATGAGGATCCAGAAGTAAAAGAGCTCACAACAAATATTATAGTTGTGGAGAATGTCAATAATGCCACTCATAGACTAATCGTATACTTTTCTGAGTGGAAACGACTCAAAGTAGCAGTAGCGTGGTTACTGAAATTAAAGAGGGTCTTACTGGAACTGAGCCACCAAAGAAAGCAGTTTATTGCTGCATCAGATGACCCAAACAAAATAGAACAGAAGATGCAAGAAGTTAAAACTTCATTAGGAGGACAATGTTGGTCTACTGATGACCTTCTTGAAGCAGAAAAGGCTATCATCCAGTTTTGTCAGCGAGAAAGGTTCAGTATGGAAATTGCTTCATTGGAATCTGGGAAATCAAAAATCAAAAGAGAGAGTGCTATTTATAAGCTAAACCCCATTTTTGAAAACTGGCTTTTGAGAGTTGGTGGGCGGCTATGCAAGCTTGGAATGCCGGATGAAGTAAAACATCCTGTAATTCTCTCCAAAGATCAACATATTTCCAAGCTTATACTTAAGCACATCCATGAACAGATTGGCCATGGTTTAAGAAACCATATTCTTTCCACATTAAGAAAAAGTACTGGATCACCCACGCCAATGCAGCATCCAGGAAAATCCTTTCAAGTTGTGTCTTTTGCAGGAGACAGAAAGGGAAACTGGGTGAGCAAAGGATGGCTGAATTGCCTTTGGAAAGGTTAACTGTAGATCAACCTCCGTTTACCAACGTAGGATTACTTCGGTCCAATTGAAGTAAAAAGAGGTCGCTCTCTCGTGAAGCGCTATGGTGTGATATTTACATGCATGGCCAGTAGAGCCGTCCATCTGGAGATTGCTTATTCCTTAGACACTGACACTTGCATCAATGCGTTGCGCAGATTCATATGCAGACGGGGACAAGTGTCTCATTTAAGATCTGACAATGGAACAAACTTCATTGGGGCAGAAAAAGAATTGAGAAAAGCACTTGAGGAATTAAATCAAAGCAAGATCCAGAAAACTTTGGCGCACAAAGGCATCAAATGGAGCTTTAACCCAGCTGTGGCTTCACACTATGGAGGTGCTAGGGAACGCATCATAAGAATAATAAGAAAAGTGTTATCCTCAGTTTTAAATCAACAAACATTGGATGATGAAAGATTACATACTTTTTTGTGCGAAGTAGAGGCCATTCTAAATGATAGAACCATTACCAAGGTGTCTGAAGATCCAAACGATTTAGAGCCTCTCACTCCCAACCATCTTCTTACTATGAAGACAAAACCATTCATGCCTTCTGGGCTGTTTAATGAAAAAGATCAGTATGCAAAAAGAAGATGGAGGCAGGTACAATACCTCTCAGTCCTCTTCTGGAAGAGGTTGATAAAATAGTACTTACCTCTACTACAAGAGAGACAAAAGTGGACTAAAGAAAGATGTAATTTACAACCAGGTGACATTGTTCTAATTGCAGACACTACAGCCCCTCGTAATTCTTGGATGCTTGGAAAGGTGCTACAAACCTTTTCAGATCAAAAGGGTTTAGTTAGATCTGCAAAAATCCAAACTAAAATGAGTGTCATAACAAGACCAATAACAAAACTTTGTCTTTTAGTAGAAATATAAAATGAGTTTTTGAAGAGTTCATAAAAGAGAACCACTTATGATTTATTTGTTGGGTTATTGTTCATGTAAAAAAAGAGGTGGAAAATATTGAATACTGAGGATAAATGAATTGGTATATGTATTTGATTATGACTCATGGCTCCTTATGTAAATGTGTTGATTGAATTTTTATTCCTTCCAGTCATATAACAATTAAGAGCCATTTTTTGTTTTTGGGTTCATGTAATCCTTTCACACCATTACAGGGCGCATAATGTATTTAAGTAGTCCAAGTTTACACTGAAGTGAGGCGAAGAAAGGTCAAACAAACTTTTTTGACCTTGACATGACGTGATTTGATTGTTTGGTAAGATGCGTTAAATGGACGATTTGTTTCTTTAGTTTGTTGGTTATTGGTTGGTTAATGAAATGGGCAATAAATGGATTGGAATATCCAAGTTTATTGGAGCTTAAGGACGTTTCATTTTACCATTCATTCCATCTAACGAGTCAAAACCAAAGACCTAAAACAACATAATTGCGCCTACAGAGGTTATAATTTTATACTGCCATAGACAGAGCGACATTAGCTGTAGTATATATTGCAAAGAGAAGCACACGGAGATAATATCATTATTTTAATGTTTCACATGTTTTATTTATTTACCCAGTGTAAACTGATATTTACTTTGTTAGTGATATTTAGATATTACATGTCAGTACATCTTCACAGAGGAATAATTCATGTGGTGTGGCCATATTCACTATATGTGTGGGACGGTCTGTAAAAACTTGTTGAATGTTGATAAAATTTGAAATCTGGCTGAAATTGATTTTCCAGCAATATACTTTCACATCTCTACTGTAAGAAACATTGAGTTAAAACATTAAAAAACTATATTTTACCCAAATAATGTAGAAATGTTTTTATTTGTTATTTTCCAGCCCCGCTTGCAAAGTTACATGAGGTAAGGATCCAATTTAGTAAACACAAGAGAGTTTTACACTGTTGTAGGATCTGAAGTGAACAGGCAAAGAAAGCAAAGAAGCCATAAAGCTAGGAATCCTGCTCCCAGACTTTGCAGACCCAAGTTAATTACCGCTTGTTTACTGATTGCTGGATTTCAACTGTCCTGTGAACAATCAGCAACTGACAGGACATCCCTGACCAGAGGACGAACCCTCTCAGCCAAGAGGAACCTCTGTCAAACTTATTGATTTAGGCCGTTGGCCAAGACCAGATGGCTCACCCAACACGATGGTAAAACTGATAACTACAGGAAGGGGTGGGGGGGACTCACCCAAGGACCCTCATGGAATGAGACCTTTGTTCTCCCCAGGAACACAAAGTTCACCACCCTTCACACATTCCACAGAACCCAGCTTTAACAGACTACATAAGGCTACTTTACATCTCCTATAAGGACAATGACTTTTAAGATGATGCACCATAGTTTGGAAACTTGTTGCCTCTTTTAATGTCATTCCACATATGTGTCTTGCTTATAGCCACCAGGTCATTATGATGCTTTTTGATCGTTTAACCGGGATCACAGTGTTTGTGAGTGTATCAATAACAGCAGGTATGTCGTGTTTGGTATGTGTGTGATCGCTATTGAATTTCCTAAGGGTTGGTATAATGTGAAGTTGAGTGCAATGTATTACATGCATGTTACCAAATTCCTTACCAAAGTTCTAACTTAACCTTGTGCAAACTTTGCAAAGCACATAACTCAGAGACCAGAATGTTAATTAGTGTCAGAGGAGGAGAATACAATTTACACCCTGCCCCAAGATCCTGCTGATTGGAGCAAACACTTTGGGGTCAGCCCAACTGGAAAGGGTTAAAACCCCCTGACACAAAGGAAACACTGAGTCTCGTCCAACACATCAAGAGTCCATCAACATCTTCAGGGAGTCTCTACCAACATTTTCAAGGAGTTCTCTTCAACTAACAGCTCAAGAGAGTCTCCATCCACATCTGAAGGAAGTCTCATCAACCAAGAGCTTTAGAAGTTCATCACGAGGAGATCACGCTTGCTCCGAGACTCCGCATTCAGACTGGTTCTTGCAAAGCCTCCAACTCTTGCCTTCGCACTGCTGTGAACCATTCATCAAAGTTTTGCAACCCGCCTACGAGACTCCGCCGGGTTCGCGCCTCACTCTGTTTATCTTCCTCATTGGTCTTTCGAGACGCTACATAAGGCCAACCAGACCGCTGACCAGTCAACATCACCGGAAACTCCTTCCAAACAACAACGCAATGAGGGAATCCCTGGCAACACAAACGCAAGTATAGTACCTCCAGATTCTCGCTGAACTGGTGCATTTAATACAAGTTTAAAGCCCTTCTAAACGAAGCGAATGTTAAATTAAACTGATAAGTTGATGGTTCGTTCAGGTCATGGTCTGAGAAACTGATAGAAACTTGGAATTTCATTCACTCTCTTTTCAAAGCCATTTTCACCCCTGTTTACGTGTGTGTGTTTGTGTTAGATTAGTTTCTGTGTTTTAGAATAGTAATAAAGTCTCGTCTGATTTTTAAAGGCCAGTGTCTTGTGTCTCTGTGCTTCAAATTTATTGCCTTAAACTGCCGATCTTGTTACTGTGCACTTAATATAGTGTTTCACTATATTTAGGATATTATTGCCGGTGGCCACGGAGGTAATATCCCATACACAATTAATAAATACACTCGTTTCAACTTATCGCTGGATGAATAGTTGATCAGCTATTAAAATATTAAGTTTACAAATTTCCCCTTCTGAGCTGATCTGCTAATCTCCTACATATTTTGGTGGAGAATACATCAGCTTAACCTAAACAGCTAATTTCCTTACACCGTGGTGATACAGAATTAATTCAGTTTGTGATCAGATAGCAGCTGTGTTGCTTTGTCACATCATCAAAACCAAAAGTGTACCTAATAATAAGACATTAATGAAAAGAAATTGATCCAACAGAACAGAAGTGAGTGAATGAATCAGTGATTATTTGCTCACTGATGATAGTGTGAACAGAGATGAGTGGAGTGAAGAGATGACAATGATGCTCGAGTTTAAACGCTGTGAGTGACTTTTACCTCAGGTGATGAGACAGAGCCTGATGTGGATGATGCAGAACTCATTTCACCTTGTAAACTAAAAAAGAAAAAAAAAAGAAAAAAAGGGTAATATTTTCCATCAGTAGATTAGGTTATAAATTTTAGGTGAATTCCAATCAGAAGCCAGTTGCCTCAGTAGGCAGCATCTTAACTGAAAAGGAACGTCAGCAGGCAGCATGTTCAGGACAGCGTTCAGAGTCATCATACAGCATCACCTGTAGAGCGCTGCACACATGACGCTTGTTTCATTATTATACCACGGTTGGTTCCAGTCCACTAATTTGATTGGTTGATTGGCGTTCCAACAGTGCTTATATTTAGTATACCTGGTCTGCTCGTCTGTGTTCGCTACGTAAAATTCCACTTTCTAGTTCAAAACTGTTACTATAGTAGAGTTAGTGACATCATCAGCGGACATGACAAACAATACATTTTCATGAATATAACTTTTGACTTAAAATATGAATCTCATCAGATGAAGATGGAGAAGGGGAAGACAATTTCACCAGAAGCACCTTTAATGGGAATAATGGTTTCTATATTATACCAGGTGGTAGCTAGGTTGGGCTATAAAATGAATGTAGTTTCTTCAGGAGCTATTTCCGCGAGCGGAGCAAAACTAAACAGAACATTTGGCCATATTGTGTCTGAAATGTCAGTTACTACTACACTATACAGTTACTATGTCAGTTACAATATTAATTTCTTGTTTACAGAACCGTTGTATGAAAGTAATATTGCAGCTGGGATTAGCTACAGCACTCAGCCTGTGGTCTCGTACCTACAGCCGAATCACAGCCATGTTGATATTCAGTAAAACTGCACTCTAGCGAGTGCGATGTTGTTTACTTACTGCTCACTGATTTAGAAAGGATCCCGAACTAGCGGCCACTATTTTCACGGCACTTTACACTCCTTCAGGAACTGATCGAGGACTAAAAACAAACTGCTTCAAAGAGAGATGAGTATCTGACGTTTTTATATACTCAAACTAAAGGAACAAATTCATTAAATTCAGAAAAGCATGATTTAAAGAGTCAAAGAAACAGAAAGACAGATACAGAAATTCAATAAATTATCTATTCATTTATAATTTCTCAATTAAAAATTTCTCCTAAAAATCACAGGGCTCTTTATTCTTCAGCTTTCAGTCTTCTTTCCTCTTTGCTCTTCTCCTCCTCAGGACAACCGTAAGAAAGAGCCGTGACCAGATGAGTGGTTTTGATGAGCACGCTTCTCTGATAAATCATGAACATACAGCTGGATATTATTCTTCTTGATCATTTATTAGATTTTATCAGTCTTATTATACTATAGATTTGATTATTCACTAAGAAGTAACATTATAATAAGTATGTAATATTTCTCGATAAAAATCCTGTTAATTTGTCTGACAGAGTCCGAGTCAGAAGTCAGTAATAAGTGTAAAGTTAGTTAAAGGCCCAGGGGAAACGGGAGTTAACTTACCTGCAGCGTCTTCAAGCTACAGCAGAGTAATAAACTGTTTGCAAGCAAAGCCGCTGAAACTAAACACCACCTACCTCATGACAAATAAAATAAAACCCAACCACTGTTTAGTAAATATCTGCTAGCTCACTAACTATTAATTAACCGCAAATGCTAGCTTCATAAATAGAGGCAGTATTAGCTCGCTAATTTTGGCAATGGCCCGACTTCTGACAAACTAAAAACCATCACAAATAACTCTTACATATTATAGCTGTTGGAGTGACAGCAGGTTCTGCCATGTTTGTCACAATTTTCTGAACTCCAGCCTGGTGCACTGAATTATGGGATTTGCCTTGTCTGAGAAGGAGACATGCATTGATGCCTTCTGACTGAGACGGTCCTTTTCTCAGGAGCGCACAGATGCTGCACCAAGAATGCTGCCTACGTAGGATGCTGTCCTCTGATTGGAACGCACCAGTCCTTCAGTGGACTTGAAATTAAACATTTAAATGTGATTTTCTGCTTTTGGGGAACTTTTAAATGCTTGAAGTTTACGACTGGGTGAGACACGTATGTGCAAAAGTGAAACATTTCAGTTGAGGAAACCTTGTATTTTTCAAATGTCGGAAATCTGACTGTGCAGGCTACGACACATTATGTATGTGCACTACGCAGTGTATACAGTATGAACACAATGGCATTTAGGACCCTATAGTGAAATGTATAGAATGCCATTGTAATAATCAGTGTTACGTCCTTGAGAAATATTTCTGTGCATATTGTGTGCCATTCGTGTGTCTATGTCAGTGGTGGAATGGGTGTCTTTTGTCTCCTTCTCTTTCAGGTCCAGCCTACTGCAATGTGTCATGTGTCTGCTTGTCTTGCTCCTGCTTTGTGCTTTGGGATTGGTTGGCTATACATTTCCGGATGTGAATTTAAACCTCCTCAGTCTACATCCCCACACAGATCATTGCCTTTGTTTTATCCTGTGTAAATTTCTCTGTGTGCTGATTTCTTCTGTGTATGACTCTCTGCCTCTTGTTGACCTTGTTTGTGCTTTGCCCTTTGTGTTTGATTGTTTCATTTGTATATATCTTGTAAATAACACACACAAATAACCACCACTTGTAAAAAGCACATTGTAAACCATGGTTAATAGGAATTTGGCGCTGTTTATGTTTAATCCGTTTTCTCTTGGTTTTGGGTTAGCTAGGGAGCGAGGGACGGAAGTGTATTTTTGTTTCTTTCTTTTGGATTAGGTTAGTTAGTTCACTTTGTGTGTAGTTAGTGTAGTTTTGTATATTATTTGACCTGGCCGGCTTCTGAAGCTTTGGCCACTTTGAAAACAAAAAAGATTGAGAATAAAATACAAAGCAAACACTTTAAATGCTGATGTGTGCTGACTACATTTAAAAACACGCACAGTGAAAGAATTTAAACATTGTGAGCACAAAAAGATCTGTTTTGTCTTCAGTGAAGAGGTCAAAAGCAGCCACAGCTGGATCATTAACTCTGCTTGGAGAAGAGAGAGAACGCTATAAATCAGGGCTAAAATCAGAGCAATTTGAATTTCCTGAAGAGTATTCAATTTTATAGTGTTCATTTTTTAAAGGTAAAAAAAGGTTATAGAAATATGCAGTTCCTACAATTTTGCTCAAAAGAGCTTTTGTGCTTGATATAGTAAAAATGTCTGAAATAAAAAAAGCCGTGTATCCTACACATTGTACAAATTTTATAACAATAAAAAAAAAAAGAACAAACTATATGTCCTATAAGTGATATATGTAAGTAGTTTATCGGTAAACACTTAGTGGCTGATGTTATGACCCGGTCTAGGTCGGGCCGCAACATACACAGAAATAAGGATGTGGCAAGACCAAGGGTGTGTTTATTTTGTATTTTATTCTCACTCTTTTTTTTATCTTCACCGTGTTAGTTAATGTTTTAAAATTTATCTGTATGATGGGAGAAATCACACTGATAAAGCAAGATACTTGTTTACAGTGGATTACTTTTATCTTCTATTCAGTATATAAATCATATAATACAGAAGGTATGAGAAAAGAGGCCACAAGAGCCTCAGTCTATGTGACTGTCACATGAAAAAAAGGATGAATGACTCGGACCAGAAGACCCAGCTGAGTGGAGAATTAATCATTTCTGTTTCTCATAATTTGTCTTTGGCTGCATTATCATTTTTTCCCTTAGTCGGACTATGATGAAAGTTTGCGTAAGTAGACAGAATTTGATGGTTGAAACTTTAAAGAGATTCATGCAAAAATGAAAATTCTGTCATCAACTACATCAATTACAGCGTCCCTCTCCCTCTGCAACAAAGCAGCGCTTCCAGGTCCGGCTGTATCGCGAGAACGTCCGCTCTCACGTCAACACAACACGCATGCGTCGTGGGTCTCTCGTGAACGCGCGTCGGAGTTCTGTGTGAAAGTGAAGATTTGTGAATAAAGACTTAATTTTAGTTTTTTTGCACACACAAAGCATTCGTATTGCTTTGTAAAATTGGGATTAAACCTCTGGAGTCACATGGATTACTGTTACGATGCCTTTATGAACTTTTTGGGGCTTGAAAGTTTTGGTTACATGGACTGTCTATGGAGGGACAGAAATCTCGCAGGTTTCATTAAAAATATCTTCATTTGTGTTCTGAAGATGAATAAAAGTCTTATGGGTTTGGAGCCACATGAGGGGGAGTGACTGATGACACAAGTTTCATTTTTGGATGAACTTTCCCTTTAACATTTTAATTTAATTCTGCTCAAATGAACGAAGTGACTTGAGTAAAGATTCAAAGATCCAGGGCAGTAAAATGATGTCTTGTGAGGGGAGCAGGCTCAGTGTCGCTGCTTTAAATCCGAACAACACTTCACTTCAAAATAAGAGTCCTACGCTCAG
>CM040461.1:28338582-28354741 GCA_022758105.1 Pangasianodon gigas
ATATTATTACATCATCAGTATCTGGAGAAAGTGATTTAGAAACAGTGATATGTATTTCTGATTTCAAGTATATTCAGTATCTGCAATAAGTAGATTTTATATGCAAAAGCTGCCAACCCTGGTCATGAAACTAAAAAAAAAAAAAGCATGCTGCGCTGTGCACCGAGCTGCATATCTGTGAGGGTCTCGCCACAAAAATAATCATTTAATTAATGATTTAACAGCATTTTGCGACTCCCTTATCCAGAGTGACTTATAGAAATGCTTTGGGGTCTCTACCAAAAACACATCCTCATGCTAGTTCACTGGGTCACGGACTAAGAGTTCTATTGAGAACATTTTGTGAAAACCAGTCATTTTATATCATTGGCATTAATTAAAGAATATGAAAATTAAAGAAAGTGAGTCAACACGAATCCATAAATTACGACAAATAAAACTAATAATTTTATCGCCACAAGTCTGTTATAAGATTAGTCAGAACACTGTTGGGTTTCTGTGTGTAGAGTATCGTGACTCTGTGTTTAGCTGCTGGTGAGCAGGGCCATGGGAAAGCTCTCAACTAGGCAAACAATTCACACCTCTCCACAACAACACTGGTACAGAGATAAAACACACAGCACGTTTTTGATAGTAAAACACCGTATACAACTGACACAATAAAATTATAACATATAAAACTAGTAGGCTAGGTAAAAAAAAGAAATACTTAAAAAAGAAAGACTGCAAGGTCTTAAAGCCCTGAGCTTCTACTTTCATATGAGCCATTAACCATTACTGTGGAGTGTGACATCACAAATAAACTCAGTGCTGAACATGGGCACCCCAAAACAGGTGGAATTCCTCTGGTAAAAAGAGATTTAAAAATAACAGTTTCCCTGTATGATGTGCTCAGTGTGCATGATCACCTGGGAACAGTGTAGATCTTCTTTTCTCTTCAATTTTTATGGCACAAGATTTTCTTCTCACCTCACTTACTTCATACCTAATTCACCCTTTTCTGTAATTTGTTTCTAGATTCAAGTGCTGTTACACTGCTAAATATTGTTTACTGGCATAGAAGTGAGTCAAAATAACTTCCACTTCCGCCTTTTCTTTCAATGTTCATTTCATTTCTGTGTTCATTTCATTCCTAAGACCAGTTCTGTTCGTGTTCATGTTCTGCAAAGACCACCCCCACTTTCATTTAAATATGAATAAAAACAGATACAAATATTTTGAGCACTGAACAGATACAGATACAGATTGGCATTGCCTTTACACTCATACACCTTTACACTCATACATCAGCCATAACATTATGACCACCTGCCTAATATTGTGTTGGTCCCCCTTTTGCTGCCAAAACAGCCCTGACCCGTTGAGGCATGGACTCCACTAGACCTCTGAAGGTGTGCTGTGGTATCTGGCACAAAGACGTTAACAGCAGATCCTTTAAGTCCTGTAAGTTGTGAGGTGGGGCCTCCATGGATCGGACTTGATGGCCAGCACACCCCACAGATGTTTGATTGGATTGAGATCTGGGGAATTTGGAGGCCAAGTCAACACCTTGAACACTTTGTCATGTCCCTAAAACCATTCCTGAAGAATTTTTGCAGTGTGGCAGTGAGCATTATCCTGCTGAAAGAGGCCACTGCCATTAGGGAATACCGTTGCCATGAAGGGGTGTACTTGGTCTGCAACAATGTTAAGGTAGGTGGTACGTGTCAAAATAGCATCCACATGAATGCCAGGACCCAAGGTTTCCCAGCAGAACATTGCCCAGACCATCACACTGCCTCCGCCAGCTTGCGTTCTTCCCATAGTGCATCCTGGTGCCATCTCTTCCTCAGGTAAGCGACACACACACCCGGCTGTTCTGTAGGTGGAACTTGCAGGAATTATAGTAATATTATAAATATTAATTTAATTACATTTAAATAATGAGTCTAATATTTAAATTGCTGGATTATGTTTAAAGAACCTTTGTTTTAAAAATAAATAGCATATTATATATGAAATTCAATGCCAGTTAAGACAGTTTTGTTTTTGTTTTATGCAAAAATGCATAAAAATGGAATCCATTGCAATTTATAACTGCAATACTACCAGTTTCAATGCTGTTGATTTTACAGTCTGAGATATAAATAATGTTTTAAACACTGTCTGAAGCCTGTACTGTACTGTTATGCATGTGGTTGAAAGCTGATGCTTCAGTATTTCCACTAGATGTCACTGTGTTTTACTGTATGTGTTCATCTGCAGCGGGTCAGTTAAAGATAAGATGCAAGACAAGGAGAAAGTATGAACCTTTCACTACCTGACTAGCATTTTAAAGCAACTGGAGAGAACATGCCTCAGCCACCATTACCACTCTACGGTCTACTTAACACTAGCTCAAAAAGGAGAACATGCAAAAGTCCACACAAACAGTAAGCCAAGCTTAGGTCCAAACCAGGGACCTGGTAATCAGAGTGTATGTTATGCCATAAAATATCTTTAATAAAATGCTGAGGGCCTTTATTGGCTTTATTGGTAGCCAGTAATAATTCAGCTTCAATTATAAATAATTAAAACATTAAAAATGTGTTGTGTAGGTGGAAATTTCTCCATGCCAAAAATAAAGAGGTAAAATATTATTGTACACATTTCAATAATGACACATTTGGTGGGGGTCTGTGAAGTTTATTTTACAGTTAAAGGTGACCCTGACTGCAAAAGGTTTGGGAGTCCTTGGTTTAATGATATGTATAGCTCATTATATGTAGATGAAGTTCATTTTAAACTAAGGAAGAGTTTTTAATGCAAAACTGTATTAAGAGTGTAGAACCAGGTATGTGTGAAGGTGGGTGTAAAGGAGGACTCAGGTGACCGGCAGATTTTGAGAGAGCTTCAGGTTTCGCTTTATTTCTCCAACAGCCACATTTTGGCACACACGCAACAACTCAAATAAAGAAAAAATAAATAAATAATACACAGTCCAAATTTTTCGGGACTGTCCCCTCAATCAAGTTCACCAACACTTTCCAAGCTCATGCTCCAGTGTGTGTGTTATGTGCAAGCTTTGTCAGCTCTGTCCCACTCTCTCAGGTTCACAGCCTCTCTAAAAGATAAACAAAGAACATATAAAGTAAGTAACCTCGCTATGAATACACACAGGTAAGATTCATCAGACATTACCTGCTGGTTCAACCTTCCTCCTTTCCATCCGTAGCTGACGCTCGACCAGGCCTCTGCTGCAACAAAGAGTATGGAGGAATTTCCTGTTATCTATATCAATATCATTTGTTAATCAGTATTATATCAATCAGTATCTATGCAACAGTATTGAAAAGTGAACTTAAATCACCTCATGTATTAACTTTCAGAGCTTCATTTATATACTACACTGTACCATTTCTGGTGCATTTGGAAGGGTGACTTTGGGCCTGTGATCCTGCAGGGATGTTTCTGTGAGAACGGACGGGTGTGACCTTGTAGGTGGTGTTTTTAAGGTGAAGGCTAATGTTGTTTTTGAAAACATAAACTGACTGAGCTCTAGCCACGGTTAAAACTAAGATAAGGGGATAGTGAAATAATTGTGGCAAGAGGCAGGTGTGTGATTAAGAGAAAGAAGAGAAAATTCCATCCGATGAGATCATTGTTTTAGAATTGTATAAAAGCATTTGTTGTTTGATTCAATAAAGTCTATAGATTTTTGGCATCCAGAACCCCTTGTCTTTGTAACTCATTTTCTTATTCTGATTTGCAGAACTATTTGCCAGGACAAGAGAAGACATTATAAATTACTATTATAATGCCACTGCTGTTGATTTTACATTCTGAGCTATAAAGGCTGTTCTTCAAACTATGTCTGAAGCCTGTACTGTACTATTATGCATTTGAAATGAACACTGATGCTGCAGTATCTCCACTAAATGTTGCTGTTTGTGCTGTATGTGTTCATGTGCATGAGGTCAGATGAAGACAGAGGCAATCACAAAACATGGAGAAAATATTTTACTCATTTAGCTCATGTAAACAGTGCATAAAGTTGATAAAGGCTGATTGGTTTACCCTTTTCTCCATAGATATTAAGGAGAGGAGGATCACAAAGTAAAATATTTATTGTACCTCAAAACTATTGAAATTAAATGGGTATAATGACATTGTGGCTATTTGTTGGTGCATGAAGTTTTTATATTTAAAATTTCCAGCAACAGAACACATTATGTCCAATTCAACATTATTTATATGCACTGAAAGGTGCAAATTGTTATAGTCTAATTATGTACCTTCCATTAAAGTACGCTACATCCACATTTCCATGTGAAAGATATATAATAAAAGTATGAAAAGTACCACTCCAGCAATAAGGAAAGGTAGAGTTAAGTACTCTTTTTCTGAGAGAGAAGGCTGACATTATGCCTAAAAATCCATAAGCACTAAACATGCACTTTGGAGTTCCTACTTTACTGAAGCCATTTCCACACGTGAGCCAATCACAGGGCAGGGATATTATTACATCTTCAGTTTCTAGGAGAAGATGATGTTGAAAAGCCTGGCCCAAAGCATGAGCAACACGATCAAAAATCTAAAGAGAAAGGAAAGACTTATCCTCTAAATACACTATGGGGATGTCTATAATGTGGGTTTGCAGAAGACGGAACACTGCAGAAAAATCAGATTAAATCCCAGAGGAGCATGACAATGACGATGCTGTAAGATAATGTGCTTTAGACAGCTGAAAAGCTGAAATCAGTCCCATTGGTTTTAAATGAGTTGTGCACTATTTCAGCATTATGCTAAGATATAACAACCTGATGATCTGACCAGGCGACCTTCTTTCATTGCTCCAAGTTTCAGTTCCGATGCTCGCGTGCCCAGTGGAGGTGATGGTGGACAGGGTTTAGCATGGGCTCTCTGACCGGTCTGCAGCTACTCGACCCCATACACAGCAGGGTGTGATGCACTGTGTGTTGTGATACATTCCTCCTGTAACAATCATTAATGGTTTCTGTGACTATTCTGTGCCTTTCTGTGCCACAGTAACCCTCCTGTTGGTTTGGATCAGACAGGATGGGCTTCGTTGCTCTCTCCATCAATGAGCCTCAGGCACACAACTCCCTGTTGCCAGGTTGTGGTTTGTCCCTCGTCAGACCACTGTCAGTAGACCTCACCACCACTGAGCGGGAGCAACACACAAGCCTTGCAGTTTCAGAGATACTCCAACCCAGTCATCTGACCATAAGGTTTTAGCTTTTGTCAAAGTCACTCAGGTTTTCACGCCTGTCCATTTCTCCCACATCCAACATGTCAGCTACGAGAACTGAGCGTTTGCTTACTGTCTAATATGTCCCAGACCTTGACGTGTGTCGTTGTTACGAGATAATCAGTGTTATTCTCTTCATCTGTGATTGATCATAATGTTTTGGCTCATCGATGTAAAGTCACTTAAAATTCATGTAAATTTACATTTTAATAGAAATGTGAAATTAGTGCTTTCATTGCACAATATCCACTTTTTTTACTGACATTAATGTTTTGGTCAAACATCTATGGAAAGCCAATATTCTATATATAATTATGCCATTGTGATCAGTAAATTTATAAACTATATGTACTTGAAGTGAGCTGTAAGTGTATCAGATGAGTGCTTCGTCAGTTTATAACAATGGGAATGTTTTCATTAGTGAGGAGCACAAAATAATCCAGAACACTGAATCCACACAATATTTTATTACATCAGTGTATTATCTCTCAGCCACATCTCATATTTAGTGTGTCATGTGCACACTGTGGTACTCTTTCCAAAAAAAAAAAAAGAAAAAGAAAAATGTGTGGCCAATTATTGTGGGTGAACACATATTGGTAAAATTAAGAAAAAAAAAGTAAATGATTAAAAGTTAATGTGATAATCACAGCTAGGATTATTTACATATGACTATTCAGCCCTAATATAAAAGATATTAATATAAATAATATAAAATAATATAAAAGATGTTTCTTCTTGTATAGTATCCATATTAAGTTATGAAGTTACTTCAGGCCACCTTCTTCCACTGGTCCATGGTCCAGTTCTGATGCTCACGTGCCCATTGTAGGTGTTTTTGACAGTGGACAGGGTCAGCACGGGCACTCTGACTGGTCTGCGGCTACGCAGCCCCATACGCATCGAGCTGTGATGTATTGTGTGTTGTCACACATTCCTCCTGTAACAATCATTAATGGTTTCTGTGACTATTCTGTGCCTTTCTGTGCCTCAGCAACCCTCCTGTTGGTCTGGATCAGATGGGATTTTTTTTTTTTTTTTTTTGAAGAATAGATTTTCTAATTTTCTACTATAGACTTCCGCATGATTGGCTGATTAGATAACTGCATGAATGTGCAGGTGTACAGGTGTTCCTAATAAAGTGGACAGTGAGTGTATATTTCCACACTTTTGTTCTTATATAATATTTGTGACAACTTGGAATGACCACACAAGAGGTTTTACTATTTTCTATTTTGTAGATTTAGGCTTGCTGCAGTAGCTGATGCTGCAGTATCTCCACTAGATGTCGCTGTGTTCGTGCTGTATGTGTTCATGTGCATGAGGTCAGATGAAGACAGGTTGCATAATGTTGATAAAGGGTGATTGGCCTTTTCTCCATAGATATTAAGGAGAGGTACAAAGTACAATATTTCTTGTACCCCTGAACATAATCCTATTCAAACTATTGAAATATTAGGCTCATAATTTAAATGTGTATAATGACATTGTGGCTATTTGTTGGTGCATGAAGGTTTTATATTTAAAATTTCCAGCAACAGAACACATTAGGTCCAATTCAACATTATTTATATGCACTGAAATAGTGTACCTTTACAGTTTTCCATAAGCACTAAACTACTTTACTGAAACCATTTCAACATGTGAGCCAATCACAGGGCAGGGATATTATTACATCATCAGTTTCTAGGAGAAGATGATGTTGAAACACCTGGCCCAAAGCATGAGCAACACGATCAAAAGTCTAAAGAGTGAGGAAACACTTATCCTCTAATGTGGGTTTGAAGAAGATGGAACACTGCAAAAAAATCCCAGAGGAGCATGACAATGACGATGCTGTAAAATAATGCGCTTTAGACAGCTGAAAAGCTGAAATCAGTCCCATTGGTTTTAAATGAGTTTTAGCATTATGCTAAGATATAACAACATGATGATCTAACCAAGTGACCTTCTTTTATTGCTCTAAGGTTGAGTTTCGATGCTCGCGTGCCCAGTGAAGGTGATGGTGGACAGGGTTTAGCATGGGCTCTCTGACTGAAGGTCTGACTCTACCTCATTTTAAATTATGGCCTGGTATAAATGATTTCATAATTATTACCTATATCAGTCAGGGAATGGGAGGCGGATGCGAGTGCAGGCAGTTTTATTAAAGGAAATACAAAAGAAACAAAGTGAAAAACAAAAAGCATAAGCATGAGGCGAGACCCCTACAGACTGCAGGCACCAACAAACAACAAAAGCTTAGCCAAGACACACACAGAAACCAGAGCTTATACAGGGGTGTTAATTAGGTGTAACAGGAAACAGGTGCGAGTAATCATGGAGGTATTTGACCAGGTCATGTGATGTGCTGGGGCTGATGGGTAATGTAGTTCTGTGCCATTACCAGCCCTAACATGACAGTATCATCCTGGTGAGAGATTACAATCTAATTGCTTATTTAGAAAATTACAACCAGGTGAAAGATACATATTAAAGGTACAAAAGATAAAAGTATCACTCCATCACCAAGGTAAAGTACAGAGAGAAAGCTGACATCAGGGAACAAAAAAAATCCACAACCACTAAACACAGCACTTTAAAGAAATTCTTCTTTACTGAGCCCACTTCCACATGTGAGCCAATCACAGGGCAGGAATATTATTACATCATCAATTTCTAGGAAAAGACAGTGTTGAAAAACCTGGCAGTATAAAAAGTATAGAGTAAATAATTTAAATACACTACAGTCACGTCATGTCGTGTAACATATAATGTGTAATATAATGTGGGGTTGAAGAAGATGGAACACCGCACTGCAGAAAAAGCAGCATCTAACACAAAGGAGCCTGAAAATGATGATGCTGCAAAAATAACGTGCTTTAGACAACGTCTGAAATCAGTCCCATCGGCTTTGAATGGGTTGTGCATCATGTTAGCGTGATGCTAAGATTTAATACAAGCATTATCAGTGTACTGATGCTAAACGACCAAAAGAGACTGAAAGATGCTGATGTCTGACTCTTAGCATCATAAACACATCAGATAAAATCCCTTTTCAGATTCCAGTGACTGCATAATCCACATTTAATGAGAGGGATGTTGATCTCCTGAAGCTGTTTTTCCCCTTAGAACAATGATACAGACCACTGTATTTGGTTTACTATAGTAAATAGATTCGGAAAAAAGCAAGTCAATAGACATAATTCAACTCAATTCAATTTTATTTATATATCACTAATTAACAGTGGACATTGTCCCAAAGCAGCTTTACAGAAATCTGGATACAGATTAAGCTTTAGATCGCTAATGAGCAAGCTGGAGGTGACGGTGATGAGGAAAAACTCCATGAGACGACATGAGGAAGAAACCTTGAGAGGAACCAGACTCAGAAGTGATCTTCATCTGGGTGACACCAGATAGTGTGATTATAAATCATGACTCTTCCACACGTGTATACTATAGAATCAGACATTACTGAGTGTGTTGCAAGGATCCTCAGTATGAGCATAAGAACTTTTTTATTTCATTTGAGTTTTTAGCTTTAAGTCTGTAGTATCCAGGTAAAGTGATCCACTGTATAATGAGACTAGAGAGTAAACTGTTTTCAGAAACACTATCTTTAGGCTATCCAAGTGAGACCATCCACAGCCAGCTTTATGATATCTGTGTGGTTCCATCCACTCCAACCTCACAGCAAACTTTAGGCTGTCCATGTGAAGTGATCCTCAGCAGCAGCGAGTGATTCTCAGGTGAAAGAAACTCCAAGCAGAAGTAGAGCATCAGGATGGATCAGGGAGGAAGCTAGCCTCTGTTATTCAGCTAGCAGACATATACAGTAGTTTCATGACCTTGTGACAAATTATTGTGGGAAAAACCCATAATAAATTAAAGAAAAAATTTAGATGATTGAAAATGAATGCGATAATCAAGACATGGATTATTTATGATTATTTAGCCTCAATGTAATCCCATCATTCACCTACAAAAAGCTGTTTATTTGATGTTTATTTCATTTTCGTCATATTAGTCTAGACTACATTACTTATTGTCTCTTGCTTCTAAGCTGCGTAATGCAATTGGAAATTCTGATTTATTTGACAAGGTGAAGCAGGAAATTAAAAATAATAATAAAGTAAACAGAAAGATTCTGTGACTGTGCGCGCCTTAAACCACAGCTCCTGAAGCAGTCTAATTTAGACTAATATAATTATATTCTCATTTATATTATATACAAATGAGTAGAAAAAAAGGGTTCAAATAAACATCTGTTAGTAGCTGGATATTGTGAATATTTTGAGGCTTATTGTTATGAATTGTCTTAGTTGTGATTATCACATTAATTTGCAATCACAGAATTTTTTTTATTAATTTATACTCAGGAAGTGGGACTGCGCCGTTTGAGAGAGAAGCAGGTGGCTCTGTCGCAAGAACGAGCAGAAAGGAGTGAGGCCATGGAGGCAGGAGGAGACTAGTGGCAAATCTTCACCTAGTTCTGGTTCTCAGATGGAGATGGATTAGTAAATCCTGGACAGGGAGCCCCCTGCTTTTCCCCATAACCCAACACATGCAATCAATCAATCAATCAATCAATCAATAAATAACCCCTGCGTACATTACTACCTTACATTACCCAGCCATTATGAGTTTTTGACTTTCAGCTGGCTTCTTTTTTGCTGTTCTCCTCGTTAACTCATCAAGAAACTATTACGAGTAATCGTTATCGCTGAGAAGATCCTCGGATGCCTGCTCACTCCCATCAATAAACTACTCATCGCCCGAGCAAAGATCTGTGGGCTGAAAATTGTTAATGACTTCACTCGTCTGCTCTTTCACTTGTTTGAGAAGCCATCAGGCAGGTGCTACAGAACCATATGAACCAAGAGAACATGTCACCATAAAAGCTTCTTCCTTTGTGCTATCAACCTCATGTTTCTGGATTCTGGACTCATACTTACACTGTATATTTTATCATCTATAATTTCTTAATACTATATTTATTAGACACATTAACGTTACACCTGGACTACAATAAATCATGCAATACTGATGTCCTGCACTGAGTGCACTCATACTTACATGTTATTCACACACAACCTCATAAGAATGTACCTACAATTCATACCATGCACCTTATATGTGTGTTATTCTGATCTGTCTCTGTATCTATATGTCCATTTGTTGCACTGTTTGTATGTTAGTTTGGGATGTTGTACAGTTAGTCCGAAGTCCACAGCACTAATCACACCAAGAGAAATTCAGATACATGTCTGTACATCTCTGATTACAAATAAAGTGTGCTCTGATTCTGCTTCTGATCCACCAAATCGTCAAGCACAGCTCTTTAACAAGCTCCGACTCCAGCATGTTAAGACTTCTTCCACACAGTTTAGTTCTGAGCTCATTTTTTAAACATGACCCATTTGGGAATAAGAATGTTCTCTGACTTCTCTTTCATTTTTTAATTTTTAAACACACTTAGTATGGGTTTACAGTTATCCATGTTTTTTTTTTCATTTACTTATCTAGCTCTTGTTAAAACAACTGACTGCTTACTGGTTACAAATTTAAACCCACACACTAATAACATTTCCTAATTTATTTCAGATTCTGTGACTTTAAATTTATTGGCTCAGGTTCAATGCATTGTGTTGTGTGTGTGATTTAATGTAATGGCCAAATACATTTAGTGACCTGAATCTTGGCCCACTGGTGACCAGGGCCTCTGCAGACACCTGCACATATCTGCACTTTATTCCACATATAGTCTATACTTTTTCTGCCATCTATCATTTATATCCATTATATTATATTTTTATAGTTTTCTTTTCTATTTCTATGTAAGTAAATTCTGTTTACATGTCACCGGGCAGCCGTAAAAACGCATGTCACTGCACATCGTACTGTATATGGTTGTGTGTGTGACCAATAAAATTTGAATTTGATTTTGAATTTAGCAGTCAGTAATCCATCGGAGCAACGCTTGATGCTGAATCAGGAGACAAGTGCTTTATTTTTAAAATACTGCTTGTAATAATAATAATAATAAAAGAGATAATATTAGGTGTTAGATATATTAGGCAATATATATTACTGAACGCAGCACTGAAAAACAAATACAACCAATTAAAACTTCTGGCACAGTCAGGTAAAACAGGATTGGAAAAAATCCCCAGAGTTCCACCATTAACACACACACACACACACACACACACATGAGGAATGAGGAAGTAAAGATATCTTTCACATTAGTGCTACTCTTTATAAACTTCCCTAAACCAGTGGTTGTGAACAGGATCATTAAGCTGTCCACTCTTAATTCCATCTCACTGCAGAGAAAGCAAGATATTTCATTTTCTATTGTGATTTAATTGACATGTTCATGCATCAGTGATTTAAGTGATGGCCACACATGGCTGAAACACTGTGTGGGTAAAGTTCTGTTTATTATTTTAAAGAGCTAATAACATGGACAAAGTGACAACCACAAGGAAACCAGAGCTTTTCCGAGAAGTCCATAAAGCCTTTTCAGCATGTGAGCCAATCACAGTGCAGGAACACTGTTACATATCCAGTTTCTGGGGAAAGAAAATATGGAGAGTCTCCGGAACCAGATAATTTTAAGTGTATTAAGTGATTTGTTGGTATTGACCTATCATTTTTTTACATGGTTCAGACAACCTGAAGCCTAAAAGCTTCTTCTGACTGATCATAAGCCATAAGCACTTTATGACATCAGTACAGAACTAAAATTCATATTTAATAACCTTTGTGTTAGTTTATTGAGTAATTCTACAATATTTATTGTCCAGTAACTAAATGGTTGAATTTGGTCTCTTTTAGAAGAAGTGTCTTTAATAAAATAAAACTTGGAAAGTCCCAAATGCACACACTGCCAAACCTGCAGAGCCTTATAACCTTTGTTCGGTAGTTTGTAGCCTGGACAACGGTTCCTAATCGCAATTTAGAAGCAGTTTAGAACCATAAACTTGTGAAACCTGTGGATGTGTAGCGTTAGACACACGATACCCAGACCTGCCAAACTTTACGCATTTTGCGCTGCACTGTAGAGTCCACTGCTGGAGTAGCGGTCAGAAAATTTACCAAAAAAAGGAGTCTTCCATTTTTATCTAAAAAACAGTCGCTGATAGAAAAAAAAAATTCAATAGGCCTATAGCTAAATGTCAAATCTAACACATAAATAATGTAATGGTAATAATAATTAGAAAGTGATTGAAAATGCTGTTTGCACTTCAACAAAAATCACATTTAAGCAAGAAACTGGAGTGCAAATAAATACTGAGCTTTACAGAAACCTTCAGGCGCTTGGGGGAAAAATCTGCCTCTTTTAGCTAAAATTTAGACATTCAAAAAGTTTACATGCACACTTTCTTATTAATTGTTGTATCTATGATATTTTCCTAGAATAGGAAGAAGGGAAGTAAATTTCGACTGTAATTTTTTTTATAGTGTCTAGATCTTAACTAATAGAGAAGATCAGCAGAAGGTGGTAAAAGCTTCTGTGTGCACACTGTACTGAGTGCTGAGAATAATTAAACAATTAAACAATGAAACAAGTAACTTGTGAAGGGACTATATCAAAATATACTGCATTTGAACAGTGTTTTTACCTTCATCCTCACTGCTAAATGCATATGAGTGTTCAGATTACATTTTTATAACAACTATCCTGTAAAAAGTGCAAAATTTAAAAAATATAAACAGTTTTGGACATTTATTGATAGTCTGTTTTCCAACAATTGATTCATCTGATTTTTTATTTTGCCTGAAAGCTGATGGTAGAAACCCTCTACTCTATGCTTTTTCCCCCTGTTTGTCTAAAGTGAATAAATTGTCACAAGGACAAAGAAGAAGTGTGATAAAGTGTGACTGAAATTAATTAAAACAAATGTGGTTTAACTTCTGGTGCTGTTTTGATGATGTAATCTTGTCTGAGAGAGGCCTTTTTTATTCTAATCCAGAGAGAGCTGAGGTGGAATATGTTAAATAGACAAAAGGCAGTATAGTTAGTATGCTTTATAACAAATATTTACATGATCACATTCAAAATGATAACAGAAGAAGCTTTAAACTTACTATTGGGACTGACATTTTAAAACCAAGAGAAACCATATCCACTGAACACACATTGGGGAAGTCTCTAAATTACTGAAACCACTTCCACACATGAACCAATTACAGCACAGGGATATTATGACGTCATCAGTAACTAGAGAAAGACATTATTGAAAGCCCTGGAACAAAACATAAGCACTGCTCAAGATTTTTTTTAAAAGGTTGCTATTACAGTACAGTAAAGTCCTGTATGACAAGTATACATTTAATTTAGTTTAGCAGAAGACAGAAATGAATAGTTAAAGCATTGCTAGTAAAGCAAAATGTAAAGCAAATTACATTATGAAGAATATTATTATATAAATGTTTCCTTAAATCCATCCCACTGGATTTGAATTTCCTGTATGTTTTATATCATCATGTTAGCCTCATGCTAACATACAGCAGAACAACCCACACATAAGCAGATGATGATCTCTGACTCCCAGCTTTATTACTCAGCAGCTAAAATCCCTTTTCACATTAATGAGTGTGATGCTGATGCTGTGAAACCTGTTTAATTTATTTAGATCAAGCAAGTCAGGCTAGTACTGTAATAAGAAATGGACATGGACATCCAAATACATCCACATACTGTATATATTTTAGTCCCAGCTGTGTATCTCACTGTACATATCATAAAAAAGAACATTTTTTCCTGCTTGCCTGAAGTATGAAAGTGATTAAAATAGATATTTGGATTAAATCATGACATAGTGTGCATGTGTTCCAGTCTTCCAGTAACCATGGAACGTCTCCCATGTCTGGAGTCGGGGAAACAGGTCAGAGCAGTCAGGCTTCTTGGAAAAGTTGGAGCTGGTGCTTGAGGTATTACCTCCTACTGACTCCTTAATGTGACTAACTGCTCATGTTAGGAATGATGGAGATACCTGGAGAGGTGTAACTGGGAGAAATGGCCTCCTAGGTAAAAACCCCCGGGGGTTTTTTACGACATATTGTTGCCCCTTTTTCTAAATAGTCATTCAATTTTTCATTTTCCTTCTAACTTTTCGTTTGGATTTGCGATGGCAACAAGCTGAGAAATTCAACCCAGACTTCTCTATCCCTGGACACAGATTCCAGCTCCTCATGAGGGATCCCCAGATGTTCCCAAGCCAGCCGTGGGATATAATCTTGTTCTGAGCCAAGGTCAGTATGTTGTGCTAGCGTATTGTTGCTCCATTTTCAAAATACTACACAGAAAACAGCTGATGAAATTATACAATGTCAATCACATTTAGACAAATGCTGACTCGGAGCTAAAGGGTGGGTTAGAAGCAGAGATGGGAATGGTAGTAGCTCAGTAGATAAGTGCGTGGGCGATGGTTCAGAAGGTTGTTGGTTCAAATCACACAAATGCCAAGCTGTTACTGTTTGGTCCTTGAGTAAGACCCATAACCCCAAACCTGCTTGGTTGTATCCTGCATCAATTATAAGCCACTTTTAATAAAATAGGACACTGGATCTATATCAGTGTGGAATCCTGTTCCAGATTTCATCTTACAGTTTATACTCTTCATTCACAGCTGAAACTCCACCTGCTGAAGTGTTTAATAATCTCACATCTCTTTTTTTCTCAAAGCCTCTGCAGTAAAAGCTCACAGTTTAAGTTTTTTATTTTAGTGATCTGAAGGTTGTGAGGTCAAATCCCATGACTGACAGGACGTCACAGTTGAGCCTGTAAATATGTCACTTAACCCTCAGCTGTTCACTTCTATCCTTCATTTACTTTATTCCTCACTCATAGCTTACTTTGATTAAAAGTTTCCAACAAAATAATAAACACACTGTTATACAAGAGAGAAAGTAAATCAAATCATTATGTGTACTTTCTGGTTTTGCATATTACAGCTCTGAGTTTTGTCTAAGCTAAATGAAATCTTTTAAAATAATCTAATTGACTCCTGAATAAAAGCATTGTCTTATAAAGTGAAAATTATCCATCACACTGAAAACTTTTTCATTTTTAAAATCATTTTATTATTATTATTTATGCATTGCTTCTTTTTTCCAGTGGAAATGAAGTTCCCTACCCCAAACTCAAATTCTCCACTTAAGCTTGAAATAAGTTCATAATCCATAATCTAAAAGTAATTACTCCTCAGAAATACAGCAGGATTAAAAGTTTACTAATAAGAACTGTGTTTATTTCATCAGCTAACTGATACAAAGTGATATAAATCTAATTATATTTATTTAAAGATTTAATGTCAATTTTTACATCAATTTCTTTTACAACCAAAAGTTTATTAAGAGTCAGCATACATACAGAATCAAAAATAAATCTAATTCTTACAATTAAAATTAAATTTTAGTGACTGATGATAAAAAAACAGAAATTTACAGATAGTTAGTATGAAATGATAATAAACAGCATCATTAAAACTGAGAAAGTGATCCAGGTTAAAGCAGACTGTAGGGGGCGCTAATGATTTAATAATGAAAATAATTCATTCTTTAACAACTTTCAGATGCTTTATAAGCCCTTCATTTGTACATTTTTTGAAAGCTGGATGTAGTATCTAAGCTCAGTCTGTCAGATTTCTACTCAAGAACTATTATAAAGCCTATAATTAAGCTATTCAACATCAGTTTCATCAAAATCCTACATAAAGCTGGTCTTACATGAAGGTAAAGGATAATTCAGATGCAGATGCACATATTAATGTCTCATTTCTCAGTAAGTACTAACTGTTAGGAATAAAGCAGATGTTTAACAGATAAAGCCACTTCAGCAAACACTCCAGTGTTTCTCTGCTCAAAGACCTGCACAAATTAAGATCACGTGTGTGAGCATTAAAATGATAACATTTTAGCATAACTGTAGCCAAACAG
>CM040461.1:28396805-28418420 GCA_022758105.1 Pangasianodon gigas
TGATGATGATGCTCTGCTCAGCCAATAGAAAATCACCATCTTTATTACGTCATCTGTTGCTGGAAGATGGTTCAGTTCTTAATGAATGGTATTGAGTGTGTTTAGGGGTGAAATCCCTCACTACAGACTGGGCGTGTGAACAAAATTCCCCAACGATGTGATTTTGTTTATACAGGAGAGTTGCTTCACAAAAGTGTCTGCTTTTGTGATTTTTTTTTTTAGGAATCTCTTCAATATTCAAACTCATGGCATTGAGCAAAAAGCCTAATACTCCATTCAAATTAAAAACAATTATATACAGTGGGGTCCAAAAGTCTGAGAGCACTAGTGAAAATGCTTCTGTTTGGCGTACTTTTTCAATTTAGCACAAAAGTTTCCTGATATTATCAGCAATAACTTTAAAGGTAAAAGTTAAAGGTAGAATCATAGAAATATTTACATGAATTTCTTAGTATTTTGTTTGTCCCCTTTTTGCTTTAATGGCAGTGTGCACTCAAGCTGACACAGACTCCACAAGTTTGTGGAAAACTTGATCCATTTTAGATCAAATCTGTTGGCATGTTGTCTGAACACGTGCTTCAATAGAAGAGATAAGACTCATGGAAAATAGTGCAAGATCTTGAATATTAATATTGAATAGTCAAGATGTTGCACATTTCCTTATTTTGTCTTACAATTTACAAAATTCCTAAATTTTCTGTTTGTTTGTTTTTGTTTTTTTTTGTTGTTGAAAAAAATCCCAGATTTTCAGTGTGTTCTCAGACTTATGGACCCCACTGTAGATACAAAATTCTATGCATTTATAGACAAGATGTTGTAGTAAATATATATATATATATATATATATATATATATATATATATATATATATATATATATATATATATATACGTAGTTCCTGGAGCTTATAATGGATGTTTATTATTTAAAAAAACAGCATTTTGGAAATTAGTCTGGACATTTTTCATTATATCTAATTTTTTTTTTTTGTCATAATATTTCCTAGAAGATATTTCTCTTATTTGCTGTTCTGTTGTGGTTTGTCTTTTTATCTGTGAAACTGAAAACAGGTCATGTTACAAAGGAGAGGAGAAAGTCCCCTGTAATGTGTAGTTCCCTTTAGACAAAACAACTAATCATAAAGCAAGAATACACAAACTCATCTGTTGTTGGGTAAAGCTCAGATTGAAACGCGCAAACGAATGGTTTGTAAAATCACTCCTCCTGTTGTGTAGGAAATATTACTACAGCAATCTGCTGAGGAGGTTCAGTCTGGTGTAACAGCGCCACTCTATTGGACCAAGAGCACACACACATAAATTTGAAGTATTTTTTGTTGAAGCAGAGGTAGATTATTATTAATTAAAGATTAAAAATTATTTTCCTATAGCAGCATGTCCCAAAGTGTCTGAACAAGTATTAATGAACAACATTCATACTTTTTTTTTTTACCATTTTATTGTTACTTTTAATATTGTGGAACATCCATAAAGAAGTTAGTTCCAGTTCTCACATACGCTATAGCAGCTATAAACAGCTGTTCCCTTCACCAGCCTCTCCTGAAGTTAATAAGGCAAAAAAAATGTAGCTTTTTGTTGTTTCCAGGAAACCACAAAGAAGTGTAAACTCCTCTGTCCTGAAGATGTTGGAAAACTTACAGCTTTACCTCTGACTGTTACAAAACGCTGACACTGGAGACTCCTTCCATAAGTGTTACATGAACATCTCCTTACAGAAAACTCCATGTCCCATATCAGAGATTATACATCAACACATCAACAGTTGTAGCCTTCTTAAGAGGTTTCACATTTTAAGAAAAAAGGGTTCCTCAGAGGTTCTTGGAATTAGTAATGGTTATTAGTCCTCCCGGATACAGTTATATACGTCAGCCTAGTCTAACTGGCAGAGAAGGAGGTGTAGCAGTTATTTATAATGATAAACTATGCGTCACACAAAAACCTAGACATAAATTCAAGGTGTTTGAAGTTCTTTATACTAACATAACAAATACCTTTATCCAAATTTGTCCAAATACCTTTGAGCCCCTGAAAACGGAAGTACTTTGCTTAAAATGGCTGTAATTCCTAAATGATAAACGCCATATTTTTGTGGAACCTCTTAAAATAAAGTTGAAAGTCTACACTTCGATTACATCTTGATTGTTTTATTTCAAATCCATTGTGGTGGAGTATAAAGGCAAAATCACGAAAACTTCATTGTCCAAATACTTCCGCACCTGACTGTATATGTATTTATTCTATATAACTAGAGTTTTAAAGGGAATTGTAGCTGATGTGTCTGTTATTGCTGGGAGTCAGACAACAGCATCTTTCAGTCTTTTTTGTTCACTTGGCTTCAGTAGCTACGCTGCTTTTGCGTTTGGTAGCATCACGCTAACATGATCCATGCGACTTATTTAAAAGTAATGGCATGGCTTTCAGAAGCCTTCTAAAATATATTATTTTACAGCATCAGTGTCGTGTTGCTTTGGGTTTGATGCTGCGTTATCTTTTTTCACCAAATAATATTTATACCTTTTACGCAACAACACATCATTGTAGTATATTTAAGTGTTTAGCCTTTATTTTCAAATATTAATTTCTATTAAGACTGGACTGGATGGTACTTAAGTTTTGTTCCAGGTCCATTAATGTTTTACTTTCGATGGTTGTGGTTTTGGTTTTAATTCCGTAATGTCACCTTTCTGTGGAAAAACCTCAGCAAACTGGTTTGTTATTTGGACTTGGAAGTGAAGCTAAAACCATTAATCACGATATATCACAAGTTTCTGTTCTGTCTTATGAACACGTCAAGGCCTGATTTGTTGTAAATGTGCAAGACATGCAAGAAATGATAGAGTGAGGAAGAATCAGAAGTCATGGCAACACTTTATTTTAAGAAACATATACGCTCTTGTTATTTGCTTAATAAAGCTCAAATTAGACATGTGTAAAGGGTTTATTCACAATGTATTACTCTTTATTCATAAATACCTGTATTGCTACGTTGGAGAGTTGTAATGTGAAAATGACTAATTGCATTATTAGGTGTGATAATACACCACATACAAGTCCATAAATCTAGTTATACAAATTATTGAAAGAGAATTAATAACCGAAATTCACATATGACTACACTTAACACTCCATGCTAGACCTTTAGGTTCTAGTTAAGTATCAAGTGACTGCAGTTTACGTCTTTAAGAGCTCTCGGTGTTTGTCCCAGGGTTCATCAGCTGAAATAATCCACGCTGGGGTGGTGTGAAACGGCCCGATGCCAAGTGGGTTTAAAAATATTTTTTAAAAAAATTTTAACAATGTTATTTTTAAGGATATTATTTATTGTAGCGCAAACAAAAAATGGTGAAATAACCATCTTGCGTAAGGAATAAAACCACTGTGGGTCATGCTGTTATAGGAAAATAAACAATGACGGTGTTGTGATGAAGCAGAGTTACTGTTCACCCTGAAGTGGATTATTTTCCTACAACAGCATGCCCCCCAAATGATTTATTCCTCTTATACCACAGCAATTTGCCAATGATTTTATATATTTTTTTATATTACTTATTAATGAATGAGATGTTGCACTTTCTATCCATTTATAATTATATTTAATGTTATCAAACATTTACAAAGCAAGATAGTTCCTGTTCTCACTTAAGTTATAGCCGCTATAACAGTCGTTCCCTCACCAGCCTCCCTTTATTCTCTTGCTTCAAGTTAATGAGACAAAAAAAACGCAGCTTGTCATGTTACCGAAAAACCGCAAAGCACAAACTCCTCTGTCCTGAAGATGTCAAAAAAAGTTACACCTTCACCTCTGTCTGTTACAAAGTGCTGACACTGGAGACTCCTTCCATTAATGTTAAATAAACACCTCCTTACAGAAAACATCACCATATCAATGATTAATTATATGTCTTTCTTTGTAAAATAACAATATGGTTTTGATTCTCTTTAGTAATAGCCTTACATTCTCTGAGAGAGCTGCTACTATAGAAACGATAACGTATCAGAACGAGAGCATTATTATAAACATCTGACTTGCAACTGCACTACTGTCAGAGCTGCTGGTATAGAAAATTAATCCACACCTTTTGATTCGAGAATTCAGTGATGCTGTGGTAAATATAATATTACTTTGAATAGTAAATCACATTTTATTCCTTAATTAATTAGTAATAACTAAAATTCCGCTTTAGAATATAAAATTCATAATAAATTATTAGTGACTTATTCAACTTTTACTAGCTCTTAAAGCCATAAACCTCAGAAGTCAGATGATGCTAGCTATGAAGCTCGCAGAACAAAGAATGGCCGTGCTTACTAACACTGGACACGCTGTCTAACACATTTAGCATTCATTTATTCATCTTCTGTAAATGCGTAATCCCAATTAAGCTTGCTGTCATTTAATTAAATGATAACATTATTAATTAAAGTATTATTTTGTTTACATTTTGGAGAATACCAAACACCAGCTGAGTTCTTTAGAAAATATTGCAGGTGTGTATAAACAGAAATAAGAACTGCACAGTCAGAATTGGGATGCTGCTCTAGGTAAAGCCTAAAATGTGCTTTTTTTCCTACATTAATGCTGCTAACTTGACCTTTTGCGTATACTGTATACTGTACCACTGAAATATTTTGATATGTTTGCATTTTTAATATTGACAGGCTTTTTATTCAAAAAGTTTCTTTCCACAGGCAACCTATCTCATAAATAAGCTCTGAACTTGTCCATTTTGTTCACATCTGTCTCTCTGTGTTTCTGAGATTCTGATTCTGGTAAATCAGGTTAGTGTTTTTCTCTGTGGATTTCTGTGGACTTTGAGGATGAGGATGTGGATTACATTCAGGTTTTAATCCTTGTGATTTCTCAGGGCTGGGAGTGAACTGAAAGTGTTTGCAGAACAAAAACAGAGCTGCATAACCAGCTTAGAAAGTCCCGATCATGGTGGTGGTGGTGATGATGATGATGATGCTCTGCTCAGCCAATAGAAAATCACCATCTTTATTACGTCATCTGTTGCTGGAAGATGGTTCAGTTCTTAATGAATGGTATTGAGTGTGTTTAGGGGTGAAATCCCTCACTACAGTCTGGGTGTGTGAACAAAATTCTCCAACAGTGTGATTTTGTCTATACAGGTGTGTTCACTGTCTGCTTTTGTGACTTTTTAAGGATTTCTTCAATATTCAAACTCATGGCATTGAATAAAAAGCTTAATTGCCCATGCAAATTAACATGATTGGAAAATATTACAGGTAAACAATTCTATAGATACAATACAACATTCATATTTAGACAGGATGTTGTAGGAAATATGTACAATCATATACTGTATTACTGGAGGTTATAATTGTTGCATCAAAAACAGTATTTTGGAAACTAGCCTTTTTATTATATTTAATATTTCTTTTGTTATAATATTTGCTAGAAGATATTTCTCTTATTTGCTATTTTGTTGTGGTTTGTCTTTTTGTCTGTGAAACTGAAAGCAGGTCATGTTACAAAGGTCATGTTAGAAAGTCCCCTGTAATGTGTAGTTCCCTTTTGATAAAACAACTAATCATAAAGCAAGAATACACAAACTCATCTGTTGTCGGGTAAACTGCAGATTGAAATGAGCAAACGAATGGTTTGTAAAATCACTCCTCCTGCTGTGTATGAAATATTACTACAGCAATCTGCTGAGGAGGTTCAGTCTGGTGTAACAGCGCCGCCCTAGTGGACCGAGAGTGCAAAATTCAGAACAACTCAACACTCCCTTGTTTCTGTGATCATAATGCAAAATGAAAAATAAAGAATAATATTGCAGTTGTGCAAAAATATTTGTGGTATTTCACAACCAGGGCATTATAATAGTCTTTAAAATCTTAATATAAGGGTGTAAAAAATAGTTTTTTTTTTACAATGCTGACATAGAAGAACACATTCTGGCCTCCTACATAAGAAATAAAACACTCCATGTCGTGCTGTAATAGGAAAATAATCCACGACAGGGTGGTGGGATGAAGCGCAGTTACTGTTACCATGCTGAAGATGAGTATTGTCCTATAACAGCATGTCCCAAAGTGTCCCAAATGTTCCACAGAACATTGCCAATGATTACAGTTTCGTGTAGTGTTGTGGAACATCCATGAAACAAGCTAGTGCCTGTTCTCACTTATGCTATAGCAGCTGCAAACAGGCTTTTAAAGTTACAGCTTTACGTCTGACTGTTACAAAGCGCTGACACTGGAGACTCCTTCCATAAATGTTAAACATCTCTTCATGGAAATATTCACCATATCAACAATTATACAACAATTAAAAAGGGTTCCTCAGAGGTTCTTCAAATTAGTAATGTAATTAGCTTCATAAATGTTTTCTCCCTCTCTCTCTCTCTCTCTCTCTCTCTCTCTCTGTCTTTCTCTCCTCTCTATTAAAGTGTAAAACTCACCGCTATTTAGTGGTCATGTTCACCAGAATACACAACCTGATTCCTCTCAAATTATCTGGTAAAAGTGTTTCAGCGCATGTTGAAAAAATGTTAACGCTGGTGTGTGTGTTTTTTATTTTTTAAAGAGTAAGGAGTAAGATGATGTTAAAATAGTGACAGCTTTTCCATCTATTTTTATCAATATATTGACTTTTACACCTCACACAAGCAGAAAAAAATTACATTATATTATGATATTTATGATATTTATATGTATTTATGCTACATAACTAGAATATTTATTGCACATTTGTTTATCCTTATGCCATACAGTATATACACCTCAAATAACAGGAAAAAAAACTTTATGATATTTATATGTATTTATTCTACATGACTAGAGTCTTAAAGGGAATTGTAGCTGATGTGTCTGTTATTGCTGGGAGTCAGACATCAGCATCTTTCAGTATCTTTTGTTCGCTTGGCTTCAGTAGCTACACTGCTTTTGCGTTTGGTAGCATCACGCTAACATGATGCATGCGACTCATTTAAAGGCAGTAGCATGGCTTTCAGAAGCCTTCTAAAGTATATTATTTTACAGCATCAGTGTCTTGCTGCTTTGGGTTTGATGCTGTGGTCATGTAATATATATACCTTTTACGCAACAACACATCATTGTAGAATATTTAAGTGTTTAGCTTTTATTTAAATAGTAGCTTCTGTTAACACTGGTCTGGATGGTACTTAGGTTTTGTTAATATTGTCGTTTCCCCAGAAACTGATGATGTAATATAATACTGGTCTTGTGATTGGCTTACATGTGAAAATAGTTTGATTAAAGTCAGACAGTTCAGTGGTTGTGGTTGTGGTTTTAATTCCTTAATGTCAGCTTTCTGTGGAAAAACCTCAGCAAACTGGTTTGTTATTTGGACTCGGAAGTGAAGCTACAACCATCAATCACAAGTTTCTGTTCTGTCTTATGAACACATCAAGGCCTTTTTATTTTAAAGAACATAGATGATATAAGGTGTGAAACTTCATAACAAACATTTTGTAAATGTTGTTATACAAACAACTGAGCATGAACTAACAGCCAAAATTAACATTTTATTAGACATAATGCTTCCTGTGTCTTTCAGGTTCTCTGTAGCATTAAGTGACTTCTGTAGTTTATAACTTTATAAGATCTGAGTGTTTGGATTGATGTTCATCTGCTAACATGAAGTGAATTGTGGGAACACTAAATAAATAAATTAGACTATAAGTCAACTAAGCAAGGAATGACACTCACCAGGTCATGCTTTTATAGGGAAAAAAAAATGCCTGGGTGGTGTGATAAGACCTGATGCAAAAGTTGATTTAAAAAATGATGTTTTGGTTCTTTGTAGCACCAACAAAAAGATTTAAAAAAAAAATTCTTGGGAATAAAACCCTGTGTGTCTGCCGTTATAGGAAAATAATCAACAACACGGTGGTGTGGAGTTACTGTTAACACCCTGAAGTTCCTATAACAGCACAGATCCAACTGTTTTACCACAGAAATTTGCCAAGAATTACAATTTTCTATTTATTACTGAACAACATGTTACACT
The DNA here is from genome assembly GCA_022758105.1 of Pangasianodon gigas. NCBI lineage: Eukaryota > Metazoa > Chordata > Actinopteri > Siluriformes > Pangasiidae > Pangasianodon > Pangasianodon gigas. The sequence continues at coordinate 28,404,822 of CM040461.1, forward strand.
TTTATCCATTTATAGTTATATTTGATATTGATTATCTGAGAAATAAGATGTTGTCACTTACTTCCTGTTGTCACTTACATTATAGCAGCTATAAACAGTCGTTCCCTCACCAGTGTCTCTTTTCTCTCTCTCGTGAAGTTAATAAGAAAGAAAAAACGCAGCTTGTCATGTTGCCAAGAAACCGCAAAGCGTAAACTCCTCTGTCCTGCAGACTCTTTCCTGAAAGAGCATATTAACATTTATACGTTTTTCTTTATTAAACAGTTTTAAATCCACTCAGTGCTATTAGTGTTAGATTGTGTGGAGTGTCCACCCTCCCTGTGAATGAGTTGTGAATGAGAACAATGAATGAGAACATGCATTTATCACCCACCCATAGTGGTGGTCAAACTCTTGATTTAATACTAACATTCGGATTAAATATAGAAAATATAGTCTCATTTCCTCTGAAGCTATCTCAGATCATTACCTCATCTCATTTAAAATGTGTCTTAATAATAATATATGCACCTTGCCATGTCACCATGTCAAACGTACTTTCACGTCAACAACTGCACAGAGTTTTATCAGTAATCTCCCAGATTTATCAGCTATGATTGGATCACTGTCTGATCCCGAAGAACTTGAGCAGGCAACTGGTGCTTAGAATCAACATTCTGCAACTCGCTAGATAAGGTAGCTCCACTTAAAAGAAAAATAATTAGGGAGAAAAAGCTAGCACCCTGGTATAGCGATCACACACGAACTTTAAAACAGACCAGTCGAAAACTAGAACGTAAATGGCATCAAACTAAATTGGTAGTATTTCAAATAGCATGGAAGGAGAGCCTTTTGAGCTATAGGAAAGCTCTTAGTGCTGCTAGATCAGTGTATCTCTCCACCCTAATTGAAGATAACAAAAATAATCCTAGATTCTTATTTAATACTGTAGCAAAATTAACTAGGAATAAGACCACAATAGAAACACGCACACAATCATTATATAGCAGTGATGACTTCATGAATTTTTTCAATGGTAAAATTGAAAATATCAGGCAAAAAATAGATCCTTTACCTACTTGTTTCTTCAAACAGATAATTCCTGAAACAATCAAACCTCTTTTAAAGATAATCAATTCTTCCCTTAACATTGGCTATGTGCCTAAATCTTTTAAACTAGCAGTTATCAAGCCCTTGATTAAAAAACTTGACCTTGACCCTGTCAGCTGTCTAACTATAGACCAATATCAAACCTCCCCTTTATCTCCAAGATCCTAGAAAAGGTTGTTGCACAGCAGCTATGCTCATACTTACATAGGAATAACATTCATGAAATGTAGAGATGTATAACATTCATGAAGAGATGCCAGTACGGGTGTAATTTGTACGTGCTTGCGCGTCCTTGTTAACAGACTAGCAGCGGCATTTTGTACCCTCTGTCAACGTTTGAGGGAGGCCTGATTGATACCTACATACAGGCCATTACAATAGTCAAGACTGGTCGAGATAAAAGCATGTATGACCCTTTCAAAATCATTAAAAGACAAAAAAGACTTGACTTTGGATAATTGCCTCAACTGGAAAAAACTAGATTTAATTACTGAATTAATTTGTTTATCCAATTTAAAATCACTATCCATTATAACACCCAGGTTTTTAACACTCATGCATGTGAACACACAAGGAACAAAAACAGGGACATCTAGTGGAGGTATTGAAGCATCACAGTCAGACAATATGCATACCAGCACAGTTACAGGCCTAAGACAACGGACCACATCTATCAGTCTTGCAGTAAAGTTGTGTGTATATCAACTAAAAATTCCTGTCAGATTTACAGAAATTTTGATTTTCTTAAAATGCTGATAACAGTCAATCAGTCATAAATTAATCAGAACATTCAAGGCACAGCTGATTTATATTTATTCACGCCCACAAAACTCCACAAAAGGCAATGCTCACAAAGAGCTGAAAGCAGCAAAATGACAACCAAATGGTGAAAGAGAGCCTCTTAAGTTCTGCCTGTGCTAAATTTCCAGTAATGCAGCTCAGCCACTGCAGCACATCAGCTACCGTAGATGCACGTTAACTCTTCTTCCTTTAATAGGGTGCCATTACTTTTAATTAAACTGCAAAACTTAATTTATGGTTTTATTTCGGATTGCTCTCCAAATGATTAATATAAAGTTACAAAATGTTCATTAAATTGGTGTGTAATTGAAATAAATGTAACTTATTTAAACTTAATCTGTATATAAAATCACAGTAACTCATCAACAATTATACAGTTTAAAGCCGATCAGTCGAGTTTCACATTAATGAGTCTCCTTATATATTAATTTACACAAATTCAGGATCAAAATGTAGGATGAGAACATTTTTTTATTACAACATTTCTTGTATAAATGCTCCTGCAAACGATTTATTGTTCATTTCCAGCATGCATTAACTTGAAAAAAATCAATAATAATGATTTGGTGAAGTTTTAACAGTATCATTATATCACAGACTATAATCTACTACCATTACACATACATATTAGAGTGATATTATTAGACACTGTGGTGCTTCAGAGTGATACAGGTTAAAACATATCCAGTGTCTTACATGCAGAGACACCTGTGATGTCACATATCACATGAATATACATTTTACACATTCCAGTTAAATGCTTAGCTTTGTGTTTGTAGAGAATCGAAATAACCAGAAGTCATATATCCAGATTTTTTTTAATAACTCACACATCTACCACTTAACAACCATGTATACCCATCAATCAAATCTAGTGCCCTCTAGTGGAGCAATTAATTCATCATCATCATCATCATCATCATCATCATCATCACCTGGCGCAATGAATTCATAGCAGTTACACAGGTCCAACCAGCAGAGACAGAAAACTCATGAATTCAAGAGCACATTGCATATTTTAAGAGACTATAAGTGGCATCTAGTCATCAATTTAGTATAAAATATGCCATTGCTGAATTTTTATCAGAAAAAACATCTGTGTGAGACATTTTGAACTGTTATTTTAAGTAATTTATTTTTAATAAAAACCAGGAATAGAGGCTACCTGTTAGCTATCTGTCTGCATTCTGTTGATGTGACTGCTACTGGGACTTCATGTTCATATGACTTTGAGTAAATATGAGTAAGTATACTTACTTAAAGAAATAAAATGAGTACTGCTTAACATAATGACTGGTTGTTTTTACCTTTAGGAAACTATGTATGCTAAAGTTTAATAAACTCTTCATTATAAGGAACATGTAAGAGTGTCTTCTGGGTGTCTTTTACGTGTCATCATCACATGGCACCATAAAGGATTAAGCTCTTTGCCAGTAAGATAACAGTATTGTTCATCATGCCCTTGTATATTTGAGGGACATTTTAGTTTTCCTCCACACATATTCAGTATAGAGAAGCAATCTGTAAATAGCAGTTTTGAAAATATTTCCAAAATAAGAAAATACAAAATTAAATCACTTAACCTCTTTTTGAAATAATATTTCCACTGAATAAAAAATGATCCATTCTCTGTTCACAGTATTACAATTCTAGGTAGCCTACTAGGTAGGTTTTTTTTTTGTTTTGTTGTTTGTTTGTTTTTTGTTTTTTTGGGGGGGTGCTCGGGTAGTCATGTGACTAAAACACATTTTCAATAAAATTTTGCCTTCCAGATCATATACTCAAAATAAAGCAATTAGGACTTAATGCATTGCAGCAGCAAATGGAAATATATTATTTCATTGCATTGTAGGTAATTTATTTAATAAATGTAAACTAGAACTTGCTTTGTTTTGTTTCTCATATGCCACATCAGGCTGAATTTTTGTTTGGTTGCCTTTGCGATCAGCATCATTAAGCCACAACTTCATATTTCTTTCCTGTGTTTATAAACATAAAAATACTAATAGTACTAATATATAGCAAACTAATAATGAAATATCCTATATATAAAGATAGTGATAGCCAGATTGATAGATCATGTTGTGATGTCATGTTGTCACGCCATTCCTAGAAAGCAGACGATTCCAGGTAAGGATGCAGGAATTATGGGTACTGAGGGAGCTGCAGCACCCAAACTTTCAGGATTCCTTTAACTGCAACTGCAGCTGCAAAGCTAATAATTATAATAAAATATAGATAAACATATAAAGAAATGAAGTTTAAAATGCAGTATTTTGCAGTTTTTAAGTTTCTATGTCAGTGATAGTATATAGCACAGCAATTCGTCAACAATTACAATTTTTAATTTATTAATAAACAGCTCATTGCACTTTTTAACTGTTGTGATGTGATGAAGCATTTCCAAGATCCCAGTCTACAGGACAGAGGAGTTTGAGCTTTCCTGTTTCTTAGTAACATGACAGACTGCATTTTTTTTTTTTTTGGTCTCATTAACTTCAAGAATGAAAAACAAGAGATCCTGGCGAGTGAACAGCCACTACAACATAATTAATAACACTCGAGTCTTCTTCCATAAATGTTAAACAAACTCCTTTTAACAGAAAACATTACCATATCAACAATTATACGTTTTTCTTTGTTAAACAACAACACATATTTATGGTATGAATGAGATGTTACTATAGGAATGTATTAGCTCGGACATAATCCTATCATTTATGCTAACGTCATAACAACTATCAGAGCCATGCAGTTATAAAAATTAATCCACACTTTGTGATTTAAGAGTTCAACCTTGCTGTGGCGTACAAGATAATATTGTAACAAACACATATTGTTTGTTAAAAGAAAAACGCCTTGCCTTTCATTCGAGTGTGATGTCAGTGCATGCCACATGTTTTTATTGCTCCTTTTTTCTTTTATTTTTTACTATTCCTTTTTCATGTTGTACCTATCTTTATTAAATATTCTGTGTTTTCTGTAGATCTGCAATTCTGCTTTTAATTTTATTGTTATTCTTTATGCTGCTGTAACATAACAATTCCCTCACATGATCAATAAAGTCTATCTATCTATCTATCTATCTATCTATCTATCTATCTATGCTGCTTAAAATTCCAGCAGGCCCAGTGTACGACACTTTCCCATATCCCTGATCCAGGCCAGAAGTGGTTGTCTTTAGGCACATACGTGTCAGCTGTGACAATGGCAAGTGTATTTCTGGAGAAAAATTGGCCAAAATGTAAGCAGCTACATTTAAGGTCTCACAGTAACTGAAATGTGGACTCACTTCTGGACTAAAATTGGCTGATATTTAAAGTTTGCATGGGCAACATTTCAGTTTTAGGGATAAAAAGTGGCTGTCATTTCTGTTTAAGGCAAACTAAATAAAAATTGCATTTGTATCTGTTTAGGACACATTATCGGCTCTATATGAATCATGTTTTTTTGTGTTTGGTCACATCCTTATGCACACAGGCATAGGACTGCTCTATTTTATGCTGCTTGAACTGAAATGGAAGGTGGCTTAGTGGTTAGCACTGTTGCCTCGCACTGGGGTTGGGGGCTCAATTCCCGCCTCTGCCCTGTGTGTGTGGAGTTTGCATGTTCTCCCTGTGCTTTGGGGGTTTCCTCCGGGTACTCTGGTTTCCTACCCAGTCCAAAGACTTGAATGTAGGCTGATTGGCATTCCAAATTGTCTGGTGTGTGTGTGAATGTGGGTGCGATTGTGCCCTTTGATGGATTGGCACCCCGTCCAGGGTGCCCCCCGCCTTGTGCCCCGAGTTCCCTGGGATAAGCTCCAGGCTCCCCGCGACCCTGTCTAGGATAAGCGGTATAGAAAACAGATGAAGGATGGATGGATGGAAATGAAGGTGACTGGCCCTTTAAGAGCCGAACTGCCACTCGGTCCTTCCGCCGCCGCTGCATCCGATCAGAGAAATATAGATCCCTGCGGCGCTCATCACACATCCGCACTGATCATCAACGCCCTGTTCCTCTGCAGGTAATAAAACCATCCACTGCTTTCTTTTTGCGTTTCATATCTAACATGTGTGTGTTTGAGCAGAAGAGAGCTGGGCAGTTTCTCACCTGGGTTTGTACCTTTCTGTTCATGACAGCAGCAGCGGACTGACACACAAGCCGGAGTGTTTGTAACCGGATGATGAAAAGCGCTGGGAATATTATAGGCCAGGAGATTATATTCATTCTAATGTTCATGTGGGACGTTATGCATTAGTTTGTGTGTCTCTGAATTATTAATAATCGCTTCACAAAGCCGGTAGAGACAAAACATTATTATCATGAGAATATGATCAAGCATTTTCTTGGAGGTTTTTTTTTAATCCTTGTGTGAGATGTGAAACACTATTACGTAATGAAACGAGCATCTTCTGAACGCACGAGCTGCTATGCGCACTTGTGTTCTAAGCAGAACCCGCAGTTTGTGCACAGAACCCAATCCGCCATTGTTTATACATCTCAAACCATTCACACGTCAGCATTTCCATTCACGCGCTTCTGTTGTACATGTTACATCAGAGTAACCCTGAGTATTAGAACGACAATAATAATAATAATAATAATAATAATAATAATAATAATAAAAACACCTGTGTAAAATAATAAACTGTTACTTTTTATTTCACTGCCTAAGAAACTACTAAAAATGGCCTAGAAATGTCACTACGCCTTACCAGGCTGTATGAATATTCATTATATGCAAATTGAAAAAAAAAAACCCCTCATCCTGGGATCACAAATAATCAAGAGCTGTTGTAATGAAAATAGTTGACACTATTTAAAAAAAAAAATCTATCAGGATCAGCTTATTATATGTAAAGCTGTTCTTTTTGAACCTTTCTTTTTAAAACTATTCTTTTAACTATTTTTGAAAATGATGTGGTACAAATTGTATATGTCGATGTTTATCCTAGCTATTAATATAATGAAACTAGAGCTTTGTGAAGTATGCTGTTAGGTAGCTTCTTTAACCAGTTACATTTTTTTCAGACATGGTACTGTTGCTTCATTTTAAATCAAACTTTCTGTAATTAAGGAATAAAACACTGTGTCCTGTCGTTATAGGAAATTAATCAATTTGCCGTGTGACGAAGCAGTGAAGTTGGCTATTTTATATAACAGCTCATCCCCGAGTGTGTTATTCGTCTTATACCACAGCAGTTTGTAAACTTATTACAATTTTAATATGTATTAATTAAAGACATACTTTTTAGCTATTTATAGTTACATTTAATGTTGTGTAACGTCCAGGAAACAAGCTAGTTCCTGTATTCACTTACGTTATAGCAGCTATAAACAGTCTTTCCATCACCAACCGCTCTTTTCTCTCTCTTGAAGTCAATAAGACAAAAAACTGCAGCTTGTCATGTTACTGAGAAACTGCAGAGCATAAACATCTCTGTTCTGAATATTGTCCTTTGTTGGAAACTTACTGTTTCAAAGCGCTGACACAGAAGACTCCTTTTATAAATGTTAAATAAACTACTTCTTAAGAAAACTTCACCATATCAACGATTACACATGTTTATTTGTTAAAGCTGTTTATCATTAACATTAGGTTATGTCTAGCGTCTGTCATACAAGTTTCCTTGAACGAGCTGTTACTATAGAAACAATAATGCATTAGAACAAGTGAATTTATATAAAGTTAATCAACAGCACTGTGGTATAAACTATTTTATCCATAGAGTAGTGCTGATAAATGCTGTTTCATTCTCTTAATGTACAGTATGTGTTAATTAGAAACAAGGCAAATGACAACTAAACACACTCATGCCATTGATACAGGCATGTAATTACCACAAATAAGTTCCACTCAGGTCATGGGCAGTTCCAGATAACTTCACAAAACTGTGAATGTGAGGTGTAGAATGATTGTTCCCTGTGAAACCCCACTTATAGCATGTTTAATCCAAATGGTTTTGAATTTCTGTGCTCACATCTCATTTTTGGTAAAGATAATATACCAAAAATATACTTGTATTGGACTGGTTCTGAAAAGCAAGCCATCATGTTGTAATTAACTTCTCTCTCTCTCTCTCTCTCTCTCTCTCTCTCTCTCCCCCCTCCTTCTCAGGTCGTCTTTGGAACTTGTTCGGGTTCTGGCAGAAATGGATTAGCCGAGAGCGAGACCTCTTTTCCTTCCACAGTCTTTTCATCTCTTTATTTATTTCTGCCCCTCACTACCTCACAATGGCATCATGCTCTCCAGCTGTGCGTTTTTGCCAGAAGCTGAACAGGCTGAAGACGTTAGAGGAGGACGTGATGGCCACCTCTCTGAGGCGCTGCCTCTCCACACTGGACCTGGCGCTGCTCGGTGTGGGTGCCATGGTCGGCTCGGGTCTCTATGTACTCACTGGAGCCGTTGCTAAGGATTTGGCGGGACCAGCCGTTGTGCTTTCGTTCCTGGTGGCGGGTGTGGCCTCACTCATGGCAGCTCTGTGCTATGCTGAATTTGGTGCCCGTGTCCCCAAGACAGGCTCCGCCTACATGTTCACATATGTCTCCGTTGGTGAGATCTGGGCCTTTTTGATTGGCTGGAATGTCATTTTGGAGTATATGATTGGTGGCGCGGCGGTGGCTCGTGCTTGGAGCGGCTACCTGGACTCCATCTTTGACCACCGCATCCGGAATTTCACAGAAAGTCACGTAATGCGCTGGGATGCACCTTTCCTCGCCAGATATCCAGACTTCCTCGCAGCAGGAATACTGCTGATTGCGTCTTTCTTCATTTCATTTGGTGTGCGCGTCTCATCCTGGCTAAATCACATCTTCTCTACAGTCAGCATGATAGTCATAGCCTTCATCCTGGTCTTTGGTTTCGCACTGGCCGATCCGGCCAATTGGAGCGCTCGCAAAGGTGGTTTTGCCCCCTATGGCTTCTCGGGCATCATGGCAGGAACGGCCACCTGCTTTTACGCGTTCGTAGGCTTTGACGTAATTGCTGCGTCCAGCGAAGAGGCACGTGACCCTCGGAGGGCTGTACCCATTGCAACGGCGATCTCACTAGCCCTGGCAGCCACAGCCTACATCCTGGTCTCAATGGTCCTGACACTGATGGTCCCATGGGACACACTCGACCCAAACTCAGCACTCTCTGATGCCTTCTTCAGGCGCGGGTACAGCTGGGCCGGCCTTATTGTGGCTGTGGGATCCATCTGTGGTGTGTATGACAGTGTGTGTGTTTATGCTTGGTTCTATCCATCACTCCATATGCTGGAGGAAATGTTTTCTAACAAACTGAAGGGCTTATTAATGAAGTGATCCACTTTATTTATTTATCATTTAACATACTGGCCCTGATAGGCCCAAGATTTGACCCAAGTACAAATCTATAACACATCGTTCATGTGAAAATGATATGAAAACCTTTTTTCCCCCAAACAGCACCTTTAGATAAATAAAACACCACAGATACCACTCTGTTAGATTATGGTCTATCTTAGCATTGATTATTGGTTTACATTTAATGTTATTTATATATTTATAAATTGTTTACCTGTGTTTTTTTTTATCGTTCCTCTCCAGCCATGAACACAGTGCTGCTCAGCAACCTCTTCTCTCTGCCTCGCATCGTGTACGCCATGGCTGAGGATGGCCTCTTCTTCTCTGTCTTCTCCCGTGTTAATCCTGTCACCAAAGTGCCCGTCATTGCAATCTTGGTCTTTGGCAGCCTCATGTCTTTCCTAGCGCTCATCTTCGACCTGGAGGCTCTCGTCCAGTTCCTCTCCATTGGCACGCTGTTAGCGTACACCTTCGTAGCAGCGAGTGTTATCGTTTTGCGCTTCCAGCCTGAAAAAAATGGCGGTGCTAAGAAAGATGCACCAGTGCCCTCGCCAGGTCAACAGAGCATCTCTGGCTCTGAGCTCAAGGAGGTATGTAACTAGAATCTATCACAGATCATGTTTACATGATGTTTTTTTATTCTTTTTGGGGCAGAGCTTATTTCAGGGCCAGAAGAATGTCACCAGAAGTCTGAAACAAAGAAACAAACAAGATCCATTGCATAAATATATTACAAATCACAGTTGTATGATTATTATAAAAAATGGAAACGCTTTTGTTTTAAATAACGGTGATACTGACCTGAAATTTTAGTGAGCATAATTTTTTTTTTATAACAGGACAGCGGTGAGCTGAAGGAGTACGAGTCGTTTTCAGATAAACTGCGCTTGGTGGAGAGGCAGAAGTTCCCAGGTGCACTTCGTTCCCGTTGGGAGCCGTACCTGGGTACTGTATTGGGAGACTGGGCGCCTGGTGAGGTGGTGGCGTTCAGTGTGTTGGCGCTGATGGTGAGCGCTGTGTCACTCTGCGCAGTGGTTGTTTTTGGAAAAAGCTACCTGGAACTGCCTACGTGGAGCTTTGTCCTGCTGCTCGTCATCTTCAGCCTGGCGTTCATCCTCAGCCTCGTCGTCATCTCCGTCCATGAGCAGCAGAGGAACATCAAGAGCTTCCAGGTGAGAAACTGTATCACAACATTATAAGCCAAAAGCCTCAGGCCATCATCACTTTTTTCACAAGTTTTAATTCCAGTGATGCCATTAATATTTGTGTACAGGAGTGCAAGAAGGTACAACTGTCCTGCTTTCTAGTGGCTGCCTTCTTTTCTGCTGTTGGTCAGAGTGATGCTAGACAATCCTGGGTTAATGTTAGGATAACTACAATCATGTTGAAATCATATTGAAATTACCTGGGCAATGAAATACCTTGACAATGATGATTATGAATCTTCACATGCAGGATTGAGGTGACCTTCCCAACTTTCTGAGTAGGAGTTCTGAGTTATGTGGTTTAGTCAAATGCAGAATATTATTGAGTAAACCAGATAAAAGTGCATCCTTTTTTTGACACAAAAGTGCATTTTGTCTTCTGGAGATATTGCAAATGTGGTAGCAAGCTGTTTTGCAGATGTTTTTCATGTGGTTCTTCAAGTAGAAGTTGAAATTAAAAATAACTCCTACATTCTATGTGATCTTCGTTTTTTTTCACAGATTGAGAGTGACAGTAGTCCATTGGGCATTCTTTGCAGTTCAATCTCAATCACAAAAACATTTGCCTTTTTCAGTTGTGAATCCTTCTGAGACATTGAGAGGTTTTTTTTTTTTTTGAAAGCATGTGTAATATCTAATGATAATCCTACTGAGTAGGAGAATATAGAGTTTGAACAAAAGTGGATGCAGAATTGTGCCTTGAGGGACACCACACGACACTGTATGATGCCTGCTACCTGAAGAAGTGATGAAGTGTAAGTCTAGTGATAAATAGTCTTCACAGCCTCTTAATTAAAATCCAGTTTCTGATGTAGGTTTAAATCAGAAAAGCCAGTGCTCCAGTCAGTCAAATAAGAAGTATGGTGGTTTAAATGTGGTGGTTTAGATGCTATTAAAAACCCAGTCTCAGATACTTCAACTCAAAAAAAAAACAACGTGGCAAACTCAGAAGCATGAGTCACAGTGATGAAGCAGAGCTGTTTATCTCCTCCATCAGGAAGAGGACGCTTCACTCGCAGTAACAAAGAGCAGCATTATAGCAGAGATAAAGAGCACTAATGGAGCACTCAATATAGCAGGTCAATATAGAGTTTGTTTCTCTGAAGAAACTTCAAATAGCATGCTGATTATAAAGGAATTAAAAAGCATTTTAGGAAACTGAAATCTGTCTGATTATCACACACACAATATTCATTCCTTTTTTTTCAAATTGCTCTGATGCAGTATTTCTGCATATCATGTTAACACCTGGATGGTAACTCCTAACACCCAGTGTTACAGTGCGACAGACGACTGTTCATTTTCTGTGAAAGTGTGCGACATGGAGCCACAATATCACTCACATGACAAAGCAACAGTGCAATCCTTTGTCATGTGTGCTTTCAAAGTTTCTTCAGTTCCGCACACCAACTTTAATTCCTATGGGCAATTAGTTCCCATTTACTGTTTGACTCACAAAAATTGTTTCATCTTTTCCTGTCATATACAACTTCTCGTTAAATATGTATAAGACATTAAAAATAAATTAAAGCTTGGAAGGAAGTAGCAGAGATTGTTCGTGCATCCGGTGAGTGTACATAGCTTGTACAATCTGCTAATCTGCTAATCCGCGGGATGGTGCAAGGCCATAAACAATAATAGTAGCATTCGCTACATTCTCACAAGAGACAAACTAGAAGCGACACGAGCTACTTGCTAGTGTGAATGTGGGTTTACTGTCCTTGTTTCCTAATGATTGTTGACTCGCTTAGTCTGGTCTGGTGATATGTTAGCATGATATACTGTCAATATTATCATATCTTAGTACTTACATAACTTTAGTGTTGTTTAATTCTCCCGAGTAACTGTTAAATCTCCTGTGTGTGTGTGTGTGTGTGTGTGTGTGTGTGTGTGTGGTTTAAACAGGTTCCCCTGGTGCCGTTTGTACCTGGTGCCAGCATCCTGCTGAATGTGTTTCTCATGATGAAGCTCAGTCCACTCACCTGGCTCCGATTCGCCATCTGGGTAGCTGCAGGTACATGAACGAACACACACACACACACACACACAACTAATACATGTTAAGAATAAACAAATACATGGCACCTTTTTCAAACAGTGTAAGAAACCTGAAGACTGCTCATATGTACACTCATTACACACTCTATAAACTCCTGATTCCTGATCAGCAAGGAGCTGCTTTAATTTTAAATTTACTTCTGTTCTGTGATAATACTGACTGATTACTGAGTGTTTTAGTAATTAAAATGTAAATGTAATAATTTGACGTATTTAACAGCTTGTAGCATGAATGAATTTGTGGTGTTTGGGTTGTGTTTCCCGGGTTCAAACATTCTTCAGATCCTCAGGATATTGTGAGTTTGAGTCTGGGTGATGTCATAGCCATATGCAACCCGGAGTCTAAAGATGGAAAACACACTGGACGCGTTTTAGAAGCTTTTTTGACCTGTGTTTCAGTCCACACCAGAGACATGTCAAACTCACACTTGTGCATCATGCTGCACTTGTTTTACTCTTCATCTCTATTTTTTTTTCACTCACATGCCTAAGTGAAATGTAAACTCTAAAGCAAATCACACAATCAGTTGTTTTCTAGATCATGTTTATGCTTTAGCCTCACTGCCATTTGTTTTGGTTGAAACAATGAAACAGGTCTTTATTCCTCCTCCTATATAGAGTGACGTTGACTCGTTCCTTCATGAGCGAATAAAGTAATGGCGTGGATGTGATAGCAGCAAGAATTCAACCAAGAGGAAACAGGAAGGGGAAGTTAGCAAGGGTGTAATGAGTACAGTACAGGAGCCAGACCTAACGCAGAGAGATGGACAGAGTTAATTGACTAAAGACTAGTGAGTGAGGAAAGAGGATCATCTTCAGCTCCAGTTAACACCTGTCTGAACAGTTTAAACACACCCACACCCACACATACACACAGACAGGTGCTTTTGTGTGCAGAGATTTCTTGGTGTTTTCTCAGGAAAGGTTTGACTCTCTCTCTTAACACACTTTTCTCTTTCAGGGCTGTTAGTGTATTTCGGTTATGGTATCTGGCACAGTAAAGAAGGCTTGAAGGAGCCGCAGTGTGTTTCCGCCCGCTACGTGGTTCTGCCCAGTGGGAGTCTGGTGGAAACCGTCCAGAATGTCCAGCCTGAGGGACACACACACGCTCACACACCCGCCACAAACACGCCCACGC
>CM040461.1:28422770-28451271 GCA_022758105.1 Pangasianodon gigas
GATTCACATCATTGTGTTTTGTGGCTTTTCCGATCTGCCGTGTTATTAGCTGGATTGTTAGCTGTGATATGGTAGAGAAGGTGTAGCTAGCAGTTTAGAAGTTTGGGTTAAACTCCTGCATGCAATTAGGACTTGAAGAGACGTTCATGTGCAATATCTAGAATTTCAAGCACACATGAATGCAGCATCAGTTCCATTCTAATGCTCTCAGAGGTGTTACTTTAGAGGTGTTAATGAAGTTTTGGAGTGTGTTTGGTGTGTGCAGACCTGTTGAATGTGTGTATTGCTTTATGAGAGGACCTTAGAGATGATTAGCACTTTTTTTGACACTGTGTTTGGTTTATTGCTGAAGGACTGGAGGTTTGTTGCGCTTACATAAGCAAGGACAATCACTGATGCTGACACATACACACACAGATGTTTTTGTTATGCTAGAATCGAAAGTCTTCACACACACCGTCAGTGATTCCTCTCCCACAAACTCAGACCTCACAGATATGTTAATATATTTGAACCATGATTACGGTGTATTTATTTCTATTTCTCTTTAATATTAATATGTATTTATTTCAAATTCTCCGTTAAGTCCGATCTCATTTCTGAGTTTTATGTAACAGTGGAATGTCCATTCCTTTTAAAGGCAGCTTAAATGTCAGGACCAAAGGTTAATATGCAGCAGTGTTGCACTGGGCTGCGCTCATTTATACAGCTGTGTGCACAAACACTCACACTCGCACATACTGGCTGTCAAACTTCTCAAATTTTAAAATATTCAGTAGTCATTTGAATAGTAATGAGGTTACGAAGTTATCCTGCCACAGTTAACTTAAATATACAAAGTTAACTTGGTAACTAAAATATACAAAAAAAAATCATGAGAAGGGAAGATAGTAGCTTTCTCATTATCTTTAATATTTCAGATTTTTACTTATTAACCCATCAAAAAGAACCAACTGTTTTCTTGGTACTGATATTTAGCTAATAACTCATCTTAACACAGAACACACACACGGCTAGGTCCAATCAAAAATGGCTTCCTATTAACTATATATGTTGTCTGCGTATGTTATAATATAATGGGGCTGTAGACCCTACATCATGCACTATATGCCTAATAGGACAATATTTGGGTTTGAATAAAGTGATATCAATAGGGTCCAGTTGGAAAATGTTACTTTAATACAAATTGTTTGGTCATTTTATTATATTTATTTACAAAGTTAATATATAATTTAAAAATGTATGATTTGATAGACTTGTGGTAGGCGAGTAAAAGTAGAGCATAAGATCTAAAACTCTTCAATGCATTTCCTTTGAATATATAAAAATTATTAGTATCTGAAAGGTGAAATTCACTCTGATAGCTCTAACACACACACCTTTAAAATGATGATCCTTATATACGTCATTAGTTAAGCACAAATAGCCTGAGCTCCTGTTTTTCTTGTGCACACACACACACATGTACTCGCATGATGCCTGCCAGTTCCCAAAGATGAATTAAACACAAATGCTTCATTAGACATATCATGTGATAAGCACAGATTTTGCATGACCTTTTTTTTCCTCTTTGTCCCTCACACACATACTATGTGTGTGTGTGTGTGTGTGTGAGTGAGAGAGAGAGAGACAGAGAGTGACAGAGCAGGACAAGGCCTTAAGGTCTCATTTATTCAGGCATTCAGTCATGTGGAATAAAATGTAATTAAGAAAAGGAGTTAAAATCGGATTAACTCTGTCTGGCCGCTAGGAATGTTTCAGTCACATGACCCACACACTCACATGACACATACACACACACAGTAACTGAAAGATATTGATACATATCCTTTCCAATGTAATGATGTTTTGCCCCAGACACTGCCACCAGACACCAATTTTAGGAAGCTAAAAGTTTTGATAATTATTGGATAACACCTAAAAGTGTGGATTAAAGTCTCTGAAGCTGTATCTATTATTTAGTCATTTTTTAGTAATCTCCTTCAGCCAAATCTCATCTAAAAACTGGTACGTGTTTAAAAATAATACACATTGTTAAACATCATTAAAATTAAGTCTGTGTCAAGCAATCATAGTTCACAGCTATACATAGTTATCTGTAATGTCATCACAACAGAACCATGCTTTTGTACGTGCATATCAGCGATCGCTGTGAAGAAAGATTTGGGTCCACAAAATGTGAAATATATTTTTATAGAACCACCAATTGTTACTTGGCTTGTCTGATTATGGAGATGTTATTTATATCTCAATGAAGTTCTAGAAATATTCAAGAAAAGCACATCATTTCCACACAGACCATCCTGTGTGATTGTTTATCACTATAATACTGTTACTTTTTACTAAAACAGCCTCTGCTGAACATATTTACATGTTTCCCATGTTGCACTGCTGCATATAAACACATAGTACAATAGTACACTAAAGTCTGAGTCCACAACTAAGAACTTATTATCAATTATTAAACAGTAGTACAGTATGTTTATGTTAATTATCAAAGAATGCTGTTATCATTTTCACATTGTGAAGGTTACACACTCGGACGCTACAGTAAGAGACTTGGACGTATCAGTGAGTCAGTCCACTGTACAACAGCACACTGCGCTCCTTTAATGTCATGAAAATGAGCATGTGTTAATTTCTGTTTCGTTTGAACTGCTACTGTATATCCTCTTATCTCCTCTTATCTACTTTATATCCTCTTATCTGTTGATTAAATGATGGCACGAATCATTATGTGATAAGACTAGAAAGATAGAGTTTATATCTCTCTTGACACTCCTGCGTTAGAAAGGCACAGACATTTGCTGGCCTGCATGTTTTTATTTTATACCATTACAATGCTGTCATGTTGAAGAAATGGTTCAGCAAGAAATTTCATTTACACAATTTTCCACTTTGCACAAATTTTAGTCGATGTGCCAAGACATGTTTGGTGTCCCAAGTTTGCTTCTTTAGCTTTGTACTGAAGCTAGAAGTGTGAAGTAGCAAAAAAATAATGGAAGTCTATCTCAGCCAAACTTTTTTCCATATATACATGTCCAAATGTTCATATACTTGCTTCGAATGACATTGTTAAGATACGTAATCTCATTCTAAAAGGTAGAGCTTTATTTTTTTAATTTGTTCTTAGACCCGTAATAATCACATTTTAAAAACAGCTTAGAATTAAAATTTTTTTTTTTACATATATTCAGTATTTCTGTACAATGAATGTTGCACATTTTTTTGGCTTCTTTTTAAATTATTCTGGCCCGGAAGTGAGCTCCACCTCTATCCAGTTCAGTCCTGCCTCTTTTTGTTAACCCAAGAGCCACACTTGTCAAAATTTTCATTGAAATTGCAGTTCACCTCCATGACTGCAGAGGGCTCCAAACATTACAAACCACCCCTTTAAATAAGTAAAAATAAATAACACTGTTGCTAGCTGCTAGTCACTTTCAACTGACAATTATAATTCTGTCTTCAAATGGCAAACTCTGGGAGGTGGGGTCTTTGTGGGCGGGGCCTGGTTGATTCTGGTTGTACAAAATGGCCACCACTTGTATTACAGATTAAAACAAATCACAGTGTGTCCTAAAACCATTAGCATGTGTGAAGAATTTTAGCAATATTGCTTAAAGTATGTAAAGGTACAGTGCAGTGTATTGATATGATTTTGGGTGAGATAGTCTTCAATAACTTGTTTAACTCTTAGCTACGGTGTTACTAAATAAACTAAAGGTTATACACCAAACATGTCATGGCTGACAGACTATATTTGGGATAAGTGGAACATCGGGTACATTTCATTTTTTTTGTCGAACCATCCCTGATGGTAACAGATCTTATGATGGAGGTTATAGAGGAGTTTTTAATTTATGTTTTCTGTCTGTATTTAGTTTGTCTATCTGCTGTAAAGGACATCATGTCTGCTGCTAATAATTCCCAGTCTACGCTGAAATCCTCTCCGCATGGTAAAAGCTGCAGTTCTGAACATGCGGTGTCGATTTCTGAATTTCGCAGATTTTAAGAGCCAGACGTAGACATGAAGTCCATCGCTGATGTAAATACCTGTATCTGTGTATGTAAATATGCCACAATAATATAACCGATGGCCTTAAAAATGCTATTTATACTCAGACCATTCCCAAAGCCGTAAAGATGTATGAAAACATTTTTAAAGTCTGTTCTGCTATTAGATTTGTATCATAACATACCTTTAAACTGTTATCACAGTGGATTAATTACAGTGTATACGTGATCGAAATATAATCTACAGTATGTACAAGGAGGGATGTTCTTAAAAGTTTTGTAAGCACCAAATAACCCTTTTCTGTTAGCTGTTATACAGATTTTACACAGTCTAAAGAGCCTCGGTTTATTTCTTTTTGTCTTCCTCTTTTCTCCATTTTCTTTTCTTTTAAATTTCCCAACTGGCTCTGACTGCAGATCACAGAAAGCAGAATGAACCTGCTAACGTTTTCATGTTCACTAGCTAGCTAGCTAAGTGAAGCTAACCTGAAAGGATTTCTGAGAAGATTTTAGATATATTTAAGACTTATTTATGATAAAGCATATTCATATGCTTTACTGGAAATGTTAGCAAACTAGCCAACACAAGCTAACCTGACAGGATTTCTGAGAGAATTTAAGACTTATTCATAAATACTTTTACTGTTTTTTCAGCTTTTACCAATTTTGCTTGCATTTCATCAATTGAAAGTCGCTTTGGAAAAAAGCGTCTGCTAAATGAATAAATGTAAATGTAAATACTCATATTCTTGACTGACACAAATCCTGTCAGGTTAGGTAATATTAGATAGGTAGCATTAGCAGGGAACATAATTAATCAATTTCATTTTAAAATCCTTTCTGAAATGCCATTATATCAGTCAAAATCAGTCAGGTTAGCTCACATTATCTAGCTAGTGTTAGCAGTGAAGACTTATCAATTTGATTTAATAATCCTCTCACAAATACTATCAGGTTAGATTCTGTTAGCTGGCTAGCATTAGCAAGAAAAATCACTAACCTTTGTGAATTTGACTTTCTGCAAATTTTCTGCAAGGTTAGCTCATATTAACTAGCTAGCATTAGCAGTTTGCATTAGCCGTGACAAAAATCTGACAGGATTTCTGAGAGGATTTTTACTCCAAATTCATAAACATTCAATATCTTCACTGTTCACACTAGCTAGCTAATATGAGCTAATGTGAAAAGATTTCTGAAAGAATTTTTAAGTCAAAAGTTTATCTTCACGGTTAACACTAGCTAGCTAGCACATAGCTAACCAGCAGCATTTCTGAGAGGATTTATTTATTTTTTTATCTCACATTCAATTTAAACTCTTCACTGCTAACACTGCCAGCTAGCTAACATGAGCTTACCTGACAAGAATTCTAAGAAAGCTACTTTTCTTAGGACAGGTTGCTGTTTATAAATGTTTTAAAGACATATCTGAGTTTATATATGGACTCAAAAACTTGCCCATTACCCTGTGGTCTGCACACAGATCCTCCTCAAGTCTTCTGTCTCACTTGTTTATCTTTGCTGTTGTTTTTTTTTTTCTTCAGCTCTGTTTATGGTGTCTTTGTTGTTAGGTCAGTTTATGAAGAACAGTGTTTTGTGATTAATAAATGTTTTGAAGCAGCACAGTCTTGTCATCTAATTGATTGGTAATATGAAAAGTATCTCATTTCCTTCTGAAAGAGGAATGCTAATGCTACCTAGCATACATAGGGTAACCTGAGAGGATCTCTAAGAGGATTTCTAAATCAAATTCCTAAACTTTCATTACTGCTGAAACTAGCTAGCCAACATGATCTATCCCAACAGCATTTCTGAGCCAAATCCACAAACGTCCACAATGTTTACTGCTAATGCTGGTCAGCAAGCTAATACGAGCTAACCTGACATGATTTCTGAGAGGATTTTAAAGTCAAATTTATAAAAGTTCATTATCTTCATTGCTAATGCTAGCTAGCTTACATTAGGTAATCTGACAGGATTTCTGAGGCTTTTTTTATAGTCAAATTCATAAGAATTCTTCAAAATTATAACATTATAATAATAAATTCCCTAACACAGGGAAATTGGGAGCACGAACAGTACAGTAAGATAAATTCACAGTAAAATACTCACACAATCAAAATTAATAGTTTTCAGTACATCATGGTATTTTCATATTCAAAGAGGATGACTTGAAATATCCTATAAGGCATTAAAGGAAACATTAAAATTATTACTTAGCTTTCACCACTGTCTCTGATTTTCACCTTTTCAAAAATTAGAGCTCCAGTTTTAAAGATTTTGTTTCATAGGCCTACCTGCTTCACATGTTTTTGAACTTGAAGTGGTGAAAAATGATAAAATCTTGATTACGACTATATTAGCTGAAGATGTTGGTGGAAAAATAGGGTATATATTTTGTCAGCGACAACCATCCAGTAATGTTCTGTGCCCTGAACATTACACCAGTGTGTAACAGCAGAGAGATCAAATTACAGAAAACACTTTTCTGTATGAACATACTGCAGCTTGTAGGAAAGCATCAGGCTCAGTAATGAAATCCTAATAAAACTGCTTTAATTAGAAATGTATAAGGCTTTTCTGGATTAGTAAGGTTTTAATCGGAGAAGCATCCTTTTTTTATTCAGGACTAGAGTAAAATCACTTCTAATTATATCTGCATCAGTTTGTTAACGTTTTAAAGCTCTATATCAGCTCAAATTTCAGTATTCAGCTCTATATCAGAAAGTGTAGTAAGTGTATTATACTATACTATAGTAGTTTTAAAAAAAGTCTTTTTTTATAAATAGCTGTGTAATAAACACTTCACTGCTCAGATGGTTTGCTAAATTAAATTAACTTAATGTGCTTGTTTGAATATGTTTAATTGTTTCTATAGTAACAGCTCATTCACAGGGACTTGTATGGCACATAAACAGACTTAAAAGTATCTGTAATTGTTGATACGATGCCACTTTCTATAAGGAGCCATTAATTTAGCATTTATGGAAGGAGTCTCCAGTGTCAGCCATAGCTGGGGAAGTCATCAGGACAGAGGAGTTTACACTCTGCAGTTTCTCAGGAACAAGCTGGTTTTTTTTTTTTTTTGTCTTATTAACCAGAATTAACTTGTTCACAATATTAAATGTAACTGTAAACGGATAAAATGTAGGATGTGTGATTCTTTCATATTAGAGGTATAAGAGGAATAAAAGACTTTGGGACATGCCGTTAAAATAGGAAAATAATCAACTTCAGGGTGATAACAGTAACTCCGCTTCACATCTGGCTACATCACACCACCCTGTCGCTGATTATTTTCCTATAACAGCACAACACTGAATGTTTAAACTGTTAATAATTAACAAGGACGCAACCTAGAAGCAAGGAACAAGACTTTGCAACAACAGACTATAAATAAAACAGGACACAGGTGAGAATAATGATCACTGGAGCTGGAGGAAATGTATGTATGCATGTTTATCTGTTGTATGGCTCTTACCTGCCTCATGTGAACTGTGTACCTTTAAAAGTAGAAGAACAGGCTAATCACGCCTCATCTCAGGTTTCCTGCAGAGAGACCTGATCAGCAGACACCAGCATAATGACCTGCAGGTCAACTTTTATTTTTTATATCTATATTTTATTTTAATTATATACTGATTTTATATTTTTACAGTTAGCACATGGAATTTTTTTTCTTGTTTATCAGGTCAGTTTTCAAAGAGAGAGAACTAAGAGGAAGGAACTAAGAGGAAGGTGTTTTAAGAGTTGTGAAAGTGTAGGTGAGGGAGTTAACACTGCCATCCTGTGGAGCAAAGCAACACATACAGAGACTCTAAATAAAGATGAATACATAGGTTTTATTGTTTATATATATCATTGTTCAAGTGCTTTTGAAAGTTACATTACTTAAAGAAAAATAAATGGATTTACAATGTGCAGGTAAATCAAGAGAAGCCACTAAATTATATTTAGCGTTTAGATTTAATTCATATTTTGTCATCTTTCAAATTCATATGAACAAAATTGTGATACTAGATTTATGACACTGATTGATTTCAGAAAAAGTAAGTAGTTGTTCAAATTCAAAATCTCAACAATATCGTGAAGACTTTTCTGTTGCGCTACTCAGGAACGACACATTTAATCATTTTATCAACATTTTTTTCTCAGCACTTCATAAATTGCCTTGTGGAGTGAGATTACATCTATAAAGAATTTTTAAGTAGATGATATACAGTATAAAGAAACAGGAATTTTTCTTAACATATACAGTATCTCACATATGCAAAGAATTTAGTACATGTATTATTTTTGACATGTACAAAGATGAAATCTCCTGCATTGTGTCTGTTACAGTCACACCAAAAGACATACTGCATATTTAAATTGATCATAAGACAGTTTTTTTACTTAAAGAAAAATCTATCATTTAGTATTTACTAAATTTTTGTGAAATTGAAGTTTTACTGTAGATAAAAGTAAAATATGAAAAAAAAAAAAAGTCAAGGGAAAAGAGATCACAGACGACCGTGTACATTTTCTGTATTAAGTACATGGTGAGGTGTAGTCAGTTACAGCCGAGTCACCTAAAGTAAAAGATAAAATTAGAAACCATGGTTAAGTTCATACATACTAAGCTTTTTTGGACAAAAACATCTGCTAAATGTAGAGCTTTTAATCGCTGAGAAAGATTAAGAGAATGATGCATACCGGTCTCGTAGTAGTCGTAAACCTTCACAACGGCTGGTTTCAGGTTCTCCACTGCAATGTCCTGCACGATCGTCAGGGTATACACCTTCTCCTTTCCATTTGTCAGCTGAAATAGACAGAGACATTAAACAAAATTAATCCTCCTGTTCTGTTCAGGCCATTTCTTAAGGATCAAGGATCTCGATCCCGGTAATGAAATTAAAACTAACGTCACCCTTTCGAAAGATTTTATTATACTGTGAAGCTGTTGAATTCTTGATTCCATTTGGTCAGAAGGAATAAAACTCTGTATGGTGTTGCTATAGTAAAATATTAAGTGACAGAGTGGTGTGATGAAGTGGGGTTACTGTTACCAGCCCACTGCTGATTATTTTCCTATAACAGCACATCCCCAAGTGTATATTCCTCTTATACTGTAACAATTTCCAAATACTGTTAAAAAATAAACATTTTTTTTTTTATTAGAGAACATCACATCATACTTTTTATCCATTTATAGTTACATTTAATGTTGTGGAAGAAGTTAGTTCCTGTTCTCACTTATGTTATAGCAGCTACAAACAGCCTCTCTACAAAAAAAAAATTGCAGTTTGTCATGTTACAGAGAAACCACAAAGCCTAAAGGCTTCTGTCCTGAAGAAAAAAACCCTTAAAGTTACTGCTTTACCTCTGACTGTCACGAAGCATTGACACTGGAGACTCCTTCCATAAATGTTAATAAATGTCTCTTTACAGAAAACGTCACCATATCAACGATTATAAATTTTTAATCTGTTTGTTATAGAAAATTAATCAACACCTTCTGAGCAATCAGAAGAGGTCGACAGAGCTGTGATTGGTTTTCTATAACAGCAGCTCTGACAGTTTTGCAGCTACAAATCACAGGTTTATATTAATGCGCTTGTTCTACAACGTTGTAGTTTTAGTTCAATTTTATTAATACATAAATAGATGATTTTGATGTGAACATGTGTGTTTTGGTAAAGGAACCCTGTGTTTTGGTAAAGCGGTGTGTGTGCGCTCTTACTCCATTCAGGTAGATAATGACTTCACCATCAGCTTGATCCACACGTTTCACAGCTCCATCAGTCGACTGTAAGAACAAAACCAAACGTGATTACAAACTGATCTAGTAATACGATAATGACTAAAAGTGTTAGATTTGAGGAGTGAAAACTCTTGGATTCCTGTTCTGTCACCTTGGCTGAACAACATTCCCTGATATTCACTGTTCAGTGTACTATAAATATTTAGATCAGTGTTCATGCTTTGCACTCCTAGTTATAGGTCTACGTTACGTCTGATTTGCTGTTCACAAGCTTCACAGACGTCTCGTCCACCCTGAATCCAGAAAGAAGCTTGACATTGATGATCACCATGTTGGTCTCCAATCGTTGACCATTATACCTGAAATTAAAAGATCATTAATCACTCACATTTTCTGATTGATTCTTATGTGATAAAAAAGATTTCTTATACAATTAACTTTGTTTTCTAAAAGTAAATTCTACCAGTAAAAAAATGAATCTAACATTATACTCAGATTATGCTTATTATTTAAGAATACATTATTTAACAGTGATGCAGATCCAGTGTTTTAACTGTCAGAAGTCCTTATAAAATATACATATAAATCCTCATATAAAACTGATATCTGAACATTATGTTTACATTTACATTTATGGCATTTGGCAGATGCCCTTATCCAGAACGACTTACAGAAATGCTTTGAAGTCTCTATCAATAAATACATTCTGATACTGGTTCCCTAGGTCACAGACTAAGAATACCATCAATCCAACTTAACTCTGTTGGGGAGATAATATAGTAACAAGCATTTAGACAATACAAAGTTTTTTTTGATTGCTAATTTAAGTACTTTAGGAAGAGGTAGTCTTTAGACGTCGTTTGAAGACTGCCAGTGACTCAGCTGTTCGGACATCTACGGGAAGTTCATTCCACCACATAGGTGCCAGAACAGAGAAGAGTCTCAATCATGCCTTTCTTGTACCCTGAGAGATGGTGGGACCACTCAAGCAGTGCTAGAGGAGCGTGATGCTGTGCGGGATGTGATAAGTGCTTTGAGATAAGTGGGTGCTGGTTTGTTTTTGGCTTGTTTTCAATCTGAAGCGGGCAGCTACAGGAAGCCAGTGGAGGGAGCGTAGCAAAGGGGTGATGTGGGAGAACTTAGGAAGGTTGAAAGCCAGTCATGCAGCTGCATTCTGGATCAGTTGCAGAGGTTGAATGGCGCTCAGAGGCAGACCTGCCAGGAGCGAGTCGCGGTAGTCCAGTCTTGAAATGACAAGGGACTGAACAAGCACCTGAGTGGCCTGTGTGGATAGAAATGGACGAATCCTTCTGATGTTATAAAGGAGAAATCGACATGATCATGTCAGATTAACAATGTGAGAGGAGAGGGACAGTTGATTGTCCATGGTTACCCCAAGGTTGCATGCAGTAACCGAAGGTGAGATCAGAGTGTTGTCCAGGGAGATTGCAAGATCCTGACATGGGGATGAATCACCTGGGATGAACAGCAGTTCAGTTTTGCTGGGATTAAGTTTCAGCTGATGAGCTGCCATCCATGATGAGATGTCTAACAGACATGCTGAAATCTGAACAAAAACATGTGTCTGAGGGAGGGAAGGAAAAGATTGAGTTGAGTGTCATCCACATAGCAGTGGTATGAAAACTCATGTGAGGATATGACCACACCAAGAGATTAAGTGTAGAGGAAGAACAGAAGAGGAACAAGTACTGAGCCTTGTGGTACACCAGTGGAGAGTCTGCGGGGAGCAGATGTGGATCCCTCCATATCACCTGATATGACCGACCTTCCAGGTAGGAAGCAACCATTGTCATGCTGCACCACAAATTCCTAGGCTCATGAGGGTGGACAAGAGAGTCTTGTGGTTCACTGTGTCAAATGCTGCTGAAAGGTGAAGGAGGATGAGGACTGATGACAGTTGGCTGATCTAGCAGCATGTAGCTTCTCACTGACGGCGAAAAGGGCAGTCTCTGTGGAATGTGCTGCTTTGAAGCCAGACTGGTTAGGATCTTGTAGGTTGTTCTGTGAGTGATAGAGAGACAGTTGATTGTAGACAGTTCATTCGAAGGTTTTAGAAAGAAAAGAGAGAAGTGATACCGGTTGGTAGTTGCTGAAGTCAGAGGGATCCAGAGTGGGTTTCTGCAGGATGGGAATAACCCTTGCTCTCTTGAATGCAGCTGGTACATGACCAGATGTTATGGAGCCATTGGTGATAGCAGTAATGAAGAGGAGGAGGTCTTGAGAGGCCGTCTGGAGCATTGTGGAAGGAAAAGATTGCAGTAAGAGGCAAGATCTCTGTCAAGTTGTGATTTCTTCCACTTTATCTTTGCTGTTCTTAATTCTCTCTGATTGCTGTGTAACACATCCGATAGCCAAGGAGCAGGGCAGGAAATCTTCCTGGGTTTAGAAGATAGAAGGCAGAGGAGGTCCATGGATAAGGAAAGTGAGTAGAGGAAAGTGTCTGTGAGTAAAACAAATGGTAGTGAGGAAAAGGGGACCAGGAGGGTGGTGGATGACAATGATGAGAAGGTTGATCGGGGAGGTAACTGTAACTACATGGAATTCAAAGGATGAGATGTTGAGATGAGACAGGGAGAGAGGGGTGAAGCACCATGTCGGAGACAACAGCAGACCTGTACCATCACCCCTGCCAGCTTCTCGTGGAGTGTGAGAGAAAACATAAGCAGAGGATAGGGTAGCCAGTGTAGCTGAGTTCTGTGGAGAGATCCAGGTCTCAGTTAGTGCCAGAAAGACAAGAGAGGAGGGTAGATGAGGTTACTGGTAGTTCGGCCTCTGGTTTGTGGATGAGAGCTTCTGGGTCTGTGAAAGGTGACAACAGAGATGGGTTTGATGCACATGTCTGCAGCCTAGTCGGGAGTGGGGTTAGTGAAAATAGGGCTGACAGGGAACTGGGAATACTTAACTGAACAAAAAGAAATAAACACTACTAAACTTGGCACTTTCTATCTAAATTTATGCATCTAACCACTGCAAAATATGCTTCTGACCACTACAGACACTGGGGTTTATACACTGACTCACAGATTTATATTTATCTAATCAATGATTATAGATCATTTCATGAATACACTTTATCATAAATACTTTGTTTAATATTTTTGTCTATCTTGTGGTCCTCACTTACATTATAGCAGCTATAAACAGTCGTTCCCTCACCAGCCGCTCTATTTTTCTCTCTCACAAATAAAATGCAGCTTGTCATGTTACCGAGAAACCGTGAAGCATAAACTCCTCTGTCCTGAAGATGTCGGAAAACTTAGTTACAACTTTACCTCTGACTGTTACAAAGCGCCGACACTGGAAACTCTTTCCATAAATGTTAAATAAATGTCTCCTTACAGACAAATTCACCAAGATGCTAAGTAACAGCCAATGAATGTATTAGGAAAGATAAAAGTCTTAATTTCTTTGCCTTCTTTCTTTTTTCCTACGTGTATGCTAACTTTTGCATTCAAATATATTGTGGCAACAATTTAATAATTGTAATAGACATTTACAATAGTAAATATATAAATATGCATGTATGCATATATTAATAGACATAATTTTCCATTCTTGATTTTTCACTTTGTTGATTTTGGAGTTGCATTAGAGCTCACCTGACAGTAACGGTTACTTCCAGAGATGGATTTAGGACCTTGCAGTTTCCAGATGCTGAGGCTGAGACAGTGAATGAAGATTGGTCAGGAGGAGGCGGGATGTTGTAGCGCAAAGTGAACTAGAAGAAAAAAAAAATACAGTATTAGCACAACTCATCCTCCTTTCAGTCATATTTAAACCTGAGGAACTGAGGTGAGTAAGTAAAGTGTGAAAAGGTGATATACCAACCTGCACGTACACACAGCCTTTCCCTTCTGCTTTGATGTTGTAATCTCCAGTAACCTCCTTCAGTTGTCTCTCCTGATACAGCAGCCTGTTACTCTGAGTGATGGTAAATGTGTTAATCAGCCCTGATGGTGATGTTATAGTAACAGTAACAGCTCCTGCTGGACTGTAGGTGGCGAGACTGTATTTCGCCAGAGCCTGGAGAGCCACGACAGTGTCCTAGATGATGGAAAAGGGAATAAACAGAACAAAAACATGATCAATGAACAATAATAGCTTTATTTTTAGAATTTATGATAAATTTTAATAATTAAAGTACAGTAATAAAAAAAGTACTGAGTTTCTTCATTTGTCTACAATTAAAATAAATAATATAATTAATAATTTTTATTAAATTTGTTATAATTGTACACAAAATACATTGTAAAAATTTGTTACATAAGCTATGACATAGCTGTTATTTTTTGAATAGCATTTGTGCAATAATTAGCAAGTGCTATTTGTGTGTTTTTGTGTAAAAGGTATGAAGTTACAGGGGGAAAGGTGTGCAAACTGTTAAAGTATGTGTTGAAGATTTGTACCTGTGTAGACGCAAAGCCCCCAAAGGCATTTTGCTGCTGAGAAAGCCAGTGGACAATACTGGAGCTGTAACCCAGCTCAAACCCGGACAGCTGGGGTCCAGACATCAGAGCCAGAAGCACATATGAGGTCATCTCCACCTCCAAAGAGTCCGTCACTGACCCATCATTCACTCTGCTCCAGTGCCTCCCACCCCCTGAGGGAGATATTGGAGAAATACTGAAGCCACTGACTCAAGGTTCTCCAATGAAAAGGTTTGAATGTGTTTGTACAGTGTACATTTTCATATGAATGCTTTCTGGTTGGGAGAGATGGCATACTCTCTCTCCTGTCAATCATAGCAACAATAGCTAGTTGTTGGTGCCTGTGAGCTCATGTATGTAGAAGAGGGTAGATAGCACTTTCCTCTGAGTGTGTTATACTGCCCTGTGATGCAGCATGAGCGAAAGATTGATTAAAAAAAAAAAAGAAGCAGTTGGCTGGCTTCACATCAGCAGAAGCATGGGTTAGACTTCACTCTCTCTGCTTATTAGATGTCTTATGATAGGGGAGAGCTGGCTGGTGGGTGAGAATTGGCAGGTGACCAAATTGAGAAGAAAACGGGGAGGGGAAGAAATTCCAGTTTAGATACAGATGCAGATATTCAGAGCACTAACCAGATGCAGATAATGTCATTGTGTTACATCATTATTAAATATTGGCCTACACATGTACAGTGACAGGTCAGTTGTTGGAGAATGTAGTGTCAGTTTTTTCTGTTTGGTGTTCTGATAGACAGATGTAGGAGCATCAAACCTGAGATTATGGCCTTTGCATTCAGAGCTGAGATGAGGGTGTTTCTCATCCCTTGATCTCCAGCTAAAGTGAAGGTGTAGAAAAGGAGAGCGCTGGCGTAGGTGGAGTCAACCTGACTGTATGCATTCCTCAGGCACTCTAGACTCTTGCTCACCACAGGATCCTGCCATATTAACACGTGTATATCATGATTCATTAATGGGAGATAAATCAATATCTTTGCACCACAAAATTCATGTATAAAAATAAAAATCTAAATTGTCAATTTCTTTAGGTTTTGTTTACAAGAAGACATTCTCCAAAGACAAGGAGTTAAATCTGCATTTGTTTTTTCTTAATATAAAGATCAGACATAAAATCATCTGAAACTGACTCAAGGCAGTTTTTTTTTTTTTTTTTTTTTTAGCAAACTCCTTAAATAGAAAACCTTTTTTTTTTCTTTGTTATTTGCTGAAAAACTGATTAATTTACTTAGCTTTAATTAGTTTACTCACTGTAACGGTATAATTGATTTCCAGCATTGCAGCCGTGATGTATGCTGAGAGGGTCACCTCATCATTCACTCCTCCCTGAAAGAGACAGAGAGACAGAGAGAGACAGAGAGCTGTAACTAATTTATCAGATATCTTCAGAGCAGAGAAGTTTGCATTTTTGTGGTTTCTTGGTAACATGACAAGCTGTATAAATGGGAGCAATTTGTTTAACAAACATTAAATGTAACTAAAAACAGATATAAAAAAATAGTGATCTTTAATACACATAGCAATGTAATTGCACATTTCATTGTTATAAGAAGAATAAAACACTCCAAGACGTGGTGTTATAGGAAAATAATCAACTTTAAGGTTGTAGCAATTACTCCATTTCATCATATCACCTGTCATTAATTATTTTCCTCTAACAGCACGTGGTATTGAACTCGGACTGCTCTCCTGACCTTCATGTCAGTGTGGAAGAGTTGTCCCACTGAGGCAAAGCATCCGTTAGCCTGCTGCTGTTGGCCAAGCCAGGCCTTGGCCTGATCCACAAACACCTGATCTACAAAGATGTATCGCTTCGCATTCCCGAAAGACTTCATCACGAACGCCGTCAGCCTGAGAACACAAACATGGAAGTAGAAAACATTACGGGACTCTTTTGTGCATCAGGTGTCAACTTAAATTAATTAACTTTATATATTTATATATAGATAACATCAGATTAATTACATGTAACTGAATGAACATGTAACTAAATGCTAACAATCAGCTGAAAGCAGGTTAGTGTGTGTAAATTGATCCACCAAGAATTTAAATAAGCTATTAATGTAACTGTATTAGCATTTAGCATTTATGGAAGGAGTCTCTAGTGTCAGTGCTTTGTAACAGTCAGACAATATAGCCAATATAACAGTGAGAACAGGATCTTGTTTTGTAGGCTTTCCACAACATTACATTTAACTGTAAATGGATAAAAAGTATGATGTGTCATTAATATTCATTAATAATTAAAATTGTAATTGTTGGCAAATTAATTGTGGTATAAGAGGTTTAAAATTGTGGTATAATAGGAATAAAACTCTTCAGGGTGGTAAGACTAACTCCTTTTCATCACACTACACTGTCACTGATTATTTTACTATAACAAAATGACACGTTATTACTTACATGACCACCAATTTTTAGATTCCGTTTTTCCAGGTTGTTAATCTTCTATCACTATGACCTTACTCTGTTCATAATTACATAAAATCTATATATAAATATTTAATATAAATAATTAATATATTAAGCATTATGAGTTTAAAAAAAAAACACCCTGCGTTGAAATTTTAAATGTTAGACATTCAGCAGGTGATGCACAAAATGTATGAGTGCTGGTTTATCAAAAAAAAAAGTTACTTGTTTAGTTTCAGTTTTTTACCATGTGTTGCCTGATGCATCACTCATCCCAAAAGCACTGTAAGACCCATCTGTGTGTTTGTAGGCCAGCTCTCTCTGATATCCTGTGTAGGAGATGAGACAAACAAGGAGTTGTGTAATGTTAATGCAATGCATGTTGTTGTTCCTTTTTCAGCTGCTCCCGTTAGGGGGCACCACAGCGGATCATTGGTCCACATATTTGAATTGGCACAATTTTTACACCGGATGCCCTTCCTGACGCAACCCTTCCCAATTTTATCTGGGCTTGGGACTGACATTGAGAGTGCACTGTTGCACACAACCCCAGTGGCTGGGGTTGATTCCCTAGCCAGGAATCAAACCCAGGCTGCAGCGGTGAGAGCACTGTGGCCTAACCACTGGTCCTCTAGGGACCCATGTTAATGCAATGTATGTATATTATTTTATTCAAATTTAGCTATTGCCAATTCCCACCCACTGTCTCAGTCTTAGGAAGGGCTCTGGCTCCCAAATTGAGACTTTAATCCCCATAAAGAGAGAAAGGAAAGAAAAAAAGGTCATTGATTTTCAACCAAGCAATGACTGAGGGCAGCAGATATATAAATTCCAGAGAGAAATTAATGAATTGAGAGAGTTGGATGAACACAAGACTAGTACAATCATCAAAAATAAACTATAAAAAATCTTTTTTTTTTACTATTTTTATGCATTTCTTTCCACTTAAAAGGTTCAACAAAAGGGGCAGGTAAAAAAAGGGACACTAAGGAGAAATGGTAGAGGAGGGGATGTCAAAAAAGTCTCATTTGAAACACTCGGAGTTCTCACCGCTCACAAGGTAGGTCTCAGCTGTGCTCCTGATCTGAGGTGTGAGCTGGTTGGTGCTCTCCAGGTACTGCAGGATGAAGATGTTGGGGGCGAAGAGCAGCATGTTCTGCTCTCCACAGCCGTACGGCATCGCCAGGAGACTCACCAGGTTCCGTAGAGCTCGGCCCATCAGATCTCCTACAATGAAAACATTAAAGGCAACGTGCAGTGGAAATCACAGTGCATTTTTCTTTCCAAATGCAACTGGATATTTGCTTGTGAATTAATGCATGTCTGGACCATTACCTCTACAACAGTTTCAGGGAAGATTTTAGGTTTAAAACTAGAACCCTTTAAAGGGGGAGAACCATAGCCTTGGAGGTGCTAATTTTCAACCCAGCCACTTCACATTCAGCAGCAAAATGTTCAAGTGCATGTCAGAGGTCCAATTCAGATGCTGCCAAATGAACATAATCTTCAAATAATAGGGATGTTATTTATAGGCTCCCATACCAAAGACCCTTCCAGTCTTGGCTGTGTCTTGATATCCTGTCTATGAAAGCCACAAACAGAAGTGAAGACACACAAGTGAAGGTAGAGTTCAACACTCCCCTGCAATTGCTTAACATAGTGGTTTGCCAAAACATCTTTAGGGCCACCCAAACCTCATCTTTCATGGACTCCCCAAATTCCACTTATGGCCAATTTTTCATTCTCAATTGTTAGCATTTCTCTGAAGGCCTCCTTCAACTTGACAGCTTCCTCCACCACCATGTCCTTGGGTTACCTAGGCACTATGTCTTTCAGCCATAGCAGTTACTCCCAATCACACCCCTCCAAGTATCACCATCATTTCTGACATAAGCACTGAAGTCCCCCAGGAGCACTGTGGAGTTATTAGGAAGTACTCTCTAAGCACCTGTGCCACCTTCTCCAAGACGACTTAAAGAAGAATATTCTGAACCGCTATTTGGTTTTATGGAATAGTTCAGTGTGGGCCCAACTACAGCGTGAAAACCCCCGCTTGCTTATAAATAAATGGCCAAGCAGGGTTTATATATATAAGAAAGGTGAAGGTTTAGGAAAGGGTTCTGTTGGGTGTGTTCTTGTGCACATTGAAAAAAGCAAGTGGGGCTTGACCCAGGGATCTCTGTGCCATACATGCTACCACTGTGGCACTAGATAACTTGGCTATAGAAAGGGCAGGCATACCTGACACAGAGTCCGGAAAAAGGTGGGAAAAAACAAACAAAGGAAACATGGCAAACTCAAAGCAATCTTCTTAACTAAATAGGGACAAATAAAATGCAAAAATGGAAATAGGCTCCCAGAACTTAGAGAGATCCTTCTTATCTGTTAATACTCTGTTTTTTTCAATTGTGTCCTCTATCTTTGTCTTTGGTTCTTTCTCTTTTCCTGACTATGCCTTAAACCTCTCTTGTCCCTTTTTCCTCCACTTTCTTCCTGCTTTTCTTTTCAGTATCTTTTCTAATCCTTTTCTAATTCTGATTTTACTTGTTCTCTTCTTTTTCCCTTTAATGCTGACCTCAGGCAAAACCCTGACATACCATACCAGTCACACCTCGACAAAGGTGCAAAGAAGGGCTGTGTCAAAGGCTGGCCTTAAGTATCCTGGCTGGCAGGTGCAGGCAATCCAGGTTAATCAGCCTGGAGGATTCTGGGCAGCTGAGTTCACTGTGTGCCGCTGCTGCCCTCTGCTGGCTGCCGGTGGTGTAGTTCAGCCTCTTACATTTAGTACTCAGTATTTTCAGTATAATCATTATAATCAGGATT
Source organism: Pangasianodon gigas (assembly GCA_022758105.1). Taxonomy (NCBI): domain Eukaryota; kingdom Metazoa; phylum Chordata; class Actinopteri; order Siluriformes; family Pangasiidae; genus Pangasianodon; species Pangasianodon gigas. The sequence goes on from CM040461.1 coordinate 28,442,223, forward strand.
TTCCTTCCTCACACTCTAGAGGCCATCAGCATGGGACTTGTGAGTATCCCCACAAGTATTGCCTGTGGGGACTCCTGCAGGGATACCGGAGTAGGAGAATGACCACCCCCTAATCCCCCAATCGTGAACTTTGGTACTGAAGCTCTTATTGTGTGTGGATGTAAGGCTGACTATTTACTGTATCTCACACTCTAATTCAGGCTCATTCCCTGCCAGCAAAATGACATTCCACATTCCCAGATCTAATTTCCATTGCAAGGGTCTAGTCTGCATAAAGGTCTAGACTGTCAATCACATGCTCAGCTGCAGACACCACCTCTAGGCATAGCTCCCGGGGTGGGTCCAAGAAACCCTAATCAGGGCAGGACACATACTTTTTTGTACCTTTCATGGGGGTAATTAGGATCTCTCTTTATTAGGGTGGCCATACTAGGAGCATTAAGCTCCTGGTGACATAGCTCTGATTTTGAGTGAAGTACATAAGCCCCTTCACCATGATAAGGTCTCAATCCAAGAAAGGATTTTGATGGAAAATTAAAAAAAAAAAAAGAATTTTTCTCAATTCTCTAAGTGATTGATGGAGTATCTGACTACAATTTGTTTTTCTTCTCATTTGTATTTTGAGCTGTTAAATTGAAATCTATTATAATATTCTTCACACATTATTTGTCTCATTTATAAACTTGATTTGATGCCATCTGTTATATTCAAATGCTATTAAAATGGTCCAAACTGATGAAACAGGAGCAGTTCTTCAACTCACCCAGCACAGAGACTGAGGCCATGGCCGAACCATCCACGAGCACTGCAGGCAGGTTCAGTGAGACCATCTTCTCAGCAACTCGATCTACCAGAACAAAAGCCAAGGGGAAAACATGTGGTACAAACTGCACAAACCCAGTGTTTAGTCCTTGAACAAGACCCTTAAACTGTCAGCTGTATGTTTGGATCATATCCTGTCAAATATTCTTTGATTAATAAGAAATAAATGTCATGTATAAATGTCATGTAACTGTATACAATTAACCACATGCCTCCTCCTGAGCAGTGGTCCCTAATTCCAAATAATCTGAGCAATGAAATCATAAACTGTACTGACAATCTAAATGATCAGTGAACAATTATAAAACACAAATGACAATATGAATCAGATGGTTAAGTATTATAAATAAGGTGAAGGTAATGAAGTGTGTCTGACCTGGACAGAGAAGCTCATTGTAGCTTTTATATTGTTTCGTTCCCTCAGCCTGAAAATGGCAACAGAATAATAATCCAATCATAATCACAATTACATTGTCAATCATAGGGCTGCATTCAGAGCAACAACCTAAGTTCAAAAGATATGTCAATATCTATGCAGGGACGTTCCTTGAGTTGAGAGTTTTCAATAGCATCTAGACCACCAACTTTAAGCACTTGCTTTAAGCTGTAAAAAAAAATCAAGGATAGAAAATGTGGACTGAAAAAGTGCATCACACTGAACATCTGAACAGAAGTCCAAAGTTTAATCTGACGTTGTCACTACATATGCATAACTCAACTCTGAACATGGACCAAAATCACAATTACAGCATCTATCAAGCCAATTATGTCTGACCACACCCATCTACTTACAGAGCCCCTAAGGGGACATGGTAATGGGAAAAAACATGAGATGAGAGGAAAATTTCTATTTCAATGCTTTTGCATTCGCTTGCAAAACTTTTGCGTTCCCCTGATAAACATTGCGTTTGCTCGCAAAACTTAAAAACAACTTATTTGCATTTGCGAGAAAACGCAAATATCTTCGCGAGAGAACACAATAAACTGCGAGAGAAAGCAAAGTTTCTTGGGGGAACGCAAAAGATTTGCGAGCGAACGCATAGTTTCTCAGGTGAACACAAAAGCGTTGAAATAGAAATTTTCCGTCACCATGTCCCCTTAGGGGCCCCGTATCTACTGCAACAAAATGCATACTACAAAAAGTAGACTTTAAAAAAAAATCATTATAATTAAAATGAATACAGATTCCACTGTGTCGTGAATAATCATGAACAGACTGAACAATTATTATATAATTATATAATTAACCACATTCTGTGTTCTTTTATACATTGTATTTAATATTAGTGTTATGCTATACCTATATATATTTTGTTCAGTATATAGTTTTCTACCATGTTTAGTAAAGGTACCTCAAAAATATTTGTTCTGTAGACAACAGGAATGCAAATATTTAACAGGTGTACATTTGTAAATTAAACGAGTGGTTCTCAGAGCAGGATCTGTGAGACTTTTTTAGAATTTTGTTAAAGTAGTGAAAATCACAATACACCACTATCAAAGTCATATTTATTACTGAGTACTATTGAGTTTGTTGTTTTTGCCTGTTTGACTGGTCATTTGAATTGATTTGGGTTTAATTCAAACTTCAGTAAATATCAACTTGGACCTAATGTGTCCTGTGAATGTAAGTTCTAAAATAAAATGTTTCATAGCTCCAAGAAACAAACAATATTACCGTAAGCATTTAAATAATGATCTTAATACTTGAATAGTTGGATTATGTTCACAAAATAAATCTGTACTGAGAAATTTATTTCACAGTTCAAGAGGTCCCTAACTGGATTAAATGTTATTAGTAGTAAAAATAAAGTAATCACCTGCACTAGCAATGTTTTAATGACCATGTCGACGCGTCCTTTCTGTGGTACAGTAACCGCACTCACACCACACAGAGTCGATGATCGCATGGCCTCCGCTGTCACATTGATGCTCACCTCCCCTATAACACACGCACACACAGTTGAAATCACTAATTAAAGCACCCAATATTGATAATTGGATAGTTATAACACGTGATGCATCAGTCAGCTCTATAATTAGCACCTTTGGTAAAGGTAAAAAGGTTTTTGAAAAAAGTCTTTGTGGTTAATTAGGTCATGCTGAAAATCTGAGAGAAATCTAACCTTTAATTAACAAAACTCATAGTTTTGTTCATTAAAGGTTGAGTCACAATTATTGGCAGAAATTCAAAATTAACTAATTGTAACTAAAGCATATTCCCAATTTATATTTTACTCTTTAAAGTTCAGGAAAAAGCTCTAGCAGGGAGATTGGAATTGTTTCTGTTTTAAATATAATGTGAAAAATGTTTATATCTGTCATTACCAGGCCACTCATGATCTCTAAAATATAGTGTTTAAAGTTACAGTTTTATGAGTTTATAATATTTAATCTGCATTTCCATTGACAGTGAAGCGATGACCTTGTGATAATGCAAAAGTCAGAAATAAGAATGTTTCTTCTAGAAAAAACTCAAATAATTGAAAAAAAAGAAAGAATTCTAAAAATAAAATAAATATTCATAACAAATAAGCTTATTTCTGCTTATGTCTGATTTTAGTGTTTGGTAATTTGTGAAGGTTTAAATTTCAATTTCAGCATTTATGAGCTTTACAGTTGAAAAGTTTGACATACCCAGAACCAGCGGTCTGATGGTCCAGGAGAAGGTCCGGCTCTCATCAGCACACAGACAGCTTGTGTAACTGTATTCTTTAAACACTTGTGCTGAGAACTGCTTTGAGTCAGCCAAAATCACGTTCACCTTTAACAAACAGTTGTGTGACCAGTGATATTGACTGTTGCAGGGAAAAGTAGCTAGTGCATGCTGAGAAAGTCACTAAGTCACCAGATGACATCACAGACTAATTTGCATATTCATTGAATTGCATTCATTGTAATAAATCATGTTCTCTGGAGAAGGAGGTGTCCAGAAAATGTGCCACTGGGATGAACAACAGTAAGCAGTAATTTGTCGATGGTTTTACACACTGGAGGAGTCAAGTGAACCCCGCTGTCACAGCGCATATAACCAGCAACTGTGACATGAGCTGGAGAGCCGTACTGAGTGCAGGGCAGTCGCTAATATGTGCTTGAAAAGTCTCTAGATTTGCCAACAGGCTCTGTTTTTAAAATAAAGTTGCTAAAGGGGTCCAAAAAAATCACACAATGTAGTGCCAGTATCAAAAGTTGGCAACATTATGTGTGAAGAATCCTTGTAGGAAATTAAAACTAATCTGAATGTCATTTTCTCTTAAGAATGTGATGCCATATCTGGTTTGAGAAAATATTATTAAACCAAACGTGTCAGCTCACCATCATACAGCTTTGGAGGTAGTTGAAAACGGTGGCTTTGAGTGTGAACACTTCTCCACGGATGACGGAGCTTGGCAAGGTGAGGCTCACAAAGAAAGGCTGGAAGGCAGTGAGCTCGGTTTTCGGGGCGACTCCAAACCCAACAGGTGACGTACAAAATGCGCCAGCCTGCCATGTAGTGATGGAGTCCGGGACTGTTTTACTAACAGCCATCGCTCCAGTCTGACTACAGAGGAAATAACAATGACTCAGTAACACAAACTGAAAAAGGTGGAAACAACATCCACATAAACATGCACACCTGACTGAAACAAGATCCCAAATCCACGTCTCTGGGAAATATTTGCGGATCGTAACGACTGGTTTGACTGAACCAGCTGACGAACTCGAGGCACCTGAAACATCTTCTCTGCCAAAGAGGGCTGGAACACCAACAGCTACAGCTTCTGTGGACGGGGCTATACAGTGATATAACATACACATATCATGTCAAAAAGGAAATGACTGAAGAAAACCACTCACCACTTATAGGCAACCCGTTAAAACACTCAGAAGGTTTCCTGACTATGGCATTGGTGAGGATCTTGATTCCGACATCCTGAAAGAAAAACAGGAACACAAAATAATTTTTGCATGTTCAAGATAACATTACACATCGACCTATATATTTAATCATAGTTTATACATTATCATAATATTGTTTTATAGATTGTATCTACCCAAAAATATTGCCTAACTAGGCAAGCCTTCTCATGAAGGTACTGCAAGGGGATGAATGATATTTGGAATCATCCACTTTGACAATAGTGTGAGAATAAGTATACTGCTGAATACGTAATGAATAAATCACTAAATGTCATGCTGTTAGAGTAAACTAATTAAGGATAGAGTGGTGTGATGAATCAGGGTCACGGTTACCACCCGGAAGTTGATTATTTTTAAAGTATTAAAGTTTTAAAATATTAAAGAATGTCATACTGTTTATAGTTCAATTTTTAGTTCCTGTTCTCACTTACATTATAGCAGCTATGAAAAGTCATTCCCTCACCAGCCTCTCCTTGTTCTCTCTTGAAATTAATAACACAATAATGTAGCTTTATCTCCGTTATGCTGACTACTCCCCCCTCCCCAACATATTTCTAATCCATTTACCATTAGGCTTAGATTCTGTGGAGCATCCACCAATTGCCTATGAATGAGCAGTTCCTATAGAAATTATATCGTATTATGAGCGCATTAATATAAACCTGTGACTTGCAGCTGCACTACTGTCAGAGCTGCTGTTATAGAAAATTAATCTAAACTTTCTGACCAATCAGAATCCAGAATTCAACAGTGCTATGGTATAATGTGATATACTGATTATCGCTACATGCCTAATTACAACAGACAAGATATAAAGCACCTACACCAAAGTACTTTAAAAAAAAAAAAAGAATGATGTCTTACTCTAAAGATGTTGTACACGTCGACTGTTCCATAGTTTGGAAAATAACCAGTCAATCTTGACGCTGGTGCTGCAACCCTGTTCTCCATGATGGGTGGGTTTCCCAAGCATTGGTATGAATCCTCATCATAGATGTTGTATGGATATCCTGATAACGTTTGGACAGGCAGCATGCTGAACACCTGGAATAATCAGGTGTGACGTCATTGTGATCCTTTTTAAATGGATCAAAAGTCTACTACTAATAACTGTTATAATTAACAACTAAAATTAACCTATTGAAAATAAGTTATTACGTTAATGACTAAACTCGAGCACATTTTGTTAGGTTAAACGCACAGATTCAGTGTTGAGCTCATTCTCTGGTTGCAGCAGTAACAGACTCTGATCTATGGCCCTCACTGAACACAGTGATCCTGGAGTGGCGCTCAGCATCAAGGACACCTGACCACCAGGAAGTTCCGAAGAATGTGAGAAACTCAGAGACACCTGAAAGACCACAATAATGTAAGTAAACAAGTAAGTAAGTAAGTAAATAAATAAATAAATAAATACATACATATATACATAAATAAATAAACCTCTGGTTAAACCAAGAAATGGTCATTTATCAAAACCAACATACCAATATTTTACTTTGGTATTGTCAAGTTCAATACTAAATGTAATACTTATTGAACTGTTGCTTCACAGAGCTGGCTTGTCGTGATGTTAAATGGAAAATCTAATATCTATCAGTAACTTAATAATTAAAGTTTTTGTGCTAAGGTTTGTGGTCTTAGCACAAACCTTTTGGTGGAAATTCAACACTGTGAATCACCAAAAAATAATCACCTGAAAACACCATCCCCACTGTGAAGTATGGTGATGGCAGCATAATATTGTGAGGATGCCTTTCATTAGCATTTGGGCAATCCTAGAAGGAAACCTTGAAACTGTGGTGGAGGTTCACCCTCCAGCAGGACAATGACCCTAAGCATACTGCTAAAGCTACACTGTGGTTTAAAATCAAGACCTTGAATGTGTTAGAATGGTTCAGTCAAAGCCCGGACCTCAATCTGATTGAGAATCTGTGGCAAGACTTCAAAATTGCTGTTCACTCACGTTTTTCATGTAATCTGACAGTAAAGTTCCCAATGGAGGCATTTTCAATTCCAGATAGTAACACTACAAAATGTGGAAGAGTTCAAGGCAGGTGAATACTTGCAAGACACTGTTGTTGCAATGGGTGACTGGCCCAGAGGCAGACTGAACCCAAGTGCAGAGCCAACTGAAAACAGATGTGCACAAGGTGCTAACCGAGGTATAGGGCCTAGAAAAGTGAGGCTAGGCCTTGGGAAGGAAACTTAGCAAGGAACAACTACAAAGAGAGAAAAACAAAGAGTCACCCCACACTGGGCTTGAACCTAGGCCTAGAGGACTGACAGACCAATGCATAGCCCAGTGAGCTACCCACCCAGACAAAACAAGGAACAGGGCATGTGCCTAGCCAAAGACTCAAGAAGAGTGAAAGGAAAAACAAAAGGTCAGAAAGGATTTACTTAGGAAGGAACTAAGTAAACTCAAGCTATTTAAAATAACGAACTGGAGAAAGCCAGAGAAACCCCAAGAGACAATCTCCAACATGTTGGTCTGATGCAGCCAGAAAGCTTGAAAGAAAAGGGGAACTCAAGAGTTTTTTCTCCAAAGAACCATCTTAGTGTCAGTACAGCACTTGACAAGTCTCAAACTCAAAACTGAGTGTTTGAGTAACCTGTAAGCAGCTCTTAAATAGGCCAATCACAGGTGGGGCTGGTTGCCACTAATTACCATGTGGCAGCGCTCTGTCTCTCTCTAGTGGTGGGCTGGGCCCGTGGCAGTCTGCCCTTTACAGTTGGAGCGCAAACATTATGCTTTTCTGGAATGTGGTTAGCAAGAGCAGTGAACCTCAGGGCTGTGTCAACAGGAGCTTAATGCTCCCAGTAGGACCACTGTTGGTGAATAGAAGTAGAAAGTTACAAAAAAGACTAAGAGTACTTAGCCCTGCAGCCAGGCTAGGCTGGTGTCTAGAGGCTAGTTTCTGGTGATTGAGCCACCTACAGAAGCCATCTTGTGAGTTTATCACCTGGCAGATGAAGGGTGGTGTTCAGGTGCAATGCCAGTTGGGTGGCAGGCATACGATGGAATCTCATATATGGACTAGACCCTTGGAATGGAAACTGGCTTTGGAAACATGAAATGTCATTTCACTGGCAGGGAAGTAGAGTGAGTTAGTATCTGAGATGGAAAGGTATGGTCTGAAAGGACCATGTTCAAGTCCACATTTGTAGAGGCAGCTGCAAGAAGCTAATGTATGGTCAGAAGGCTGTTGGTGCCTTTCATGGCAGTAACCCTAGGAACTCCTTACCCAATGAAAATTTCCCCCTTCAGATGGCAGTGCCAGATATCTCTGGTCATTTGGAGTTCATCTGTAGCTGAGGCTAAAATGGCAGGTAGAAACCTTCATAGATTTGAGCAAGGCTAGAGAAGATGAGATTTGGCCAGATATGAATTGAAGAGAGTTGAAGACTGGACAAGGTTGGGGTCATGTAGTTAACATGCCTCTTTAAAGGTCAGATTTTGGACGAAGTGGTCTGTTTACCAGTCAATCTACTTCCCTATCCTCACCTATGGTCATGAGCTGTGGGCAATGACTGAATGAATATATGTGAGTACAGGCAGCGAAAATGAGGTTCTTCTGAAGGGTTGCTTGGATTACTCTGTTAGCTTAAGAAGCTTAACATTCTAGTAGAGCCACAGACTAGAGCCATTGCTCTGTCTCTATTGAAAAAAAACAGTCTTATATCCACATATCTATTTGAAATTGGAGCAGTTAATAGACCTAGGTACAGAAAATGGCAAAAATAGGCATAGACCTGTGAAGATTCATTTCTGACCTTGTTAGCCAAACACAGCTGAATGGGGAAGTTCATGCTGTCTGCCACGGCCTCACCACTGGAAAGAACTGTGTACAGGACCACCTGAGCAACTGGGGACAACTCTATCATGTTCTTCAGTGACAGAAACAGTGTGCCCCTGTGCTTTGCTACAAAACAGATAAATATTCAGAGTTTCAGTGCATCGGCCACCAACACAGCACCATTTAGGGGTTCATATTAATGGGACAAAGAGAATCAAAAACTTAAAACAGCTCCAAATCAGAATTTAGGCTATGAAGCTAACATTAAAACAAAGTTCTCCAGCACCTACCATTGTAGTTTTAACAATTTATGGGGAGTTAATTTATGGATGATGTGATGTTTACTAACCTGTTCCTGAGTGTATGGGCTCAGAGAGACTTCCTTGCTGAACCAAATGTCCTCTGGACATCACCTACACACAGTAAAATTAAGATGCATAAATTGTAATGCATGAATTACATTTCTGGGTAAGAGCAAAAAAAGGATTTTAGTCATGATGTTTAAAATTTGGAACCACTTGGAAGGT
>CM040461.1:28464932-28486620 GCA_022758105.1 Pangasianodon gigas
GATCAACCCAGTGGCTGTATATATGGGTGGAGGTCATAACAGGGGTTTAAGGCCCACTAGAGGCTGGATGCAGTGCAATTTTTAACTCTGCTCAATCCCATGTTAGTGAATGGAACAGGAGCCAAGCTTATATTTTAAGTTACAACACCAATAATTATTCTCGGGAATAGCGTTCTGTCATTTTTACAAAGTTCAATTGACCATGATATCTCGCCCAATATTTTACTTTACAGAAAATGCATTTTAGGGGACTTATTTGATGATAAAAGGTGATTTATTACAGTAGAAATACAATACACAGTAAATCCTCATAGTACTGTAAAACCCATCATTGCAATTTTGTACAACACGTGTCAAACTCAAGGCCCACGGGTCTATTCCAGCCTGCCGCATCATTTTATGTGGCCCGCAAGAGCAATCAATAAAAGTCTATGCTGCTTTATATCGTAAATTGACCTTAAACTACATCTCCCACAATACATGTCGATTTTGCGACCCGCGAAGTGACGGTATTCCGCCACTAGAATGCAGTGTTTCCACATTAGCGTTTAACTAAGCAGTACTGAGAAACATCTACATACTGTCACACGTGTTCTTAGCAGCTCACAATTATTTGTCGTATAGTTCTGCCCCTCTCAAATGTGACAAAGTTTTTAACAAAGTTAATGTACTGACTTGTTTGATTATATTTATCTTTATTTATTTTGATCGATGGAGTAATGTGGATTTCTTAGCCTGATAAATTAAAATGATTTATGTTAAAATAACACAGAGCAATAACATTTATTTTTTTACATCTATGCAGATGCATATACAATATTTGTAACTTAAGTAATAATCAAATAAAAAGACTGTTATTTAACAATATGTTAAGGAGTAGTAACATTTCTACAGTCTCAGTTACATCCAGCCCTTTGAAGGCAGCCATAATGCTGAAGTGGCCCTAAGTGAAAATGAGTTTGACACCCCTGCTGTACAAGGAGGCCACCATATAGCCTGTACATACTGCTGAAATGCATCACTGTACCTATATACTGTATATTAGACTTACTCGCATGTACTCCAAGTGCTGGTCTTTGGCTCTTGGTGAGTTCCTTTCAGAAGGAACATGATAAGCTTGTTTCATTCTTACCCCATTCCTCCAAAGTACATGGTCAATGGTCAATCACACAAAGCCATCATTTTTGCATTGGTTACACAATGTGCTCATTCAGAAAGCACTAGCACTCAATACAATTAACTCAAGTCATCCAAACCTGAAGTCAATTAACACACAATTCTCCAGGTGTAAACACTCCTCTTCTTCTTCTTCTTTCGGCTTTTCCCTTCAGGGGTCGCCACAGCGAATCATCACTCTCAACCTATCCCTATCTTCTGCATCCTCACTCCAGGTGTAAACACTACAAAGCAAAATTTTTCACACACCAATCAGAACCTCAGGATGAATAAATAGGGTCACAGGTACATTTGCATGGTATGTGTATTGTACATCTGATTCACCTCTTCTGTAATTCAGCTCCAGATTTTGGCCCTTTCAAGGGGCTATTATACTGTTAACTAGACATGATTAAAAAAAAACAACAACTTTTACTTCTACATCTTTCCTCATCATGTCAGCTGTGTGAATGTTGCCTTTTATGGAGTTTTGTGGGCATCACCAAATGCAAATCAGCTTTGCTGTGCATATGCCCTTAATTTATAATTCATCAACAAATGCATGTGAGTACTAAGAAAATCAGCATTTTTGAAAATCCAGCAGAATTTTTTTGTTCGGTCTGGCTTACACAAACATTTACACTCAATTTTACTTTAAGAGCAATAAATGAGGCCCAGTGGAAGTAAACTGCGCAATGTTGTCCACTCATGTATACAGTCATTGGTATATGTGCATAAACTGGGAGGAGAAAACAAGACACAAGTAAGACTAACGATCAGTGCAGATGAAAAATTTATTGGCATATTTAATTTTTTTTTTTTGGCTTATGGCATATGGCATTATCTTTTGCAGCATTTAACTTGTTCATCAGATTTAGATCAGTTTTTAAAGAGAGAGAAATAAGAAGAATAAGGTTTTGAGTTGTAAAACTGCATGGAAGTTAAAACTCTGCCACCACGTGGAGAAAATCAGCAAATACAGAGATGCTAAATATGATCACACAGGTTTTTAGTATTTATACATGCTCTAACATTACAAAATCTAAAGAAGATATACGGTACTTAAAGAAAAATAAAAGGAATTACATTGGAAACGGTACATTCACAGTATGCTGTTTGATCAGTAAAAGTAAATAAATCATGTTTAGTTTATAAGTGCAATTACTTTTGGTAATTTGTCATCTTCCAAGTTCATCAGAACAAAATTATTACACTGATTTGGCTGATGTTTATTTTTTATCAACATTTTTGTCAGCACATTATATAAACTGTCTTGTGGAGTGACATTACATCTATAAATGATTAATAGAGTAGATTATATATTAGAGAAAAATAGGCACATTTCTTAACACCAGATATATCTTGATTATTGAAGTTGCGCATAATGACGAGAAAAGAAGGGGAAAAAAATTCAAATGATAGCTTACAGTTATCAACATATCAAAACCTTTCAATTTTGGGAAATACCCAGAGAATTCCCAGAAAATTAAGTGAAATGGGGGAAAAAAGCTCTCGGTGGGCTCTTGCTGAGATCATGTAAAACTCTCACTGAACTGGACATGGAGAGGTGTACTCAGTTGCAGCTCTCTCACCTTTAGAAGAAAAAAAAAACAGAAATCAAGCTTTAGTTCTCGTATGAAACAAGACACAGATACAGTGTGAGCTCTGTGTATAATTGCTTTGGACAGCTAAATGTAGAGATTTTACTGGTTGATAAAGAAGTATAGATTGCGTACTGGTCTCGTAGTAGTCGTAAACCTTCACAGCAGCTGGTTTCAGGTTCTCCACTGGAAGGTCCTGCACAATCTTCAGGGTGTACACCTTCTCCTCTCCATTTGTCAGCTAAAACAGACAGAGATATTAAATAAAATTAATTCTGTTCACCATGTACATATGAACCCACACGGTCTGTTTCGATTTTATTGCAATACCACTGCACTTCATTGCAGGAGGATGGGGTGCAATAACTAAAAGCTATTTTATTTAACATTTTATCAGCACTTTGTAACAGTCAGAGGTAAAGCTGTAATTTCAAGTTTTCTGACATATTTAGGACAGATGACTTTATGCTTTATGGTTTCTCTGTAACATGACAAGCTGCATTTTATTTGTCTTATTAACTTCAAAAGAAAGAAAATGGAGGCTGAATTAAAAAAGGCCGTTACAAGAACAACTGTTTATAGCTGCTATAACGTAAGTGAGAACAGGAACTTGTATTGTGGACATTCCACAATATTAAATGAAACTATACAAAAAGTATGACGTGACATTCTTTAATAAATAAAAAAAATGCAATATGAGAGGAATAACACACACTCTTACACTCTTAGTTCTTAAATTTAGAACCTGTAGGGATTCTTCTGTTTTCTCTCTGGGGTAATATTATAGGTTCTATGTGTTCAGAGAGTTTCCCTGCTCCGGGTGTGTGTTCACGGTGTGTGTGTGTTCACGGTGTGTGTGTGTGTGTGTGTGCACTTGGATGGGTTAAATGCAGAGCACAAATTCCGAGTATGGGTCACCATACTTGGCCACACGTCACTTCACTTTCACTTTCACTGTCAGTAATTGTTCCAAATTAAAACCTAACACTTTAACCTAATAACGCTCAAGATATCTCTAGAACTCTCTAGTAAAAATATTATTATTATTTTTAAAATGATCATTTACATTCATTAGAAAAACAGAATGCAGAACCAAGCTTGAAAAAATGCTTAGTATTGTTCTGGTTTAAATTTAAATGTAAAATGACCTGAACAAGTGTTTTAATATTGTGAATATTGTGGTGTGTGTGTGTGTGTGTATGTGTGATCTTACTCCATTCAGGTAGATGATTGTGTTGCCCTCAATTTGATCCACACGTTTCACTGCTCCGTCAGTTGACTGGAATAAAGATAATCAGAATAAAAAATGATCCATCGATATGATAAGCAGTCACTGAGCTGATGATTGGAACAGGGTTTGGTTCGGTGTCACCGTGGCTCAACAGCTTATGCCTGATACACACTGTTCTGAATAAGTATATTATAAATTAATTCAAAATATTTATGTCAGTGTTCCTGCTTTATACTTCCAGTTAAAGGTTTATATTACCTTTGAATTGCTGTTCACAAGCTGCACAGACGTCTCGTCCACCCTGAATCCAGAGAGAGGCTTGACATCGATGACCACCATGTTGGTCTCCAAACGTTGACCATTATACCTGAAATTAAAAGATCATTAATCACTCACATTCTCTTCTTTTGTTTTGAAGTAAGTGAGTAACACATTTCTAAAAGTAACTTCTAGAAGTTATGAAAAACTAATCTAACATTATCCTCAGATTATGCTTATTATTTGAAGATGTAACTGAAATTATTATTGAAAGATGAAACTGAAATAAATGAGAACATCCTTTTTATACAGTGACTCTCATAAATTTATATATAGCTAACCAATGATTATAGAATATTTCATTAATGTCTTTATCATAAATACTTTGTTGTAAAGAATTTTGTAAAGAATTGTAAAGAATTTTGCAATTGCAGACTTTAAAAATGTTGTATATAAATGATGATTTTCACTTTTTATTATATACATCTTAGTTCCAGGCACGAAATCTGATTGGTTCTAGCCGTGCTGTTATATGGCACCACTTTTTTCACTAACTCTGTGTTGCATATAATTCAAGTTGTGTCACATGATTAACAATACTTCAGCAAATACACATTTTTTAATGGATGTATTATGAAAGATAATTCAATTAAATTAAATTCCTTTGTCTTCCTTATTTTGTCCTAAAGGCATGTAAACTCTTGAATTCAGTTATATTCTGGCTTTGATTAAATAACTTTAATAGACACTATGCCCAATAACACAATCCGTTACACTGCATGTATTAATAGAGATAATTCTGGATCCATTCATTTTCTATCTTGTAGATTATGGAGTTGCAGAAGAACTCACATGACAGTAATGGTCACTTCCAGAGATGGATTTGGGACCTTGCAGTTTCCAGATGCTGAGGCTGAGATGATGAATGAAGAGCGGTCAGGAGGAGGAGGGATGTTGTAGCGCAGATTGAACTAGAAGAAAAATACCCTATTAGCACCATTCATCCAGCAAACTAACCCTCTGGAACCTGCTTAATTAATAAAGGAACTGAGGTGAGTAAGTAAAGTGTGAAATGGTGATATACCAACCTGCACGTACACACAGCCTTGTCCTTCTGCTTTGATGTTGTAATCTCCAGTAACCTCCTGCAGCTGTCTCTCCTGATACAGGAGCCTGTTACTCTGAGTGATGGTAAACGTGGTAATCAGCCCTGATGGTGATGTTATAGTAACAGTAACAGTTCCTGCTGGACTGTAGGTGGCAAAACTGTATTTCGCCAGAGCCTGGAGAGCTACAACAGTGTCCTGGATGATGGAAAAAAGTATAAAGAGAACATATTTAACCCTTTAAAGTACAGTGTCCAGACTCATAGATCATATAAACTTACATATGTATTATATATATACCTTCAAATCACTACAGTATTAGACAAACTCCATTTTCTTGATTTTTAAACAAAAACGGTCTAGCTTTTTTAATGAGACATCATTAAAACAACTACTAGAACAAATTTACAAAAAATGTAAGTTATTTCTTTCATTTCACAGTTCAATGCAGTACAATTTAAAACAATGTGTCTCATACACTGTTACTTCTTGAATAGCATTTGTAAAATTATAAGCAGCTTTTAGTTTTAATAAGCTTTTAGCATGTAGCCTGTAGGGTATAACAGGTATATCTTGTTTTTGTGTCAAAGATATAAAGTTAAATTTTGGAAAGGTCAGCACTCTATAAAAAAGTGTGAGGTTGATATGTACCTGTGTAGACGCGAAGCCCCCGAAGGCGTTCTGTTGCTGAGAAAGCCAGTGGACGATGCTGACGCTGTAACCCAGACCAAACCCGGACAGCTGGGGTCCGGACATCAGAGCCAGAAGCACATATGAGGTCATCTCCACTTCTAAAGAGTCCATCACTGACCCATCATTCACTCTGCTCCAGTGCCTCCCGCCCCCTAAGGGATATATTAGACAGATATTAGATTCTGGAGTCACTGACCTACGTTTCTTCAATGAACACCAAAAACCCACACTATACTCCAACATTCTCCAACAATTACACACATTCACCAACACAATTCAAAATCATTTCAATCAAACACCCAACACCAAAATGCTCAAATATCAACATTTTCCAAAACAGCATCACTGTTAAATTCCAACAAACAAGAAATCCACCACCAACAAACACCAACAAACTGCAAACAAGACCAACACAGGATTTTTTACAAGCACACATAAAAATTACCCATCCAAAACCAACAAAAATTACACTCATGAGCACAGTGCAATGTTTTCCATTTAGACACCAACATTCTCCATTACAACAGCCACCAAAATTCGGAAATACCAACATTCCATGAAGTAGTGCAATCTAACAATGAAACACCACCCATATTCTATATTATTTTTTCATCACACTAGAAGAGTCTTTACCACAAAATATTCACCAACAAATGCCAAGCAACACAATCAACACTTCAAGACTGCAACATTGATAACAGTTCTCCATTCTCCAACAAACAATGACAATTTTAAAACACCAACATTGGCCAGCAAACACCAATTTTGTCCACTGTAAAACAGACAGACACCAGTTAAAACCAACAAGAATGAAAATACCATTCTCTAACAAATGCCAACACAAATTTACCTAAAATGGAGACTCAATGTTTTTAATCATGACTTAGAGCTCACTTTTTAGCCTCAGAAAATAATTTTTCTTTGGTTCATATTAATAGCTGTTAATTAATTTTTACAGCTTCTTGGTCAAAATAAGTTGTCTCTAATTAAACCACAATGTAAATCAAAATCACTTACTAAAACCTGACATACACTTGTACCACACTTTGAGCTGTCAAAGAAAGTCGTGTCAGTTTTCTCTGAGAGATTGGTGTTTTTTTTGTTTTTTTTTAAATAAATAGATGTAGGAGCATCAAACCTGAGATTATGGCCTTTGCATTCAGGTCTGAGATGAGTGTGTTCCTCATCCCCTGATCTCCAGCTAGGGTGAAGGTGTAGAAGAGGAGAGCCTTGGCATAAGTGGAGTTCACCTGAGTGTACGAATTCCTCAGGCACATAAGGCTGTTGTACACCACAGGATCCTGCCATGCGCAGATTAACAAATGTATATATTGTGATCCCTTACTAAGAGGCAAACAAATGTCTTTAAACCTCATAATTTGCATGTAATTTGCAGGTGTTGAATCTTCCATTTGCACAGCACATCTGCAAAATGATTTTAGACTTTACTTTGTTGTAACCTTGCTAATGTTTATGTTATCTAGCTGGCAATTTAGCATTTTTGTAGAAAATTTTTTGTAAAATATCAGAATCAGACTTAAAAACGTCAATTATAGTCTTCTATTAATAAATATTGTGTTAGAAGAATTAAAATTGTGTTAGAAGAATTAAAATTGTAAAAAATAGTTTTTAGATTCATTTTAAAGAAATCATTGCTTGCTTCCATACTTCTTACAATGTATGTTTATCAATGTTGTGTTTCTTCACCATTCTAACATCTGTAATGATTCAACGTTCAATGATGTTGAGTGTACTGTATAAGGAAATTTCATCAGTGAAACAGTTTACTCACTGTAACTGTATAATTGAGTTCCAACATTGCAGCTGTGATGTAAGCTGAGAGGGTCACCTCATCATTCACCCCTCCCTGAGAAAGATGTAAAGAGACAGACAGAGAGAGAGAGAAAGATTGAGAGAGAGAGAAAGAGAGAATTAAATAAGATTATGACCCAGTGTGTACTCATTGATATGGTGAAGTTTTCTGTAAGGAGAAGTTTATGTAACATTTATGGAAGGAGTCTGCAGTGTCAGTGCTTTGTAACAGTCAGGTAAAGCTGTAAATTTAATTTTTCAGACATTCTTCAGAGCAGACAAGTTTATGCTTTTGTGGTTTCTCTGTAACATGACAAGCTGCATGTCAGGTCAACTCTGTTAACGAACTCAGTTTCCCAGAACGCACTGCGGCCTACAGACATGGCTGTCCCGGACTAAACTTCCCAGAACATACTACCACTGACACGTTCACAGTCACTGGGCTTATGATTGCACTCATCTGTTCTCAGTCACCCTAACATTTAAAAGAGACTCTCACACCACACATGACATGAAGTAACGCTCAGTACATGTTTGAAATCTGAACTTGCCAAGCCTTAGTTTCCATGATCGCTATTTTGGTTCTGACTCTGATTGTTTCCAGGTTTTTCGTGTTTTCAAGTTAGGAAAAGTTAGGAAAATCGCCTGAATTTTCCTAACAATTTGGATTTGTCTGCCAGTCCCTTAATAAATAACTATAACTGCACTTGCATCTGTCTCAGCCTGCTCTCTCTGACAGATTACTTTATCGTCACCATGGAGGCAGCAGGAGAGCCTGGCGGCATGCTCTTACAGCACAGGGAGAACTGGTGGGAGAGCACCAACAACACCTGGCAAACGAGGACGCCAAGGTTAACCTGATCTTCCAGGCTCTCCACCACCACAGTAGCTAGCACACTAATGCTGCAACCAGACAAAGTATGCAGGTGACGCCTCACAGTGTAAAGGGTTCTAACTACAATGTTCTCTGTATTTCGCCAGCCATAAGGGATTATCAGAGAGGCAAAAGATCACACACTTATTGTGGAGGTGGATGCCTCTGAGACAGGGGCTGGAGCCATCCTGTTCCAGCAGTACAGGGAAAAGCCCAAACTTCATCCCGTGGCTTTTTTTTTTTCAAAGAAACTATCCCCTGCCGAGCAGAACTATGATATCGGGAATCGAGAGTTATTGGCGGTGAAACTGGCCCTTGAGGAGCAGTGTCACTGACTGGAATGGGCCACTCACCCATTCACCATATTCCCCAAACACAAAAACCTCAAGTATCTCAAGACTGCTAAGCATCTTAACCTTCATTAGGACCGATGGTCCCTGTTCTTCACCTGATTCCAATTCACTCTTTCCTATAGGCCCGGCTCCAAAAATACCAAGGCTGATGTTCTGTTCTGCATGCACGCCGCCAGCCTTTGTGAGGGCAGTGAGGAGCTCATACTTCCTGCGTCATGGGAGCTGTCGCCTGGAACATAGACTGAGCAATTGCTCACAATCCTCAAACAACAAACAAACAAACTGTTTGTACCGGGTAAGCTGCGAGCTAAACATTATGTGGGCAGACACCGCCTTAGCCATGGGCCACCCAGGTATGCAATGCACATATCATCTGCTACAGAACAAATACTGGTGGCCCAATATGCATGTGGACATACATGGAACCATCTCTTGTACCACTTGCACCCAAGCCAAGGTCCCATGAACAGGTAAGCTCCTGCCTTTGCCCACACCACAGTGGCCCTGGTCCCACCTAGTGGTGGATTTCATCACTGACCTCCTGGAATCCCACGGTCATACCGTCATCCTGGTTATCATCAACCGATTCTCTGGAACTCCAACCCCACCAACTCACCAGCCATGAGCGGCTGTTTTCAGTGAAGTGAATAGGTGTGGGAAAGCATCCATCAGCATCTTCAACAAGTGGCCCCTACCAATAAAGAGAATGCTGACCAGCACCGAGGAGATCCCCCAATGAGGAGGTTGCAAGAAATTAAGCCCCAGGTACATCTGCCCATTTAAGATCCTGAATCAAATCACGGAAGTCACCTACAAGATTGCCCTGCCACGACACTGCCGTATAGCCCCCTCGTTCCATGTCTCCTGCCTGAAACCCCTCACACCCAGGCCCATAGCCACAGACATCCCACCTGCCACCCCACCAGCCCCCTGACATGAAAGGTCAACCTGCATACCTTGTAAAATCAATATTCAACTCCCGGCACAGAAATGGCTGACTGGAATACCTGACCTTCATGTCGGTGTGGAAGAGTTGTCCCACTGAGGCAAAGCATCCGTTAGCCTGCTGCTGTTGACCGAGCCAGGCCTTCGCCTGATCCACAAACACCTGATCTACAAAGATGTATCGCTTCGCATTTCCAAAAGACTTCATCACGAACGCCGTCAGCCTGAGAACACAAACACAAAGTTCCAGATAACAAATCAGAATCACAATCTTTATTTGAAATGTAAAAAAGTAGGATTCTTTTGTGTTCTCTTAGTCTTATTATATTAAACAATGAACAACTTCTAATGATTAATTCATGTTTATTTTATTCAGGACTGAAATGAAATCCACACAAATGAGCACAAAATTAATTAAACATAACTAAATGGTGGTAATGAGCTGATATTATGTTAGTGGGTATAAATTAATTGTATGAATTAATTGAATTACACCAATTAACCATCATATCAATTAATCATCATTAGCTCATGTTGGTCAATCCTGCACTATTAATTATAGTCATAGATCATAATAATAATAATAATCACTAATTTATTAAATTTATTATGTGTATATAATTTATTTAACCGTTAAGCAAACCTCAGTTAATGTAAGTGTTAATTACATTTACATTAACATTACTTATGGTATATATAAATTATACCACAGTGCTCTTAAATTCTGGGTTCTGATTGGTTGATTAATACTCTAGAACAGCAGCTCTGACAGGGTGTCCACCTGGGCTGTCTTTCTGACTTTGACATTTTAAGCTGTTTTCTTATTTAATTCATTTTTTTTTCTCTTAACTCTGTCTGCATGATCAGACGACCTTTACCTGGTTTTTGATTACACCTTTGTTTTAAGATTTTCACAACTACATCCAACTAACTACTGATTTGTGAAACAAGGGGACGATTGTTTATAGTTGCTATAATATATTTGAGAACAGGACCTAGTTTGTTTCTTGGACATTAAATATAACAATAAATGGATTAAAAAGTATGATGCTATTTAATGAATAAAAACTGTAGTTGTAATATACATTATATATATATATATATATATATATATATATATATATATATATATATATATATATATATATATATATATATATATATAAATTGCTGTAATATAAGACGAATAAATCACTACAAGTTATGCTGTTTCCACTTTAACTATCTGTCACTGTGACCCTACTCTACAAGTTGAGCTTTTTTCTTTAGATAAAGTCTTTAAATATTTCCACCATTAGGCTTAAAACCCTGCTTCATTTGTTCTATACTTTGTTTTCTTTATTTCTTACTGAATGTCTAAATGATTATTTTTTACATATTTATACATATATTAAAAAAAGCATCATTTGATTAGTTAAGTTCTCAATTTTGTCTGTTTTCTTAGAGACTCACCATGTGTTGCCTGATGCATCGCTCATTCCAAAAGCACTGTAAGATCCATCATTGTGTTTGTAGCTCAGCTCTCTCTGATATCCTGTGCAGGAGATAAGATACACAAGAAATTGTGTAAGAAAAAAAAAATTTCCCTTATTTTATCCTAGTTTAGTTATTGCCAAATCCCAATCACCAGATAAGGCCCTACCAAATCACTAAATCCCTGAGAAGTAGATGAGGGGTTTTGGGGGATTGGACTCCCCTTATTTAGATTTTATATTCCAAAAAGCAAGAAAGTAAAGACAAATTGTCATTACACATAGTAAATAATTGTAATATTAAAATGTTATCCCAGACGTGTCAGAAGGCCACTTGCTGAACACCCCCACAATGGGCCATATAATTTCCTCACTGTTAAACAGCTGAGGATTTTGCACTCATCTGTACATTTATAAATTGATTTATCTTTGTTTTGTGCACTTGCTGTAATCCTCAGGTTTGCAGAGATGTTATATCTTGTAAAGAGTTCTCACCGCTTACGAGGTAGGTCTCAGCTGTGCTCCTGATCTGAGGTGTGAGCTGGTTGGTGCTCTCCAGATACTGCAGGATGAAGATGTTGGGGGCGAAGAGCAGCATGTTCTGCTCTCCACAGCCATACGGCATCGCCAGGAGACTCGCCAGGTTCTTTAGAGCTCGGCCCATCAGATCTCCTGCAGAGAGACAACATTAGCATAGCCTTAGAATTTTTCTTTCATTTTTCTTTAGTTTTGATTGAATCTGATTAGTGGGTATTACAAAGGCTGTCTCTGAGCATTTGTTTGATAAACATGGAGTGATAATCTTGTGCATGCCACAAAAAAGGTCCAGCATTCTTTGGTTTGTCTCTCTGGAAGAACTCTTAAAGGTCAATTGGATTCCATCTTACCGAAGGCTTCTATTTCAAAGGTAACAGTGTACACAGTAAAAAAAATCATGTTCTTGCATCTTGATGGCAAAATTAGCCATTGATGATGATAAATTGTGCACAATTTAATCAAGGACATGAACAAAAAGGAAAAGTTTTGCTTTTTCTTTTCATTCACTTTAAAGTTCAATCTATCAAAATATCATCTTCACATATTATTTGCCTCATTTATACACTTGTCTTATACACTTGTCATATATATATATGAAACTGAAACAGTACTATGACTCACCCAGCACAGAGACTGAAGCCACAGCCGAACCCTCCACGAATACATTGGGCAGGGTTAGTGAGACCGTCTTCTTAACTACACCTTTTAACAGAGATAGAGAACCAAGGAAAAAACTTGGTACAAACTGTACAGGACCACTGCTGGTTCCCCTAATTCCAGCTGATTCAGTTATTTTTGAGCAGTGAAATCACAAACTGTACAGGACTGACACTCTAAGACTGGAATTAGGGATCCCTGCTTTGGCAAAGGCCATGAAACCTGCTCCAGGAGATCCACCTTCCTCTAAAATTCAGTTCCAGCCCAAATGCAACAAAACTGAATGTTAATCAACAGTCAAGATTAAAGTGGGCCTTTTGTACAAAACACTTTCTTCACTGTAAGGTATAAGGTCTACATAAACAAGGTGAAAGAATAAGGTGTGTGTCTGACCTGATGGGCAGAGAAGCTCATTGTAGCTTTTATACTGTTTGATTCCTTCAGCCTGAAAATGGCAGCAGAATAAAATACTATTATAATCACAATTACAGCATCAATAAAAGGACTGCAAATTGTGTTCAAA
The DNA here is from genome assembly GCA_022758105.1 of Pangasianodon gigas. Classification (NCBI taxonomy): domain Eukaryota; kingdom Metazoa; phylum Chordata; class Actinopteri; order Siluriformes; family Pangasiidae; genus Pangasianodon; species Pangasianodon gigas. The sequence continues at coordinate 28,478,150 of CM040461.1, forward strand.
AGTCACATCAATATTTACACTGGAAAAGTTCCCCATATTCAGAGTTGGGTTTTGTAGCTGCTTAAGTAATTTTACAATTATTAAAATCACTTGTGTGTAGTTCATGCCTCCAAGGTGCCAGATTTTTATGAGTTAAAGTGTCCAAGATGGGCTTTTTCTATAGCATCTAGACCAACGGTTTTAAACACGTGATGTTTTGCAACCCACCGTTATCAAAGGCTATTATCATTTATTGAGTTCTTATTGTTATTAGTCTGTTTGACTGGTTACAAGAATGGAATTGGATTTAATCCAAACCTTAATAACTCCAAAATCATTACTTCTATAAAAAATGTCAACTTGAGTCCATTGTCTCCTGTGAATGGTCCCTGGCTGCAAAATTCATCCAAATTATTATTATTATTAGAAGTAATGATGTAATCACCTGCACTAGCAGTGTTTTAATTACTGAATCGATGTATCCCTTCTCTGGAACAGTAACTGCACACTCCCCACACAGAGATGATGACTGTGCGGCCTCTGCTACCACATTGATGCTCACCTCCCCTATAAGGCACACACACACACACACACACATATACAAAGTACTGTTTATTCTCACTATCAAAACTTCTGTTAATCCCCTTTTCAAAATCTACAGTACACCAAGAAAAGTTTTTTTTCCCAATGCACTTTAATCCACATGTGACACACACATACACTCACTGTCCACTGTATACCTGTATACCTGCTCATTTATGCAATTATCCAATCAGCCAACTATGTATGGCAGCACGATGCATAAAATCATGCACACACAGGTCAAGAGCTTCAGGTAATGTTCACATCAAACATCAGACTTGGGAAAAAGTGCAATCTCTGTAACTTTAACCGTGGCATAGTTGTTGGTACCAGATGGGCTGGTTTGAGTATTTAAGAACATGCTGTTCTACTGGAATTTCACACACAACAGTCTCTAGAGTTTACACAGAATGGTGTGAGAAACAAAAATATTTGCTGCCACATGATTGGCAGCTTGGATATCTGCATAAATTAGCAGGTGTACAGGTTTTCTTATTAAAGTGGACAGATATATCTAACACCTGACGATCACACCCATTTCAAGACCATGAGCATTAATATTGTTCCCCCTTTTCTGCAGCATACAAAGCCATTCTAGACAATTCTGTGCTTCCAACACAGTTTGGGAATGAATCAAATATGGTCAGGTGTCCACATACTTTTTGCCATATAGTGCAGTGGCATAGAAAATCGTTTGGGCAAAATGTAACTATAACATATTGCTATGGATGTACAGAATTTTCTATTAAATTGTCTATTAATAAATATGTTAAAAAAATTACAATTTTATCCATTTATATGTATAAGTTTCTCATGGAGGTACTGGGCACTGACCTACTCAAGGTACTGATAATGTAATCGTGCAAAAGTTAGAAATCAGAATGTCTCTTTTAATCAAAAAATATATAAAATTATAAATTATTGTGTGCAACATTATGTGTTTATGTAAGTAAATCTACATTTGTTAAAGCTTATTTGTTTGAAAGGACTCTGTCAAACATTAACCAGAAGTTCCTCTTACTAAAATATAAAATGTCTATTACTTCACTCTGCTTTTTTTCACAAAGAGGAGACAGTTATTGGGAAAAAAAACAGGATCTATATTAACTATTTCTGCTTGGTAATGTGAGAAAGGTCAAGTTTCCATTCTAGCATTTTCAGTGAGCTTTAAGTTTAAACGTTTGACATACCCAGAACCAGTGGTGTGATGGTCCAAGAGAAGGTCCAGCTCTCATCAGCGCACAGACATTGTGTGTAACTGCAGTCTACACACACTTGCGCTGAGAACTGTTGTGAGTCAGCCAAAGTCACCTTCACCTTTAACACACAGAGTTTTCATTCTATCAGCTATCTGAAGGAACGGAAATCTGTGTGACCAGTGTTACTTGACTCTATTCAAGGAAAACTAATTCCCTATTCAGGGATAACTATTGCCTGCTCAAAAGTTACTGGAAGTCACCAGATGAGGTCTTAGAATAATTTGCATATTCATGGAGGCATCATGATCATTTGTGTAGCAAAATGTGTTACATAAAGAATGATTTTCTTAAGTGTACTACAAGTGTACTGGTCAGAATAACTACAGTATGTTGATAAGTCATTGGTCATTGGTAAACAATGGTAATCAATAATTGGTTGTTGGAACCAGTGGTGATTTGTAATTGGTCGTTAGGCACAATGGTGTGCAAAACAGTTGTTAACGTGTGGTAAAAAGGTCAGTACACATACTGTATATGAAAAAATGAATATTTGGTTTGAGAAAATTTAGTTAGGCCAAACATGTCAGCTCACCATCATACAGCTTTGGAGGTAGTTAAAGACGGTGGCTTTGAGTGTGAACACTTCTCCTCGGATGACGGAGCTCGGCATGGTGATGCTCACAAAGAATGGCTGGAAGGCAGTGAGTTCAGTTTTCCGGGAGACTCCGAACCCGACAGGTGATGTACAAAATGCGCCAGCCTGCCATGTAGTGATGGAGTCCGGGATTGTTTTATTAATGGTCATCGCACCAGACTGACTGTAGAAGAAATAGCAATGAATCAATAACAAAGACTGAAAAAAATGGAAAATCCACTTATAACAATATACACACCTGACTGAAACAAGATCCCAGATCCACGTCTCTGGGAAAAATTTGCGGATGGTAACAACTGGTTGGTTTGAACTTGCGGCAACTGAAATGGATCCTCTGGTGGTGAAATGTGGTGCGTCCATGGCTACAGTTTAATAAATATTTGGGCATTGACAAAGTTGATGTTATTTAGCTGTTTACCACAGTATATAGTATTTAAAAGTAAATAATGAAAAGTACAGACTTTCAGCTTTAATTTAAGAGTATGTATATCCAAATTGATTGAAAAATGTAGGAATCTGGTCCCTTTTTAAAGAACCAAAAGTAATTGGACAATTGGCTGCTCAGTTGTTCCATGGCCAGGTGCATGTTATTCCCTCATTATTTCACTTACAAGTAAGCAGATAAAAGGTATAGAGTTTATTTCAAGTGCAGCATTTGCATTTGGAATCTGTTGCTGTTAACTCTCAATATAAAGTCCAAAGAGCTGTCACTGCCAGTGAATCAAGCCATCATTATGCTGAAAAATCAAAACAAACCGAGAGTCTGACTCTCACGTCACTGATCTGAGCTCGAGTCCTGGCCCTGACAGAAACACGAAGCCAGATATGGACCCAGCAGAGGCGCCTAGCACTCAAGAGGTCTTCGCCACTGTAGCTTAGCATGGGTTTTTGGTTCAGTGCCATAAGGTGGTACTCGGCCAGCAGGAGACCTTGACAGCTAAACACACACAACTGCTGTCTAATATCCTGACTTTCCTCCAGAAGGTTTCTCCCGGCTCCAGTTTCAGCATAACCTCCTGCTCTACTTCCAGTTTTACAGATGCCAGCTCCTCTGGTAGTACCCCACCTGGCCATACCACTGCTTCTCGGGAGACCCCAGTGCCTGTCAGTGGATTCCTCACCCAGTGTTCCCTCAGATTCGAGGTGCAGCCATCATCTTTCCCTCACATTTGAGCTGCACCCCTCAGACAGAGACAAAATTGTGTGTGGCTGGAACGACGAGTCTCTCATGGTGTGTTTCCAAAATGGACTCTCGGAGGCACACGATCCACATGAGAACCCACAGACAATACCGAGTCCCTCATAGAACTGGCAGTTTATTTGGAAAATTGACTCAGGAAGAGGGAGTTGAGCCACAAGTCCTTCTTCATACCCCCTGTAAGTCCCAAGATGCGAGGTCGTCCAGTTCCTGTTGAGAGATTACAACCGTCCCAAGAACCCCCCCAAACCCATGCAGCTAGGTAACATGGATCTCTCTGTCAGAACGTGACCACGGCATGAGGGAGTGCTGTTTATACTATGGTCTGCCTGGGAATTTTCGTTCTGGCTGTCCCGAGTTCTCTGGAAAAGCCCCATCCTATGCAGTCAGGGGAGGACTGTGACGGGAGTTACCCAAACATTTCCACCCTCCAACTCGGGACTGTATCTACCAGCCACACTCTCCTGGAATAACCAAGAACACTCTCTCCAGGCATTGGTGGATTTAGGCACAGCTGGTAACTTCATGGACTTTCCCTAGCTGAGAATCTCCAGATTCCCTCTCTTCCATGACCTCTGGGCCATGGGAAGGCAACCCATCAAATATCCACCCTACGTCTTTCCATTCTCCAACACAAGGAGTTGAAATCCCACCTAGCATAGTCTCCTGAGCTCCCTGTGATTCTTGGTCACCCCTGGCTCCATCATAATCCACATATCGTCTGGTCCACTGGCTCTATCCTCTAGTGGGGCACTACCTGTCATGCTCCCTGTCTCTTTCCGAGTTCCCCAGATCCCATTCCCGAGTCCCTAATCCCCCAAGACCTATCTCGAGTCCCCACCTAGTACCATGATCTCAAGGCAGTCACCAGCAAGCAGAGTGCCACCACTTTACCCCCACGCCGTCCATATGACTGTGCCATCGACCTGCTCCCAGGCATCCGTCCCCCTTCTCCCTGTCTCCCTGCCCTAGCTGCTTGTTTCATTCATCCTTCCAACTCCCCCACTGATGCATGATTTTTCTTCATGGGAAAGAAAGATGGTGGCCTTCACCCATGCATAGATTACCGATGTCTAAACAGAAGCACGAACAGAACATCATAGCAATATCAGTGACATTGCTGCATTCCCTTGTGTGTATTTAAGTTGCCTTGTTTCTTAGTTTCTTTGCTTGGTGTTTACCTTTTGCCTTTACCTATTTTTTTTACCTTTTGCCAAATAAACTAAAAAAAAAACTTGTTCACAACACTTGGCTAGAACAAGAACACCCTCTAAGAGGTAGGCATGTCTGTGTCAAAGTCAACAATCAAGAGAAGCCTTCATAAGATTCACCACAAGAACAAAACCACTGGAAAGCCTCAAAAACAGGAAGACCAGATTAGAGTTTGAAAAAAACTTCTATAAAAGCATCCACAGTTGGAACAAATAGAACAATATATGATGGACAGATGAGAAAAAGATCAACTTGTACCAGAAAGATGGAAAAAGAAAAGTATGGAGAAGAGAAGAAACTGCTCATGACCCAAAGCATGTCACCTCATCTTATGGCATGGGCGTGTATGTCTGCCAATGGAACTGGTTCCCTTGTATTTATTGATAGGGCTATATTATCTGCTCACATTCAGCCAAATGCTTCTAAACTCATTGGATGGCAGATGGACAATGATCCAGAGCATACTTTGAAAGCAGCCCAAGATATTTTTAAGGAAAGGAAGTGGGATGTTCTCCAATGGCCAAGTCAATCACCTGACTTCAGTCCAATTAAGCTACATTTCAATTGCTGAAGGTAAGCCTGAAGACAAAACACCCCAAGAACAAGCAGGAAGTGAAGACAGCTGTAGTAAAGGCCTGGAAGAGCATCACCAAGGAAGAAACCCAGCATCTGGTGATGGATATATTATCTTATCTTAAATATGCTCAGATTAAAGATGAAGCTCTGCACTTTGAGCACATATTCAATATTTAATTTCAACTCCATTGTACTGTGGTAGACAGCTTAAATAACAATAACTTTGTCAATGTCTAAATATATATTGACCTGACTGTAAAATACATGTATCAAGTCAAAAAAGAAAATCTGGCTGGGGAAAACCACTTACAACTCATATACAGCAAATTGTTCATACACTCTGAAGGTTTCTTTATTTTTGCATTGGTGAGGATCTTGATTCCAACATCCTGAGAGAAAAAAGGGAACACAATTTTTTTTCATGTGGAAAAAAACATGTTTCGTATCTGCTCATTTTTTAAAACCAGGTTTTGATTATTATTACAATATTGTGTTGTACAATCACTATATGTATAGGTCTACCTGTATGCAAGAATATTGCACAAGAATATTACCTAATGGGGCAAGCCTTCTCTTGAATGTACCATAAAGGGATACTATATATTTGGAATTGTCCAAAACAATGTGCTGAATAAGTAAGGAATAAATGAACCATATCATGCTCTTAGAGTAAAATCATTAACAACAGGGTGATGATGAATCAGAGGTACTTTTATCCTTCTGAATTTGATTATTTTCCTATAACAGCGCATCTCCAGGTGTGTTATTCCTCTAATCACACAGCAATTTACCAATGATTACAATTTTTAAAGAATGAACCTCCATTTTTTTTTCAATAAATAGTTACATTTAATGTTGTGAAATGTCTGTGAAACAACTTAGTTCCTGTTCTCAGTTACATTACATCAGCTATAAACCATTGTTCCCTCATCAGCCTCTTTTTTTCTCTCTCTTGAAGTTAATGAGACAAGAACGCAACTCGTTATATTACTGATACACAACAAAATGAAAACTCCTTTAGCCTGATGACTTCAGCAAACTTAAAAGTAACAGATTTACCTCTGACTGTTACAAAGCGCTGACACTGGAGACTCCTTCTATAAATTTTAAATATACCTTTAAAAGAAATCACCATATCAATGATTATACGCCTTTCTTTGTTAAATAACAACACAGTTCTATTCCATTATTGTTAGGTTTAGATTGTGTAGAGCATCTGCCTTACGAGTCACTGCGTATGAGCTATAACTATAGAATGATAATGTATTGGAACCTGGCATTAATATAAACCTGAGATTTGCAGATGCGCTACTGTCAGAGCTGCTGTTATAGAAAATTAATCAACACCTTTTGACCAATCACAATACAGAATTCAGAATGTGAGGTGCTGTATAACTGATTATTGTTACATGCCAGACAACAATCTTAAACTAAATTGTACTTTAAAAATGAGTGACGTCTTACTTTAAAGGTGTTGTACACATCCACCTTTCCAGAGTTCGGAAAATAAGCAATAGATTTTGGTGCTATTCCTGCAAATGCGGTACTCCTGATGGGTGGGATCCCCCAGCATGGATTCAAATCCTCTTCATTTATGTTGTACGGATATCCTGATAACATCTGGACAGGTAGCATGTTGAACACCTGGAATAATGGGGTGTGACATCATTCTTCATAAGAACTGCCATTGTGATCTCTTTGATCCCTAACTTTGTAGTAGGAATCAGAAGTCCATTACTGTTATTATTACCAAAAGGGAGCATATTAAATGTAATTTTTTAAGAAAAACTAATTTAAATGTAAAATCAGACATTTAAATCTAACCATTATGCATCGCTTTTGGGTAACACTATAAGCTATAAGTATGAGCTATTATATGAGGATTAAAAAAACAGCTTATTGATGCACGTGGGGAGTGAAGGCTAGCCCGTCTGGTTCGATCAAACAGAAGAGCTACTGTAGCACAAACTGCTGAAAAAGTTAATGCTGAAGAAAAAAGTTTATGCTGATAGAAAGGTGTCAGAACACACAATGCACTGCGTAGCCGCAGACCAGACAGAGTGCCCATGCTGACCCCTGTCCAGTGCCAATGGGCATGTGAGCATCAGAACTGGACCATGGAACAATGGAAGAAAGTGGCTTGGTATGATGAATTACATTTTCTTTTACATCATGTGGACAGCTGGGTGTGTGTGCGTCGCTTACCTGGGGAAGAGATGGCACCATGATGCACTATGGGAAGAAGGCAAGCCAGTGGAGGCAGTATGATGCTCTGGGCAATGTTCTACTGGGAAACTTTGGGTCCTGGCATTCATGTGGATGTTACTTTGACATGTACCACCTACCTAAACATTTTTTGCATACCAAGTACACCCCTTCATGGTAACGGTATTCCCTAACGCCAGTGGCCTCTTTCAGCAGGATAATTCGGCCTGCCACACTGCAAAATCTGTTCAGGAATGGTTTGAGGAACATGACAAAGAGTTCAAGGTGTTGACTTGGCCTCCAAATTCCCCAGATCTCAATCAGATCAAGCATCTAAGATTAAGATCATTGTGCAGAGTACGAGTACAGAGCCAACGAAATGCAGTTTTCGTATATCCCAGCTTGCTCGGAAGCTGGGATCTGAGATGATACGGCACCCCTGGAGCAGATGTGGTTAATGTCCTTGCTCAAGGGCCCAACAGCAGCAGTTTGACAGTGCTGGGGCTCATTCCCCCGACCTTCCAATCAGTAACCCAGAGCCTTAACCGTTCAGGCACCACTTGTTTGTCCAGCTGTCAGATATGCTGGACAAACAAGTCTGATCTATGGAGGCACCACCTCACAACATACAGGATTTTATATATATATACATATATATATATATATACATACATATATATACAGTCAGGTCCATAAATATTGGGACAGTGACACAGTTTTGGTAATTTTGCCTCTGTACACCACCACAGTGGATTTGAAATGAAGCAGTCAAGATGTGACTGAAGCGTAGACTTTCAGCTTTAATTCAAGGGGTTTAACAAAAATATTGCATTAACCGTTTAGGAATTACAGCCATTTTTTACAG
>CM040461.1:28486720-28510181 GCA_022758105.1 Pangasianodon gigas
TATATATATATATATATATATATATATATATATATATATATATATATGTGTGTGAATAAACATAGTTTTTAACCCCTCTTTTTTAGAAAAAAGAAATTACAGAGCACGACACAGCAAACTGCTCAGCAGCCATGAGAAACCCTAGAGCCCTAACGCATTCGTGTCACATTCCTGGCAGAATGGCATGTGCAGGTTCATGTTATAACAAACATTTTTTCCTGTATATGCAGAAATACAGTGAAAACAGGGTTTAAAATTTCTTCACCTTTGAGATCTAATTTAAGTTTTGTTTTCAGTGACCAAAAATGGCATAGCTGTGTGAACAGGAAGCCAAAACACAAAATATGTTTTTAAAAATATCAATATACATGTGGAAGGGGCTTTTGTTTCAAGCATGAGCTGTACCAGTTCTGAGACTTGAATGTACAGCCCCAAATTGCTACACATTCAAAATGAGCTGTACGACTGAACTCAAGGACATTTTGTCAGTTTGAACGCACAGATTGGATGTTGAGCTCCTTCTCTGGTTGCAGCAGCAGCAGACTCTGATCTATTGCCTTCACTGAACACAGGGAACCTGGAGATGCTCTCAGCGTCAATGAAGACTGACCACCAGGAAGCTGCGTAGAAGGTGAAAACTTTAGAGACACCTGAAAGACCACAACAAAATAAAAAAATAATTAATATGTAAATAAATAAATAAACCAAGAACCAAGAAGTGTTCATTCATTAAAAACAAGTGCATAATTTTACTTGTCATTGAGAACAGGGTAGAGTATCTGTAGATATCGTCAATGTAAATGTAATTTTTTTTAGGCTTCACAGTAATGGCTGGTTGTGATATTAAACAGGAGGCTATTATCTCTCAATAACTCGACAATGAATCATTTTTGCCTTGCTTGTTTGGTGGAAACCTAACTCTGTTGATCACTCTGAGAATACCATTCCCACTTTAAAGTATGATTGTGGTAGGATTATTTTGTGCAGATGCATTTTATCTGGAACTGGGTAACTAGTCAGGGTCGAGGGCAAGATGAATGGAGTCAAATACAGGGCAATTGTAGAAGAAAAATATTGAGACAGTTGTGGTTGTTCACCTTCCAACATGACTTTAGCATACTGCTAAAGCTGAACTGCAGTAATGGCCCAGTTAAAACCCAGACCTCAATGCAATAGACAATCTGAAAATTGCTGCTCACCAACAACAGTCTCCATACAGCCTGAAAATAGGCCAGAATAAGAGGATCCACATGTGCAAAGTGGACAGAGACATAACACAGGTACAATTGCAGCCAAAGGTGGGGTGTATACCCTTGGGGTTAATTGGTATGCACCCAATAAAATGTTTGCTTTTTAGTTAACTAAACTAAACTTTTTAGTTAATTAACCTTTGTTAAAGAGGTTAGGGGAAGGTACAAAATAGACTAAGTGTACTTGCCCACCTACATAACCTGGTCAGGCTCAACCCAAAATGGTTACATAGAGCCATCATGGGTTTAGCACCTGCAAAATGCCAAATGGTGGCATGTGATGGACAGTCTTAGACTGACTAAACTGGCAGTTTGGAAAGGAAAAAGGCTTTCAGGGGCCAACAAAGATGTTCTGACCTACCCTTTGGCACCTCAGGAGGGGGAGATGAGACCATGAACAAGCTTTACTAACCAAGTGCCAGGGAGTGTTGACCTTTATTGGGGATATTGTTGAATGATGGAAGGAGCACACTGAGGAGCTCCTTACCCAGTTGACATGCTCTCCCTTCCATAGGCAGAGCTAGAAATCTATGGTGTTTTGGAGTCCATCTCTGTGGCTGATGTTACTATGGTGGTTAGAAACCTTCATAGAGGCCAAACTGCAGGGGTGGATGAGATTTGGCTGGAGTTGTTAATAGCACTGTACAAGGAATATCTGACATATTTCTCATAAATTTTGGAATTATTTGGTGTAGATTTATTTTTAACTGCATCTTTTCACTGTCGTTTGTTGCTTTACAGAGAAAACATGATTGCAAATCCACTTTCCACTTCCCTATTTAGCAGAAAAAAAGCCCATAACTGTCCACAATGACACTTCTGAGACTGGGCTGGGTGCCGTGCTTTCTCCTTTTTGACATAGAGGAGCACCCAGTATTTTACGTGAGCAGAAAGCTGACCTGCGCCAAACAGTGGTACGCCACAATAGAATGAGAAATCCTGGCCATAAAGTGGGCCATCGAGGAACTCAGCTACTACCTCGCAGGCCGACACTTCACCCTGGTCACAGACCATGTGCGCCTCCATTGGATGGCCAAGGCCAAGGACACCAATGCACGGGTAACTTGATGGTTTCTCTCATTGCAGGACTGAGCGGGAGCCTGCCCTGGCAATGCTGATGGCTTTTCACTGAGGTAAAGTCTCTGGGCACAAACACCGGTCTCTGCGATTATGCTGATCTGTTTCTTTCTCTCTCTCTCTGCCAGCACCTAACACAATGCTCCCCCTCTGTGCCATATCAAGAGCACACAGTTCCGACTGCTATGGGAAACCGCCAGACCTCGTGACGCTGCCACTCCCCGCTGACCGCCTGCGTCCCCGTGCCTGGCCGGCAACGACACACTTCTCCAGCGCCTCACCACGACCCATGGCCCAGAAAGCCAGCCATCCTCACACTCCCTCTACCTACAATATTGTTTGCAGTAATCCTGCCTCACAGCTGTGAGTTGCTACTATATATATATTCAATCATGCATTTTGTTATTTATCCCTGTGCCAGTCTTAAGTCTGCCAACCTGTCTGTATGGAAAAATGTACTCTATGTTATATCTACGTATCTACACTGTATGCACAAAAGTACTGGGGCACCTGACCATTACACTCATATGTGCTTGTTGAACATCCCATTCCAGATTTAGTCCCCCTTTATTGTTATAATAACCTAATAACCTCTTCTGGGAAGGCTTTCCACTAGATTTCGGAGTGTGGCTGTGGGGATTTGTGTTCATTCAGCTACAAGAGCATTAGTGAGGTCAGGCACTGATGTTGAGTGAGGAGGCCTGGTGTGCAGTCTGCATTCCCGCTCATCCCAAAGGTGTTCAGTGGGGTTGAGGTCAGGGTTCTGTGCAGGACACTTGATTTCTTCCACTCCAACCCTGGCAAACCATGTCTTCATGGACCTCACTTTGTGCACAGGGGGACTGTCATGCTGAAATGGATTTGGACTAGACCCCTTAGTTTCAGTGAAGGGAAATTGTAATGCTACAGCGTAAAAAGACATCCCATACAATTCTGTGCTTCAAACTTTGTGGCAACAGTTTGGGGAAGGCCCACAATTTGGTGTGATGGTCAGGTGTCCACAAACTTTTGAACATATAGTGTATTTGAAAAGGGGCATTTTATTGACTGTTAAACCTCAGTATCAAAAACGTGAAAAAATAAGCATAGAGCTCTTTAAGGTTAATTTCTGACCTTGTTAGCCAAACACAGCTGAATGGGGAAGTTCATGCTGTCTGCCACTACCTCGCCACTGGGAAGGACTGTGTACAGGACTACCTGAGCAACCGGGGTCACCTTTAGCATCTTCTGCAGAGTTACCACCAGGTTGCCCCTGTGATCTGCAAAAAAAAAAAAAGAGTTCATGTGCTTCGGCAACCATCACAGCACCATTTAGGGGTTCATGCAGGGGGAAAAGAAGTTCAAAACCGAATGTCAGCTACATAGCTAATATAAAGTTTTTTAAGTTATAAAGATGTTAATGAACCTGTTCCAGGGTTGATGGCTTCTAAGATACGTCCTTTCTGAACCAAATGTCCTTTATTCATCACCTAGACACAGTAAAATTAAGATGAATAAATTGTAATGCTTTAAATTATATTTCTGGGTAAAACAAGAAATTCTGTCATGATGTTTGAAACTTATAACAAGTACTTCTAAATGAAAATACTGTTATAGTGAAAGCCAAACACACCATGTAGAAGAAGGATAATGTCTTCTGGTGTGGCGTGAGTGCGCTGTGGTGTATCAGGTACTGAGCCTTGATGACACCATTTTTATTGCAACTGAAAGGCATCGAGCTGCTATTCAATTTAATAAAACTCCGGCTATTGGAGTAGAAAGGCTGAAGCCAGAGATAGGCTGTGGGATAGTATGGTATGAGCTGATTTTGCCCATATACATATGGTCTGTTAGTCGTTTCATACTGGGCCTATGTAAAAGAAAAAAAATATAGAGAAAAACAGACAAATAAAGCACTCTAACATGATATATCTTTATACCACAGTGCTACTCAATTCTCACTTTTGTAATAAGATTTTCATATTAAATTTAACAGAAATTAAGGGATTGACGTCTCAGATAGAGATGGTCTTCTTATTTCAAATGAACAGAACATGAGAGTTCATTTTTAAAAAAGGAAAAAAAAGAAGGGAAAAAAAAAGACTCCACTGACCTCTAAAGTGACTGGCTCTGGACCCCATGATTCAGTGTCGAGGGAAAACTGTGCGATCCCTTGGTCATTTGTAACCAGCTTCTGGACTGAATTATTATTATTATTATAAGCAAAACTTACAGTCAGAAACACTACTTTCCTTCTCATAGGATTGGACTTTGGGCCGGTCACTTTAATCTAATGAAGAAGGACAGGAATATCAGAGGATAATGTCAGAAACAAAAATATCGAATGAATTAATCTGTCACAGAGAGAAGAAAATTGCCTCAACTTAGCACAAAATACTGCTTTTAATTACAAAGTAGTTTACACAATATTAAATTGCAAGCTGATGTTCTGTTTTTAATGTAGTAAACTAGCTTACTTGATGTTAGCTAGCTAGTTAGTATAATCATCTACTAGTTTTCATTTCACAACATAATAGTTATCCAAACACTAGCTAACCTGGTAATGACACTGTGTACTGGTTTTAAATACATGATTAAATAATTCACCTAATGTAGCAAACCTTGCTAGTTTTTAAGAACACAATACAGGATTTAGGCTAAGATTAGCACACTTACTTGCTTGCTACATAATGAGAGATAGCTAGAAATGTTCATAGTTTAGTGCATTTATGTATGTTTAGCAAAGCCTATATAAAATGCTTATGAAAACAATTTATATAAATGGTCAACAATATAATTACTTTTCCTTCATATTCCATTCCGGGCTTAAACGTTGTTGGTGAATCCTCAAATGAAAGTGTGACAATATTAGATGTTATAGGAGAGCTGCGTGAACCAGTCAGAATCACACCTACAGGATAAACACAGTATTAGCACAAACCTAAAACTACAGTGATGGTTCAAATGGAGTTAAGAAGCTAATGTAGCTAACAAGTAATGGAAATGTGCCATCTTGATAATAAACCAATACACGCTTTCCACCTCAGAAGACATTGTTTGGCTCCGTAATGACATTTTTAAGTAGTTTATGAAGTACTTCTAATTACTACTAATTTCACCTTTAGACTTTTTGCAGAGGAAGAAATTGATTTGTCTTTGAGATGGAGTTACGAAAGCTATGGACAACAATTTTGATTTTCTCCAATACTGATAGCTATAACGTTCCATTATTTGTTATTATATCATTATATTAGCCTTGTGGCTCCAGCACTACAAAAAAAAATCTGAACAACTGCAAATATATTGAATATAAATATTAATAAAATCAAAGATTATTAATCCTATTTTTATTTTTTAAAGTTTGAAATTGTATTCTGTTGGCAAACAATTTTTCTAAATCTGCCAATTTAGAAACGGCAAGGTTGAAATTAATCAAAAGGTCTAGAATTAGGCTTCAGAAATTTCTCTTTGCTTGCCAATACTCAAGATATGCAAGACATTTTTACTGCAGTTTACTTGCATACATAAATCCAATACAAAAGTGTTAATAATGTAAAAAGAAATAAAAAAATATAAAAAGATGTATTTATATAATAATGATGGCATTAATAGTAATCTCTAACCAGTTCCATATTCTTCCACTTCACACTGAGCTATGATTGAACCCTCATAGCGTGAATCGGTTAATGCATATTCTTTCAGATTTAAGATGCGTAGTCCACAGCCTGTCTTGTCAGTCTAAAGAAAAAAAAAAAGTTATTTAATGAAAACACAAGCAAGAAAGACTTATCAAGAAAGACATCATCACATGACTTTAAAATACTGAAAAAGGCTTAAAAATAATAGTCTGAGTGGCTTTGGTTATAAATCAATGCTTTGCTGATATTTTTGGATCATTTTGGGACTGGATTAGTTTTACATGTGGAAGTGTGTAATGTAATTAGTACAGGAGTATCTCTGAGATTTAGTCCTGTTTGAATCCGTCATGGAAGCATGCCTAGGAAGTGATCAGTACTTTTTATTGTCTCCAGTGAAACCAAAGCGAAGTAGAGTCTGAGTTTAAAATGCAAAACAATTAATTAGACAATGTTGAAAAGAATGTGACAGAGAAGCAACATTTTCTGGGGTTTTAGGCTTTTACAGTTTACGGACATATTATGGTCATGTGACAGTAGTTTATACAGAGATCACTTATCCAGTGTGAATCAATCGTACTTACTTACCTATGTGTCAGAAAAATGAATCCCATCCGAATAGTACTTAGGTTAAGAGAAACTTAATGTAAGTGTTGAATGTTTTTAAGGAAGGTTCAAGGTACAAAGTATAAGTTACAAACAAACTTATTTTAATTCAAAGGAGTAACTGAGGAAGTGTAATAGTTTCACTTGAAGCATTTTCTGTTGATGTAAAAGTAAAAATGACTAACGTTCATTTTATAACTCCTGCAGATGTCTGGCATCCTTGTGAATCCTGGTGGGAGCCACCAGTATCTGTAGCTGTTATGGCAGACAGTGGCCTTCACCGTCCCGTTCACTGGCTTCCCGTATGTATATCTGCAGAGAATGAAAAAAAATATGGTGTATGAGTTGTATAAGTTTATAATTACATGTGTTTGGGTTAAAATGACTCAATTTAAATTTAATGTAATGTAAAGTGAAGCAATCCAAAAAACCAACATACTGTAATTACAACATACATTTTTGAGCTTGGTTCAATTTTTCCAATAATGATTGATATTTTAAAGTCAGATTTACAGTACAGCAATTATATTGGATATTTTAATGTGTTACAATTGTATTGTTTAAAAAATCTCAGTCTGGAGTGATGAAACAGAACACTATTAAGTACCGAACACTCACTTTGCACACACTTTCAGAGTGGCATATGTGTCCAAGATGGTTATGACTGGAGGAAGCTGGACCGTCACTTCAAATGTCGGCAGAACTGTAATAGATGGTGTAACACAGGGTTAAAATATAGTAGCTGCCATTTTGAAATGTGTTCTTATGCAAGATATTTTCATTATACATAATTATAAAATATAATACATGTAGCAACAAAAGGGGTCCAAGCACTACTTCCTGGCAGTTGTTATGGTGTGTATCATTGTTTTATATCCCCCATTACTTGAAAATGCAGAATGTTTCTAGTTGAGGTCAGAATATGTTCATAGAAACCAAGATTACATGTAGAGCCCTAAAGGCTGCTCCAGTGAAAAGGATTTCCCTTTCACAGAGGCAAAAAACCCTTAACTAACCAAAAAACCCTAAACCAAAATTCTTCTAGTAGTAGTTCTAGCTATAAATTATTATTTTTAAAATATTTGATTACTTTTTGTTGTAATTTTGTTGTATTTTGTACTCACTCCTCTCCACTTCATGTGTCTAACAGGTTTGCTCTCCTCAGTGAAGCACCCACTGAGAAACCTGAAAGAGCTCTGGTTATAGGAGACGCTTACAATCTTACAGCATGTGAAATTAGCTACGACTTTAGGGGCACCAGCCACACTAGCTAGGTGTATACTGAGAGGAAGATTTTTTTTTTTTTTACATAGGAACTAATGAGATACACCTCCATCAGTCATAGGCTGTAACAGAGTAACACTGTAGAGGTGTGTAAATTAGCAAAGGCAATATCCAATGCAGTAGTATGCTCTGACCCCATCCCAATGCAATGTGCCGATGTAGGAGGTGCGGCAGGTTATGCAGCAGGTTATGGTCACTGAACTGCTGGATGTCCAGGTGGTGCTCCAAAAACAATGTGGGCCTTATTGATAATTGGAGTAGTTTTGAGGGCAAGGCTGGCCAGTTAGGGTAGGATGGTATCCATCCCCCTTCAGAAGGTGCTGCTCTCATTTCTTGTAGTTCATAGTCTCAGAACAGGCCTAGTTAGTCGGTGACAATCCAGAGCCGAGGCCATGGAGCAGACAAGGAGGCTAAACCAACCATCTACATCATTTAGGCACAGCAGTTATGCTCATATCTACATAGGAATAACAATCATGAAGTCTATCAGTCAGGATTTAGGCCACATCATAGCACAGAGACAGCGCTGGTTAAAGTGGTAAATGACCTACTATTTGCTTCGGATTATTTTTGTATCTCCTTGCTTTTGTTGCTCGACCTTAGTCCAGTAAAAGGCCTTGTTGGGATTATTGACTCCAGTCTCTCATTTAAGGCTCATGTAGACATTACTAGGATAGCCTTCAGAAATATTGCTAAGATAAGAAATATAATGTCACTCCATTATACAGAAAAACTAGTTCATGCTTTTCTTATCTCTAGGTTGGATTATTGTAATGCCTTGCTATCTGGATGTTCCAGTAAGTGCATAAACAAGCTCCAGTTAGTCCAGAATGCAGCAGCCAGAGTCTTTATTAGAACCAGAAGATATGACCATATCACCCCTACCTTATCCACACTGCATTGGCTCCCAGTAAAATTTCGCATTGATTATAAAATACAACTGTTGACCTATAAAGCAAAGAATGGTCTTGTGCCACGGTACCTGAGTGAACTTCTGGTCTTTTATCATCCACTATGCCTACTTTGATCAAAAGTTGCAGGCTCTTTGTTGGTATTTCAAATAATGAAGGCTACAGCAGGGGCCTTCATTACAAAGCCCCACATTTATGGAACAGCCTTCCAATTAGTGTGTGAGACTCAGACACAGTCTCAATTTAAGTCTAGGCAGAAGGTGCAGAGCTGGAGGGTTCATGGGCATAGAGTGTTTTTTTGTAAACTGGGATGTTTGGATGCTGTTGGTGGAGTGGCTGACCACTTTATATCATGCTGCCCTCATGTCTGTGTTACCTTCTGGCTCTCCCTTTTAGTAATGCTGTCATAGCTAGTCTTGCCAGAGTTCCTGCTTGCACTTTGCTCACAATGTACATTTTCTTAAACCATTATAGGACAAAAGCATACCTAATAATCTGTCTTCTCTCTCTCTCTCTCTCTCTCTCTCTCGCTACACATGCTAATCCCAAGTTACCAGTGATCCTGACTCCTTCTGCTCTCTGGTCCTGCCTGATCCATCCTGATGCCTTACTTCTGTTTGGAATTTTCAGCACCTGAAAATCACTCACTCCTGCTGAGGATGGCCCCACATGGACAGCCTAAAGAGCACCATAAGCTTACCGTGGATGCTACCACATAGAAACCATAAAGATGGCTGTGGATGTTCTTCCTTGGATAGCGTTAGTAATAAATTTAAATGTATGTCCAGAATTTATATATTTCTGTAAAGCTGCTTTGTGACAATGTCTATTGTTAAAATTACTATATAAATAAAATTTAATTGAATTCAAATAAATAGAAAATCACAACCATTGACAAATGTGTCCATTTTAAAGAACACATTGAAGAGCATTTTTTTATATATATTACATTTAAATGACATTATCAGGAATCGTAGTCTGTAAAAAGTCTTGTCAGAGTTTTGTATGAGATAAACCCCATCTACACTGATTTTTTGACCAAGTGCTTGGACCTCTAAATATAGCAAATGGATAAATAAATAAAACAGCAAAACAAAGAGGAAATGTTACTAAAGAATAATCAGTGATTTAAAAAAAAATGATGCTACAGAATTTTTGAAATACAAGGTAATATTTAATGATTATGCTCTATTTTTACATTTTTGCTAAATTGCAACAATATTAATAATTTTATCTACATAAATCTTATGTTTGGATCAAATTCTCTAATGAATATTCTAAATCATGCATTTTTTTTATATTCATATTTATATCATCCAAATGATTTCATTACATGGAAACCATAAATTCAGAGTGATATGAAGGTAATAATTGAGCTGAATAATTTGTATTTTTATAGGTATTCATCATAATATTATCACTAAAATATAGATTAGATATATTTGGTATTCTAAGGACATTAATAAAGATAAACTGAGCCTGACCGTAGTCCTTGACTTCGAAGGTTTGTGTGAGCTCTTTGTTTTTTTCATCCCAGACAGTGATGACATAAAATCCTTTAGTGGCCTCAGAGTTGATGGGATATGACAGATCCACAAGGCCGCTGTATGTGGTGACGTTCAGCCACTGACCAATGCGGTTTGAGTTTGGGTCCTAAAATAAATAAATAAATAAATTTAACACACTACTCTTGCATCCTAAAATATTGTCATGAGATTAAAAAAAATCATTAATGAGGATATAATATGTTTCAGTGTTTATAAAATTGTATTTTAAAATTATGAAATTGTATTTTAAAGGCAAAGCATGTCATAAACACACAAAGTGCCCAGTTAGTGAGCGTTGAATCTTTCACACACAGTACCTGCACTTCTACTGTCGGAAACTGAAACATAAAGAAAAAAACAGCTCTTATAATCACATTAAACATACACTAAATGTATATTAGAAGCACTTTCTATGAATCCTGCACTCATAAATCATCATAATGCACTTATAATTCCCTGGAATGTGGTCACAATGCCCTGGAAGCACTTTATAAACTCTAATAATGTCTCAAAGGACAAGTATTGTTATTAACTAATTTTTGACTACAATCAGGTCACCAAACTACCAAAAGTTCTGCTTTTATAGAGGTAGTCACACTTCTTGATGATTATCTAATCTTGTGCATTTATTTAGTAACACCTGGTTGATAATTTATCTCTTAATGGCTGTGGAAGTAAGAAGGGTGCAGTTATTTTTCCCACCTGGTTTCTTAATGTTGATTTACTTTTTTGGGGGAAAAAATGACTACATATCTGTTGGGATTTTTTATTTATTTATTTATTTTTTTGTTATTTAGACACTGATAAATAAAAACATAGAATTATCCATTAGCCAGAAGGTATATTCATATAAATATATATATATAAAAATGATTGATGAATACATTCATAGAAAGTGCTCCTGTATTTTCTAGGTGAGAAACTGGTAAAAGTTTTCAAACCGTCTGATCGTAGATGAGGAAATTGGTATCCAGAGAGACGATGCGAAACTTCACTGTGGGGGGGAAATTTATATCCATAATGCTATTGCATTTCACATCTGCTGTGTTTTAAACACATACTTAAATAATTTACAGCATAACTGGTAGCTAAAACAAAGCAAAACACTGACACACACTAAAATGACCATTAAAAAACACAGAAGGCTAGAAAGACTGAAGTGGCAGAGTAAAGGGAACTAGGAACTGAGGAAAGTGATACATGCAGGAGATAACAGCACTGACAGTAGCGCAGCTGCAAATTACAGGTTTATATTAATGTGCTCATTCTAATATGTTAAAGTTTCTATAGTAACAGCTAATTTACAGTAATAATAATAATAAATAAAATTTTATTTAACAAAGAATAACAAATTTGGTTGAAGGAACTACTGTTTCTAGCTGCTATAATGTAAGTGATAAGAACAAAGTTTTCTGGAGGATGTTTCACTACATTAAATGTGTCTATAGCCAGATAAAAAGTATGATGATGTATGATATGTCTTTCCTAAACAAATAAGAAGAATAAAGGACATGGGGATGTGCTGTTATAGGAAAATAATCAGTTTGTGGTCACTTTGTCATTGATTATTTTCCTATAACAGCATGGCACACAGTATTTTTTCCATGTTTAATTACAAGACAAAGAAATGAAAGACGATCAGGTGATCAGGGGTGTGGTCAGGGTGGAGCTGGGGCAGGAAGTGAGGAAAACAGGAAAACAGGAAGTGTGGAAAGTTAGAGCAGGGGTCTTGAATCTTATACACAAAAGGCCAGTGTGGCTGCAGTCTTTCATTCCAATCAAGCAGGAGACACCCCTGTTTCCACTTGTTTAATCGGTTCATCTTGGTCTCCAATCAATGATCTGGTGTGTCTGAAGTCACAGCAGTCCTTTGAAGATAAGATTGAAGACCCCTGGTTTAGAGAGTGTTACCTGTTTGTCCTGGTTTGTAGATGGGTTTGTCTGTCTGAATGATGGTCAGTTGTGTTGGAGGTGTGATGAGGATCATTGTTTCCTTGTTCAGGATCGTTTTGAACTGTTTAATCTGAATCTTTATAGATGCCACTGATTCCACGCTTACGACTGGAACCTGTTGGAAACAATATGGCCATTATTATTATTGTTGTTGTTGTTGTTGTTGTTACTATTAACAACAACAACAATGTATAACATTTATTTAATTAAATAATGTAATTATTAAAAATAGAAAATAATGTATTACTGTTATTATTATTATTATTATTATTAGTAGTAGTAGTAGTAGTAGTAGTAGTGGTGTTATATTTTACATTTTCATTTTAAGCAGGAAATATTCACTATTATGACTATAACACTACTACACAAGTCTGACCTGGAATGGGATACAGCAGTGGTATTCTTTTCTCACAAACTTTTCCGTCAGAAGAGTGACACTGTTTTGGTTGTACTCCAGGGTCACCACCAGTGAAACCGGTCCAGAGGGGTTGACTGTGACACATAGCGTCTCTGTAGTGCCCCCTACAGTCTGGGACGTTACAGCCAACAGGTAAACACTGAGGAGAGATAAAAAAAAAAAAAAGCAAATTCATTTTGTTTTCTATGTAGTGAGGCTTTGTGCTATTGTTCCTGGTGGTCTCTTTACATTTTATAGCACCATCTGTAGCACCATTATCTCTTTGCATTCATCATTCATGAATAATATTACTGAAAGTGAATCACAAAAAAATCTTCACAAGCTCAGGAAAATGTGGAATAAAAGAAGGAGGGAATGAAAAAGATACTACAAATGACTTTTATTCTCAAGGTAAAATTAGCTGAACATAAGGTTCGGAATAAAACAATATCAAGCTATTTTAACAAGAAATTAAAGCATGTGCATGGTCTGTTTTTTTTTTTTTGTTTGTTTTTTTTTAAAGATGTTAGAACTGCTTACACCAGACCACAGCAGCACTGTGTCCAGCATGCTGTTAATCAGCATGGCCTTTACCCCGGGCAATGGCAGAGCATGAGCATGAAGTGGCTATTTAAAATGGAAAAGTGTATTTTTGCATGACACTATCTTGGTTTGTTGCTAGAAAATCTAGAAAATATAATATTTATTCAATCTAAACAGCACATGGGTCATAATTACTTCTGTAGCCTACTGTAGCATTTTAATTATCCTAAACCTAATAAGCTATACCTCATTTCTACTAATTCACACAAAAGTTTTCTTTTTTCAGTCAAGGATTTTGAGACCTTATGGGGTCACCAGCCAAATCAAGAAACCCTTACACATACAACTCCCACAGTTTTTTATTTATTATCATTATTATTATTATTATTATTTTTATGCCTATTTCCTCAGTTAAGAAATAATCCTGGATCTATCAGCCTTGGGATGAGGTTGCACTAATGAGGTCTTCTTTTTGTTTTTAATAAAGTTGACCAATTCTCTTCAACAAACCACAGTTTTCTACTTTGTTTAATGAATCTGAATATTGACAGCTTAGTAAATGTTTATTTATTTATTCTTTTTGAGAGCTGTTTTTAATCCCATCTTCATTCATTTTATTCTGAGGAAATCTCATTCATATAGCATTAACAAAAATTTCAGTTGCACCATAAATCTCTCCATAATAAAAAGAGAAAATCTGAAAAAATATTAAAG
Source organism: Pangasianodon gigas (assembly GCA_022758105.1). Taxonomy (NCBI): domain Eukaryota; kingdom Metazoa; phylum Chordata; class Actinopteri; order Siluriformes; family Pangasiidae; genus Pangasianodon; species Pangasianodon gigas. The sequence continues at coordinate 28,500,617 of CM040461.1, forward strand.
GATCTCACGTGTCGTTGGAGGTCACTTGTGGTAGGATGCTTGCAAAAAGCAATAAAAGTGAAGAAATCACTCCGGAAGGGCCCATCCTGGATCAGAATCGAGCACGATCATACCAGATAAGATGATCTTAGAGCACTTGTGGTATTTATTAACCCTAACCCCACCCAAATATGTTTTGAGTTTTCTTTGTGATGTGAAATGTGTTTTGTGAGCATCAGCCTCTTGTATCACTTCTTCTGGCCTTGCACTGTATGTTACACATCACATGCCTCACCTTATCTGTCTAATTTTAGTTATCATTAGTGTTTATTCAGTTAAATAAAAATATTGATAAAAAAGAACTAACAGCTTCACATAGGAATGTAAAACACAGATAAAATTATAGTTTTTTAAAAAAAATACATGCATCAAATATCACATACTATTTATTTATGGCACAAAAAACGAGCCTTTCTGTCATAAATATCTGTATTGCATGTATAAAGTGTGAATATAGTGTACAGATATGTGATTATGTACTGTGTACACATTTCAACACAAGATCTACACCCTGTACTGTGCTGAATAATTTCATATTTTCTTTGCTTTGAAACCTGTTCCAGCTAAGAGAAGAGCTTAATAGTCAGGTTTTGAGCTGGACCAGCATGTGAGCAGTGAGGAAAGCTGAGAAGTAGGTGGACCAATAGGAACATGTGTTAAATTATGATTAAGCCGTGATGATATGGTCGAGTGGTACCTGATGCAATGACCTATAATAATGGCAACTGTGTGAATATACTATAATGTTTTCTTGAGTTACTTCCTATGATAGTTTTCCTTCATCAGAGTCCTGCTGTTACAGATTCACCATTCATGAAAGTTTCATGGCTAACTGTTTCTTAAGTGTCAGTAAGCAGATCACAGATATACTACAACATTGAAAATATGAACTAATGTTCATGTTCCTCTTCACTACTGTTAGAACAAACTGTCCTTGAGAGCAAGGTGAAAGAGAGAGAGAGAGAGAGCAAGAGAGACTAAAATTTAAATTACTTCCTTTTACAAACACATTAAACCGCAAAAACTGACTTCTTAGCAAATCCATTATAAGATTATTAAACCTATCATTTCAAGCTTAAAATAGTTTTTCTCCATTATCAGATAATATTGTTAATTATAAACATTTATTTCTAGAATGAAAAATTATCTGCCAATTGAATAAGAAAGCTTGAAATGAGAAAAAAGGTCTATAAATAAGTTTAATAATCTTATATTTGGTTTATTGTAATCTAATAGAAAATACCAGGTATGTCAAATTTGACTATATTTTTACTATAATATATTTTTCAACTTGCTAAAATGTATTTTGCAGTGTACATTATATTTAATTCTGTGCCTTTCTACTTGGGTTTCTTATTATTGGAATAAGAATATTAATCTTACTTGATGTACATGAATAACAGAGAAATTCTGTAAGCCTGTCTGGAAGAAAAAGTACACACAAAATAGCTGTTTATCACAGAAGTGAGTAGAGTCATTTAAAAATCATACTGATAATTTATTCAGAATTTTTTCTCTCTATTATTTAGATTTTTAACATTTTAGACCATTTAAATGTAAAATCCTTTTTTTTCTGCAATGTTTGAATGCTTGACAGATTTCCAGTTCCATAGACATTTCAGTATGTAAATAATGCACTTATTTTGTTCCTTTTTAATCTAGAAATACTGTTTGGCATTTTGCTGCTGCCATATGATTGGCTGATTGGATAACTGCATAAATGAACAGTTTACAGCCTGTGTATTTAATGTCCCGTGTACTTATTATCCTGTGTATTTATTGTTCTTTGTATTTATTGTCCTGCACTCGCCTCACAATGTTGTGTGTGTTGTACCATGGTCCTGGAGAAATGACATATCATTCGATGTATACACACTGTACAGGGGAATGAAAATAAAAACCCACTTGTCTTGACTTGAAATGAGGTGTACAGGTGTACAGGTGTTCCTATTAAAATGGACGGTGAGTGTATATACACACAACATCTTCCTTCTAAGGCCCTGATGGACCAGTCTGGACTTTTAGTTTTTCTGAATTTTAGTTTATCTTTAGTCACAGAACACAAATATAAAACATTACAGATATGAAGATATGAAATTCTCGTTATGTTTAGGTCACTGTGTTCCTCTTCCTCTGCTGTTATGACTAAGGTGTTTGGTGCCATATAAATGATCAAATTTATAAACTGTCCTCGAAAAAAAGCTGAACTGTGTGAGTGATCACAATTTATTCCAACTTTATTGGAAATAGTTTTTTTATTAGTTTTCATTTTTAGGTATTTTAGTTTATAGTTTTATATTTATAGTTTTATATTTATAGTTTTTTTATTGGTACTTATTGTTGTATTAAAATGAATTTCATAATTAATACACATCAGTTTTTCATTTACTTTAATTTCTTCAGTTACTTTCTGTTGGTCTACCCTGACCCAGTGGTATTTCATTTGACAAAATATAAATTAAAATAAGAACAAATAACAACAAAAAAGTAAATTTCTTACTAAAAATTTTGCCTGAAAAACTGGTTAGAGTTTTGTAAGCTTTGTAAGCTAACATGAAAAATGGCAAGTGTCATGTGTAATTTCTTTTGTACATTTTAATGGATTTATTATTCACCCAAAATATTTTGGCACTTGGGAAGAAATTATGACTCAATTTTGATGATTTTATCATAAGAAGAAGTTTTGAGTTCTACAAACTCTGCCATCCTTTGGAGAAACGCACCAAATACAGAGAAGCTAAATAAAGATAAATACACTGGTTTTAGTGTTTAGACATTCAAGGTGCTCTAGAATGTCACAGAAAATAAATAAATTCACAACTGAAAAGCTATAATCAGTATAAGCAACTGAATAATGTTGAGCTTCTTAGTGCCATTACATTTGGGTATGTTCGAAATTCATCAGAATAAAATTGTTATACTCGTGTGCTCCTGACTGTTTTCAGAAAAAAAGGTAGTTATCAGAATTTCTAACAACACTTCTAGTAAAATATTTTATAAATCAACAATATGAATTGTGATATAAATTGTCTTGTGGAATGACATTACATCTATAAATGAACTTTAAGTACTTAATATAAACTGTAAAAATAGGCACTTTCCTAGCAACCAAAATATATTTTGTTGATATATTTTGTTCATCTGCCGTCCCTGGATGAAGCCATTCAGCTGGCGGCAGTCCCTGGTCCAGGCATCCCTTGTTTTTCTCACTCTCTCTCTTCCTCCTCTCCCTTCTACTACCCCAGGAACCAAGGTGCCGGATCCCCAAAACTGACACCCTGGACCCAGTTTCCCCTTGTTTTTCCTCGCCTCCTTGCCTCTCTAATTTCTTCCTGTGCTCTGTCTCTCTCTCCACAGGTGAAACATCCCGTGGCCACCAGAACTGGGGCAAAGCCCAGGCAGGGTTTTTGGAGATGCCAGGAATCCAGGCATTTCCAGGATCAGTGTTCATTGAGGAATCGATGGTCAAATAATCCAGCCAGAAACTGCACCACCTACAGTAGATATAAAAAGTCTACACACCCCTGTTTAAATGGCAGGTTTTTGTGATGTAAAAAAAAAAATGAAACCAAGAGAAATCATGTCAACTTTTTCCGCCCTCAATGTGAAATTACAACATAATGAAAAGCAATTAGAAACATTTTAGGGAAAAATAGAAAAAAATGTAAAAGTTACAATAACCTGGTCGCATAAGTGTGCACACCCTTTTATAATTGGGGATGTGGCTGTGTTCAGAATGAACCATCACATTCAATCGCATTTTAAAAAGTAATTATCATACAGCTGTCATCAATTAAATTATTCTGATTAACTCCAAACAAAGATCAGCTGTTTTTGTTGGATTTTCTTCACATCTACTTGGTTTTATCTGACTGCTGAAGCCGTGGTCTGCAAAGAGCTGACAAAACCTGTACAGGGTCTTACTGTCGAAAGGTATCATTCAGAAGAGCGGTATAAAAGAATTTCCAAAACATTAGATGTACCATAAAACACCATGAAGGCTATCATCAATGAGTGGAAAAATGGAAAACCACAGTGACATCACCAAGAACAGAACAAGACAACATCTTACCAGGGTGGCTGCCAAGAGACCTACGGCAACATTAAAGGAGCTGCAGGAATATCTGACATGTACTGATTACTCTCTGCATGTGACAACAATCCCTCATCTTCTTCACACATCTGGAATATGGGGCAGGCTAGATGGAAGCCCTTTCTCACAAAAAACATCCATGCCCAACTAAATCATCCCCAACCATGTGGCAAAATGTGTAATGGTGTGATGAGACCAATTCCAAAAGGTATAATAATGCCATAATTCCAAAAGGTATGTTGGGGCAAAAAAAACACATCACCGAAAGAACACCATACACATGATGAAACATGGTGGTGGCAGCATCAAGCTTTAGGGCTGCATTTCCTCAGCCAGGTGGAGGGAATCATGAATAGCTACAAATACCAGTTGATTTTAGTGCAAAACCTTCAGGTGTCTGCTAGTAAGCAGAAGATGAAAAGGAATTTCACCTTTTAGCCTGACAATGACCCAAAGTGTACATCCAAATCAACAAAGTAATGGCTTAACCAAAACAAGATCAATGTTTTTGAATGGCCTAGCCAGAGACCAGACCTGAATCCAACTAAAAATCTGTGGGGTGACCTGAAGTAGGCTGTGCACAGGAGATGCCCTTACAATTTGATGGATCTAGAATATTTTTGCAAGAAGAAGTGAGAAAATATTGCCAAGTCAAGATGTGCCATGCTAACAGACTCTTAGCCAAAAAGACTGTGTGGTATGATAAGTTGTTTTATTATTTTTTTTTTTCCTAAAAAATTTTGTGATTGTTTTTCATTTAATTTTTATATGTTGTAATTTCACACTGAGGATGGAAAAAGTTCTGAAATGATTTATCTTGGTTTCATTTTTTTCATAAAAACCTGCCATTTTAACAGGGGTGTGTAAAATTTTTATATCTACTGTACCTGTAATTTTCAATCACCAAGGATAAGTTGTATCAAGTGACAAAGGACACTCACACAAAAGAGGGGATCACTCAGTTATTGGTTCCAAAAAGCCACAGGGAGATGCTTTTGTATACAGCCCATTATAATCCCATATCGGGACATCTAGGATAGGATAAAACACTCAAATGTCTAATGGATTGTCTAATGAATCATATTAAAGGTGATGTAAGCAGTTGGTGTGTGGCATGCCATGAATGTCAGCTGGTGAAACCGCTGGCCACCCCAAAAGTGCCATTGTGCCCATTATGCTTAATTGAGGTCCACTTCGAAAGAATTATCATAGACCTCATCAGGCCATTAGAGAGGTGCATGCGAGGGTATTGCATTGTGTTAGTCCTGGTGAATTATGCAACATGATATGTGGAAGCAGTGCCCCTGTGCAAAAATTACTCACAAAATATCAAGGATCCAAAGATGCACTGCAAATATACCACCTCAATATCCATAACCATGTACAGAGGTGGGTCCTAGAGCTCTGGTTCCAGAGAGAGAGGAGCTGGACCCTTAAAAACTCAGTTCATTCCACCTTGCTCAACATCTGAGTAATTGAGGAATCCATCGCCTTCCCTGATGTGATTAAGATTATGAGCTGTTCGAGGGCTGATGGGACAAAAGGAAGTGTTTAACAATATTTCACTGTAATCTGGTTCAAACCTCTCTAATGTATACACGGTCTGAGTCTGCCCCCATTTTTACACAAAGAAGAATCCTGCTGATGTGGATGAAGTGGATCAAATATAGCCTTGCTTCAGTGCTTCCTTGGTGTATTCCTGCATGGCTTGGTTTTCTGTAGCTGTCAGTGGATAGATACAGTTACATGGCGGGGTTGTGCCTGCCATGAGCTCAATCACACATTCACATATTCTGTGAGGGGGTAAGGTGCTTGCTTTAAAATTGAAAAAAAGCCTCTTATGAATTCTTGGTAGCCGGGAGGAATTTCCACTGGGGTTGATGCTTGTGGACTCTCTATGAAGGTGAAAGCAGCTAGTAACAGTGGTACCTTGAGGCATGAAAAGTGGCAGTAAGGAGACCAACAGATGATTTGTGGATCTTGGGTTTGCATCCATAGCATTCAGGATGGATAGTTTCCCTGTCATGGTGATAAAGACTGAAAGAAAAGTGTTCTTGATACAGGGCACTGATTTGTAAGAGAATGGGTTCTGTGAGGTGAGTAATGGATCCACCTCTAATGGGTCCTCCATAAAGGGCTTGGATATGGAGGCTTGGCTTGGTTTTGAGATGGAAGTCCTCCACTAAGGCTAGGTTTATGAAGTTTTCTTCAGCTCCAGAGTCGATTAATGCTGAAAAGATGGAAATACCTTTAGAGTGTTTGGATAAGAAAGGTAATGTGATGGCTCACTCATGAGTGGATTGGCCCATTTGTGGGAAAGAACCTTCCTGTTCGAAGAACCATATGTTCACAGGGCTATAAGGTCCCTATATACCCAGTATTCTAGTCTCTATATTTTCATAACTCTGGGAATTGAGTTTAATTTGGAAATACATTTATGTTTATAACTTTTGAACCGTGTGTCCAAAATTTAAAAGCCAGGCATCCCTGGAAACGAGTTAAATGCACCCTATGACGTCAATTTCTGCCTAATGATATTTTCTGCCATCTTAGATTTTGTCAAAACAATTTTTCTCACTACTCTTCCAACAAATTTTGTCCAATCATCACCAAATTTGGCAAACTTCAAAGTAAGCCACACAAAAGTTATCAAAAGAATTTTGAATAGTCCAAAGGGTTTGCCCGTAATGGGCCAATGAATCTGATGGTGAAGCCACCAAACAGGAAGTGAGGCTGTATCTCAGCAACCACTTTGCACACTGACACAAAACTTGGTAGGCACCTTCAGGACCATGACCTGAGGCTATGCAACAAAGTTCGTGATAGCACCACCTACTGGTCAAAAGTTACATTAATATGCCTTAAATGCTTACTTCTAACTGCCATTTTTGCTACTCCTCCTCCAAATTTTGTCACATTTGGCTCACATCATTTTGAGACCTGTCTGAACAAAAGTCATCAAAGAAATTTTTATATTCAAACCCGTTCCCCAACGCGCTGGCAAATGCAAAAAACAGGATTTGAAGGTGTATATCAGCAATACCTGTATGTATCATCACAAAACTTGATAAATATTTTCAGGACCATGCTCTGAATGTACCCACAGGGTTTCTTGACTGTGCCACCTTGTGGTCAAGAGCTGTAGCAACTTTAATTTTTTTTCCCTTAGATCATTTGACGTTTGTGATAAATTCGCAGTTCATTTTTTCTATAATTCCCTGGAGTATGCAGAAGTGAATGCACAGCAACATCTGAAATGTACTGAAGTGTACTTCCTGTTGACCATCTTGGATTTTGTTAAAAACTGTTTTTTCGCCACTCCTCCAACAAATATTATACAATCTTCACCAAATTTGACTCATTACTATTATTATTATTATTATTGTTGTTGTTGTTGTTGTTGTTTTGTTGTTATTAGTAGTAGTAACATAAAAAAATCCCACTTTGGTTGTGAAACGTGAAAATGAGCTGTAGATACAGCTATAGTGTTTTGCTGAAAGTTGAGTTTGAGAGAGAAAAGAATTCAGAATCTGCTGTTGTGCTAAATGGGTGAAGAGGTTTGAAAATCTGAACAGAGTATTGATAAATGCATGTAACTAATTGCAAATAACTGTAATGAAAACTGAAAATTGAATGAAACTGTTTGTGAAACCCTGTCATTTCATATAACTGTCATTAACTATATAAATATTCAAAATGAAAAGAAATTAAAGAAATCAAACAAACATAAATCCATAAATTAATATAAATAAGTCATTCAATGTCATTCATATCTTGATCCATTTTCCATGGCGTCTTCTGTATTAAAGCCATTACTAAATGTGTAATAAGTGACCGATCTGTCTCAAGCTGCAGTGTTTCGTCTACTCTCTTATGTGCTGTGTAGCCAACATCAGCTTTTCCAACATGGCATCAGGGAGGGAGGAGTTTCTGGCCTAGTGTTGCTGAGACACTTAGCTTTGAATAAAAATAAAATAGCAGTTTCAGTGTATGATGTGCTTGGTGTCCACAATCACCTGGGTACAGTGTATTTTTTCTCTCTGTTTTTCATGTCAAACCTTTTTCTTTTGACCTCACTAAGTTCACATCTAATTAACCTTTTCTGTAATTCAGATCTCCAGATTTTGCCCTTTTCAAGAGTCTGTTATACTGTTCAGTAGACCTGAGTCAAAATAACTTTACTTCTACCTCTAATAAAATCTTTTTTGCTGTTTCCCCCTCACTTCACCTGTGTGAGCTTTGTTGGCTTGCCCAAACATTTACACATAACTTTACTTAAAAATTGATAAATGGAAGTAAACTGTGTTATGTTATCCACTCATGTATATAGTCATTGTTGGATATACATAGACCGGGATGAGAAAACAAGGCACGGGCAAGACTAATGATCATTGCAGATGAAAAATTTATTGGCATATTTAATTATATTTTTCTTTTTTTTTGTTAGCTTATGCCATTTGGCATTATCATTTGCAGCATTTAACTTGTTCATGAGATTTAGGTCAGATTTCAAAGACAGAAAGGAGAAGAATAAGGTTTTGAGTTGTGAAACTGCAGGGAAGTTAAAACTCTGCCACCTTGTGGAGAAAATCAGCAAATACAGAGAAGCTAAATATGATTACACAGGTTTTAGTACTTAAAACTTTGTTCTAACATTACAAAATCTAAAGATGATATACAGCACTTAAAGAAAAATATAAGGATTTACACTGGAAACGGTACATTCACAGTATGCTGTTTGATCAGTAAAAGCAAATAAATCAGTGTAATTACTTTTGGTAATTTGTCATCTTCATCTTTGTCAAGTTCATCAGAACAAAATTATTTTACTGATTTGGCTGATGTTTATTTTTATCAACATTTTTATCAGCAAATCATATAAATTGTCTTGATTTATAGAGTAGATTATATATTAGCGAGAAATAGACATCTTTCTTAACACCAGATATATCTTGATAATTGAAGTTGAGCATAATAACAAGAAGAAAGGGGAAAAAATCAAACAGAAAATCAAAAATCAATTAATGAATTACTGAACTTTTGTGAAATGGAAAGGTTTTGATATGTTGATAACTGTAAGCTACAAAGAGAATTCCCATAAAAATAAGTCAAATGGGAGATAAAAGCTCTTGCTGGTCTCTTGCTGGGCTCATGTCCAAACTCTTACATGGAGAGGTGTACGCAGTTGCAGCTCTCTCACCTTTAGAAGAAGAAAAAAAATACAGAAATCAGGATTTAGTTCTCGTATGAAACAAGACACAGATACAGTGTGAGCTCTGTGTATAATTGCTTTGGACAGCTAAATGTAGAGATTTTACTGGTTGATAAAGAAGTATAGATTGCGTACTGGTCTCGTAGTAGTCGTAAACCTTCACAACAGCTGGTTTCAGGTTCTCCACTGGAAGGTCCTGCACAATCTTCAGGGTGTACACC
>CM040461.1:28510281-28536254 GCA_022758105.1 Pangasianodon gigas
TGTGTATAATTGCTTTGGACAGCTAAATGTAGAGATTTTACTGGTTGATAAAGAAGTATAGATTGCGTACTGGTCTCGTAGTAGTCGTAAACCTTCACAACAGCTGGTTTCAGGTTCTCCACTGGAAGGTCCTGCACAATCTTCAGGGTGTACACCTTCTCCTCTCCATTTGTCAGCTAAAACAGACAGAGATATTAAAATTATTTCTGTTCACCATGTACAAAATGAACCCACACGGTCTGTTAATTGCAATACCACTGCATGTCATTCCAGGAGGATGGGTCCATCACGTCACTTTCTGCATCACATAAAACAGAGCGGCCTATAAATATGGCCGCCAACTACAACTCCCAGATCACAGAGTGGCCTACAACACCCAACCACCACAGAGACTGTCGCGTTTACCGGCTTACTAATCAAACACCTGGACTCAGTCACACACTCACAGCCATGCTATTTTAGGACTCATGCTCCAACAGCTCAGTGCAAAGTATACGCTCTGCATTACAAACCTGTCTGTACCAAGCCTTTTGATTCAGTGCTACAGTGTTTATAGTTATGACTAAGTTTCTGGTTCATGTCTTTGTCTCTTGCCCAAGTATCATTGTTTGACCATCACCTGACTTTCTCCTGTTCATTGACTTTGACTCTTCTTATCATTTTGGATTTGTTTGCCTTAACCTGCAACTGTCACCGTCTCCACCGTCTGATAGGGGTTCAATAACTAAAAGCTATTTTATTTAACATTTTAACAGTGCTTTGTAACAATCAGAGGTAAAGCTGTAATTTTAAGTTTTCTGACATTTTTAGGACAGAAGAGTTTACACTTTGTAGTTTCTCTGTAACATGACAATATACATTTTATTTTTCTTATTAACTTCCAGAGAATGAAAAATGGAGGCTTAATAAGAAAATCGAGGCTGGTGAGGAAACATATTTATATTATATGGAACATGTTCATAGTTGCTATAAGTGAGAACAGGAACTTGTATTGTGGATGTTCCACAATATTAAATGTAACTATAAAAAAGGTATTACTTGTCATTCTTTAATAGGTAAAAAATGCTGTATGAGAGGAATAACCCACTCTTACACTCTTAGTTTTAAAACGGGGTCTCTCTGGGGTAATCTTTATACAGTCAGCTCCGTAAGTGTTTGGACAATGACACACATTTTGTAATTTTGCCTCTGTACACCACAACAATGGATTTGAAACAAAGCGATGTGATTGAAGTGTAGACTTTCAGCTTTAATTCAAGGGGTTTAACATAAACATTGCATTAATCGTTTAGGAATTACAGCCATTTTTACATAGTACCTCCATTTTCACAGGCTCAAAAATAATTGGACAATTGACTGATAAACAGTTTCATGGCCAGGTGTGGCCTGTTTCCTCATTATTTCATGACGGTTTAGGGAGATAAAAGGTCTGGAGTTGATTCCAAGTGTTGAATTTGCATTCGGTAGGTGTTCAACTTTCACTATGCAGTCCAAAGAGGTGTTGATGCAAGTGAATTAGGCCATCATTAGTCTGAAAAAAAAAACAGGCCTATCAGAGAGATAGTAAAAACCTTAGGAGTGGCCAAATCAACAATTTGGTACATTCTTAAAAAGGAAGAATACACTGGTGAGCTCAGAAACACCATAAGGTCTGGAAGGCCATGGAAGACAACTAAAGTGGATGATGGCAGAATTCTTTCCTTGGTGCAGAAAAATCCCTTCACAACATCTAGCCAAATCAAGAACACTCTCGAGGAGATAGGCATATCATTGTCAACACTCACTGGTAACACTCAAGAACAGAAAGGCCAGATTAGACTTTGCTAGAAAACATCTAAAAAAAACGCCTGATTAACTTGTACCAGAATGATGGGAAGAGGAGAGTATGGAGAAGGAAAGGAAGCGCTCATGATCCAAAGTATACCACATCATCTGTCAAACATGGGGAGGCAGTGTTATGGCATGGGCATGTATGACTGCCAATGGAACTGGGTCACGGGTGTTTATTGATGATGTGACTGCTGATAGAAGTAGCAGGATGAATTCTGCAGTGTATAGAGCCATACTTTCTGTTCAGTTTCTGTCAAATGAATTCCTAAATGGTTAATGCAATATTTTTTTAATCCCCTTGAATTAAAGCTGAAAGTCTATACTTCAATCACATCTTGATTGCTTCATTTCAAATCCATTGTGGTGGTATACAGAGGCAAAGTTACGAAAATTGTGTCACTGTCCAAATACTTATGGACCTGACTGTATTGTAGGTTCGTGTTATGTGTCAGTGTGCCCACATAAGCCCATCAGCTTGATTGCTAGCTTGTTTGCTAAGCTTGTAGGCTGGGTGATTGCTTTTGCATTTCTAGACAGATTCGGTTAGCGGGCAGGTGCCAACTCTTGTATTTCTTGATAGCTTTGTCTAGTGTAGTTTGTTTTCATTTGATGTTTTTTGGCAGTCAGGTTAGCTACTTCAAATACAGCCTAGTGTAGCCTATTTTGTTATGTTCATTCCTTTGGCACTGTCCAAGATTTCTCTCCTAGGTGAAATTGGTTTGAAATGCTTAATATTGTTCTAGTTTAAATTTAAAATGACCTGAACATGAGGGTTAATGAGGTCTTAGACAAACCCAGTGTTTTAGTAAAGTGGCGTGTGTGTGTGTGTGTGATCTTACTCCATTCAGGTAGATGATTGCTCTGCCATCAATTTGATCCACACGTTTCACTGCTCCGTCAGTTGACTGGAATAAAGATAATCAGAATAAAAAATGATCCATCGATATGATAAGCAGTCACTGAGCTGATGATTGGAACAGGGTTTGGTTCGGTGTCACCGTGGCTCAACAGCTTATGCCTGATACACACTATTCTGAATCAGTGTATTATAAATGTATTATAAAAATTTAGATCAGTGATCATGCTTTATACTTCCAGTTAAAGGTTTATATTACCTTTGAATTGCTGTTCACAAGCTGCACAGACATGTCTTCCACCCTGAATCCAGAGAGAGGCTTGACATCGATGACCACCATGTTGGTCTCCAAACGTTGACCCTTATACCTGAAATTAAAAGACCATTAATCACTCACATTCTCTTCATTTGTTTTGAAGCAACTAAGTAACACATTTCTAAAAGTAACTTCTGGAAGTTATGAAAAACTAATCTAACATTATCCTCAGATTATGCTTATTATTTGAAGAGTTTTTTTAAAGGGATGTATTACGAAAGATAATTCAGTTAAATTCCTTTGTCTTCCTTATTTTGTTCTAAAGGCATGTAAACGTTTGCATTCAATTATATTCTGGCTTTGATTAAATAATATTAATAGACATTATACCCAATAACACAATCTGTTACACTGCTTGTATTAATAGAGATAATTCTTGATCCATTCATTTTCTATCTTGTACATTATGGAGTTGCAGAAGAACTCACGTGACAGTAATGGTCACTTCCAGAGATGGATTTGGGACCTTGCAGTTTCCAGATGCTGAGGCTGAGATGATGAATGAAGAGCGGTCAGGAGGAGGAGGGATGTTGTAGCGCAAATTAAACTAGAAAAAACACACTATTAGCACCACTCATCCTCCTAAACTGACCCTCTGGAACCTGCTTAATTAATAAAGGAACTGAGGTGAGTAAGTAAAGTGTGAAATGGTGATATACCAACCTGCACGTACACACAGCCTTGTCCTTCTGCTTTGATGTTGTAATCTCCAGTAACCTCCTGCAGCTGTCTCTCCTGATACAGGAGCCTGTTACTCTGAGTGATGGTAAACGTGGTAATCCGCCCTGATGGTGATGTTATAGTAACAGTAACAGTTCCTGCTGGACTGTAGGTGGCAAAACTGTATTTCGCCAGAGCCTGGAGAGCCACGACAGTGTCCTGGATGATGGAAAAGGGTATAAAGAGAACAAATTTAACCCTTTAATTTGAGGCAGTTTTTTAGAAATATATAATACATATATACGTACATATGTATTATATACCTTTACATCATTACGGTATTATACAAACACCACTATCTTGATTTTTATTCCTCCATTAAGTGTTGCTCCTCCCAATTCAACATGGCTGACAGTGACATACACAGCATGTCTCGAGCATTTCTGTCTAAACTTTCTAAACAAAAGCTAGCTTTTTTTTTAAAATTAAACATCATGTAACTTAACATAAACTGCTGTATTTGTTAAAAACTGCTACAAATGATATATAATATATATATGGTAATAATTTAGAGCTGTTATATTACTTTCTGATTGGCTGGTAGATAAATTATTATTAGTTATTACTTGTACAGGTAAGTTATTTTTTATACCAGGATGTTTCTAACACACACACACACACATTATATATATATATATATATATATATGTACAATCACGGTTCTAAATCACTGCTCCAGATGCTGTGTTACCATGTTAAAATACAAGCATGACAATGATTATAAATAAAATCTTAGGTCAGGACTATATTTATGCTGTGCAATCATAGTGCTGGATTTACCCTGAAAAGAAATATACTCGCTACAACGCAGGGAAATGCAATTAAAAGTGACTAGAACAGAGTGAGATATAACCCAAGCAACAATTGTATAGCTGTATCATATTAATAAATGCGAGTGGGAGAGGGATTACAACATAAACTAAATAAAGTGAAAAGTGTGTTTAAAAAAAAACAAAACTCTGAACTTAAAACTCTGAACATAAAACAGTTATTCCTTTTATTTCACAGTTCAGTGCAGTACAATGTAAAAAATCTCAAGTCTCATACACTGTTATTTTTTGAATAGGATTTGTGAAATAATAAGCAGGTGCTTTTAGCATGTAGCCTGTATGGTGTAAAAAGTATATCTTCATAAATTCATAAATTTTAAATGTATATTCTTAATTTATATATTTCTGTAAAGCTGCTTTGTGACAATGTCCATTGTTAAAAGCGCTATACAAAGAAAATTGAATTGAATAGAATTGAATATCTTTTTTGGGTAAAAGATATAAAGTTAAATTTGGGAAAGGTGAGCACTCTTTTAAAAAGTGTGAGCTTGATATGTACCTGTGTAGATGCAAAGCCCCCGAAGGAATTTTGCTGCTGAGAAAGCCAGTGGACGATGCTGATGCTGTAACCCAGACCAAACCCGGACAGCTGGGGTCCGGACATCAGAGCCAGAAGCACATACGCGGTCATCTCCACCTCCAAAGAGTCCGTCATTGACCCACCATTCACTCTGCTCCAGTGCCTCCCTCCCCCTGAGGGAGATATTAGAGAAATACTCGAGTCATCGACTCACATTTCTCCAACAAGCACCAAAAACCCACACATTCACCAACACAATTCAAAATAATTTCAAACACCCAACACCAAAATTCTCAAATATCAACATTTCCCAAAACAGCAACACTGCTAAACTCCAACAAACAAGAAATCCACCACCAACAAACACCAACAAACTGCAAACAAGAACAACATTCTCAATCAAACACCAGCACAGGATTTTTTTTACCAGCACACATAAAAATTACCCATCCAAAACCAACATTCTCCAAAAATGGGGCCCATAACATGCTCAAAAACTCATGAAATTTGGCACACACATCAGCATTGTTGGCCATTAGGCCTGGGCAAATGGTAGCACATGGGTGTGGTGGGAGGCTCTGCAGCACCCCCTTTTACACGGTACATAGATTTGGTGCATATATCGTACATACTTGTACGTATATGTACAAAACTCAGTACACACATTGTTCTCATCAACCCAAACAACTTTCGCACTGAAAATCATTAGCTCCGCCCAAAAGGAAGTCAGTCATTTTGGATTTTGTGAAAAGTGCATGTGGTGAACTTTTAAATACTCCTCCTAGGGGAGTCATGTGATTGTCACCAAGCTTCGTCAACATTATGCCAAGACATTGAGGATGCTAAATTGCAAAAGGATTATTGATATCTCAAACGGTTGGCCATTACATTAATGACAAAAAAGGGAAAAAGGAAGAGTTTCATGCAAATGTCTGATTTAGATCAAATTGGTGTTGTATGTTTGGTCTTGGGGCTGTGTTGCACCACCTTAAATGCATGTGCCCACTACACATTACTTCACTATAATTAATTAATGGCTAATAAGGGTAACAACATATATCTCTTATCTTCTTCATGCATTATATCACCAAATATGAGCTGTATGTTTGGACATGGAAGCTGTTGTAAAGCTGTTGTAAAGCCTAAAGACCTGGGCTTAACCTAACAGATCAGTGCAAAACAAGTTACTCCTCGGCACTCGCTTCACTATGCATTGTTTTCATACACCCACCTGGTGGCGATGGCACTGTAGTGCTTGGGCCCGTCATAATATGATTGCAGCTATATTATCTATTATTATTCATCACACTAGAACAGACATTACCACAAAATATTCACAAGCAAATGCAAAGCAACACCATCAACACTTCAACACTGACATTCTCCAAAAAACAACAACAAACTGTAACACACCAACATTGGCCAGCAAACACCAATTTTGTCCACTGTAAAACAAACAGACACCAGCCAACACCAACAAGACTGAAAATACCATTCTCTAACAAATGCCAACACAAACTAACCTAAAATGGAGACTCCATGTTTTTTAATCAGGACTTAGAGCTCACTTTTTATGATCTGAAAAAGTTTCTGTTTGGTACTGTTAATAGCTGTTAAATAATTTTTTACAGCTACTTGGTCAACGTAACTTGTCTCTTATTAAACTGCAACGTATATAAATCAAAATCACTTACTGACTTACTAAAACCTGGCATACGCTTGTACTGCACTTTGAGCTGTCGGAGAATGTTGTGTCAGTTTTCTCTGAGAGATTGGTGTTTTTTTTTTAAATAAATAGATGTAGGAGCATCAAACCTGAGATTATAGCCTTTGAATCCAGCTCTGAGATGAGTGTGTTCCTCATCCCCTGATCTCCAGCTAGGGTGAAGGTGTAGAAGAGGAGAGTCTTGGTGTAGGTGGAGGTCACCTGAGTGTACGCATTCCTCAGGCACATAAGACCTTTTTTTACCACAGGATCCTGCCATGTGCAGATTAACAAATGTATTTATTGTGATCCCTTACTAAGAGGCAAACAAATGTCTTTAAACCTCATAATTTGCATGTAATAAAGTATGTTAATTTCAGTATGCATTGTTTGCAATAAGAATTCTCAAATACGGTGTTGAATCTTCCATTTGCACAGCACATCTGCAAAGTGATTTTAGGCTTTCCAAGAGCAATTACAGCTGTTGTAAGCTTGCTAATATTTATGTTATCTAGCTAGCAAGTTAGCATTTTATTAAAATAATTTTAGTAAAACATCAAAATCAGATTTAAAAACATCAGTTAAATTCTTCTATTAATAAATTTTGTGTTAGAAGACTTGTCTTTATTGTAAAAATAGTTTTGAGATTCATTTTAAATAAAAATGAATTTAAAATGAAGCTTGCTTCCATACTTCCTGCAGTGTATGTTTAACACTGTTGTGTTTCTTCACCATTCTAACATCTGTAATGATCCAAAGTTCAATGACACTGAATGTACTGTATAAGAAGATTTCACCAGTGAAACAGTTTACTCACTGTAATTGTATAATTGAGTTCCAGCATTGCAGCCGTGATGTACGCCGAGAGGGTCACCTCATCATTCACTCCTCCCTGACAGAGAGATAGAGAGACAGATACAGAGAGTTAATTATTATGTTAATTATTTTCCTCTAACAGTACGTGGTATTGGACTCGGGCTGCTCTCCTGACCTTCATGTCGGTGTGGAACAGTTGTCCCACTGAGGCAAAGCATCCGTTAGCCTGCTGACGTTGACCGAGCCAGGCCTTCGCCTGATCCACAAACACCTGATCTACAAAGATGTATCGCTTCGCATTTCCGAAAGACTTCATCACGAATGCTGTCAGCCTGAGAACACAAACACAACGGTTCCAGATAACAAGTCAGAATCACAATCTGTATTAATGTATATATGATGTATTTATGTATATATTGTTCATGACTGAAATGAAGTCCACATAAATGAGCACAAAATAAAACTAAATCATAACTAAATGCTGTTGATGAGCTGATATATGATATAATGAGCAAACCTCAGTTAATTATATTCATGTTAACTTTACTTGTGGTGTATATTAATTATACCACAGTGCTGTTAAATTCTGAATTCTGATTGGTTGATTAATATTCTAGAACAGCAGCTCTGACAGGGTGTCACATCCAGCTTCACTGCTCATCCAGGAGCCACTGCTCCAACTCCTAATCCAGTCCAGACATTATGACTCTCTCACTCTCTGATTCCTAACACACCTGCTGCCTGTTTGTTAATCATTAGTGTATTTAAGAGCACATTTCCACACAGTTCATTGGTAGGTTCTGTTGATTTCCAGTTCTGAGACTTCTCACCTGGGTTGTCCTTCTGGCTTTGACGTTTTAAGCTGTTTTCCTATTTTATTCATTTTGTTTTAAGATTTTCACAACTACATCCAACTGACTACTGATTTGTGAAATGGGGGTGATTGTTTATAGCTGCTATAATGTAGTTGAGAACAGGACAGGAACTAGCATGTTTCTTGGATGTTCCACAAAATTAAACATAATAAATGAATAAAAAGTAAAATGTGTTCTTTAAACACATAGAAAATTGGTATAAGATGAATAAAATGCTTTGGTATGTGCTGTTATAAGAAAATCAACTTTGGGGTGATAGTGGTAACTTTAGTTAACAGTTAAATTTTGATAACAGTAATTTTACTATAACATTTTTGGACTCTGTTTTCATGTTATCTTTGTCATTGTGAACTTATTCTGTTTAGCTGTTAAAAAATCTTTAAATATATTAACCAGGATAATTAGGATTATTTGTTTTCTATGTGCTATATATATATAGGCCCTTAACCACATCTGCTCCATGGCTCATGGCTGACCCTACACTCTGACCCCAGCCTCCTAGCAAGCTGGGATATGCGAAAAACTGCATTTCACTGGCTGTACTCGTACTCTGCACAATGACAATAAAGTTGAATCTTGTACAAACACACACAGTATATACATATATATATATATATATATATATATATACACACAACTTACCATGTGTTGCCTGATGCATCGCTCATCCCAAAAGCACTGTAAGATCCATCAGTATGTTTGAAAGTCAGCTCTCTCTGATATCCTATGGAGATGAGAAACCAAAACCTGTGTAAATTTATTTTAATACTTAACAGTAAAATATTAAAATACAGTCTATTACTCCAGACGTGTCAGAAGGCCAACTGCCGAAGACCCCTACAACGGACCATACCATTTCCTCACTGTTAAACAGCTGAGGATTTTGCACTCATCTGTACATTTATAAATTGATTTATCTTTCATTTTGTGCACTTGCTGTAATCCTCAGGTTTGCAGAGATATGTCATGTCTTGTAAAGAGTCCTCACCGCTTATGAGGTAGGTCTCAGCTGTGCTCCTGATCTGAGGTGTGAGCTGGTTGGTGCTCTCCAGGTACTGCAGGATGAAGATGTTGGGGGCGAAGAGCAGCATGTTCTGCTCTCCGCAGCCATACGGCATCGCCAGGAGACTCGCCAGGTTTTTTAGAGGTCGGCCCATCAGATCTCCTGCAGAGGGATAATGTTAGCATAGGCTTAGCATTTTTTCTTTCGTTTTTCTTTAGTTTTGATTGATTTGTGATTAGCGGATGTTACAAAAGCTTTGTGCTCTGTGCTTTTGCTTGATAAACATGGAATGATAGTATTGTGCATGCCATGCACTCTTAGGAAAAATGTTTTTCTTTGCTTTGAAGATTTTAATTTGAAAGCAAATGTTCAAAGTAAAAAAAAAATCATTCTTGCATTTTGATGGGAAAATTAGTGATGATAAATCGCACACAATTTAATCAAAGACTTAAACAAAAAAAGTTACATTTTGTTTTCCTTTTCATTCACTTTAATGTTCAGTCTATCAAAATATCATCTTCACACCTTATTTGCCTCAATTATATAGTTGTCTTGATGACATATATATATATATATATATATATATATATATATATATATATATATATATATATATATATATATATATATATATTTTTTTTTTATACCAAAATTATCTGAACTGTTGAAACTGAAACAGTACTATGACTCACCCAGCACAGAGATTAAGGCCACGGCTGAACCCTCCACGAATACCTTGGGCAGGGTTAGTGAGACCGTCTTCTTAACTACACCTTTTAACAGAGATAGAGAACCAAGGAAAAAACTTGGTACAAACTGTACAGGACCACTGCTGGTTCCCCTAATTCCAGCTGATTCAGTTATTTTTGAGGAGTGAAATCACAATCTGTACTGGACTGACACTCTAAGACTGGAATTAGGGATCCCTGCTTTGGCAAAGACCATGAAACCTGCTCCAGGAGATCCACCTTCCTCTAAAATTCAGTTCCAGCCCAAAGCAACAAAACTGAATGTTAATCAACAGTCAAGATTAAAGTGGGCCTTTTGTACAAAACACTTTCTTCACTGTACGATATAAGGGCTACATAAACAAGGTGAAAGAATAAGGTGTGTGTCTGACCTGATGGGCAGAGAAGCTCATTGTAGCTTTTATACTGTTTGATTCCTTCAGCCTGAAAATGGCAGCAGAATAAAATACAATTATAAGCTCAATTACAGCATCAATAAAAGAGCTGCAACTTATGTTCAAAAGTCACATCAGTATTTACACTGGAAGAGTTGGGTTTTGCAGCTGCTTAAGTAATTTTCCAATTATTAAAATCACTTGTGTGTAGTTCATACCTCCAAGGTGCCAGATTTTTGTGAATAAAAGTATCTGAGATTTTTAATAGCATCTAGACCACCACTTTTAAATGTGATGTTTTTCAACTCATTGTTATCTTATTGTTATTAGTGTGTTTGACTGGCCACTTGAAAAAACTGGATTTAATCCAAACCTAACTCCAAAATAATTAAATCTATAAATAATGTCAACTTGAATCTAATGTCTCCTGTGAATGTTCCCTGTCTAAAAAATTCATCCAAATCATTATTATTATTATTAGAAGTAATAATGTAATCACCTGCACTAGCACTGTTTTAATTACTGAATCGATGCGTCCTTTCTCTGGTACAGTAACTGCACTTTCTCCACACAGAGTCGATGACTGCACGGCCTCCGCTGTCACGTCGATGCTCACCTCCCCTACAAGGCGCACACACACACACACACGCACACACAAAGTACTGTTTATTCTCACTAACAAACCTGCTGTTAATCCCCTTTCCAAAATCTACAGTACACCAAGAAAAAAATTGCCTTTATAATGCTGCAAAAATCACAGCTAAGCTTAAATGTGTTTAAGAGTAATCATGATGTTATTTAATCTGCACTAATAAGCCTGTGCTCAATTTTACTATAATTATGTTATGATTATAGTAAATTATATTGTGTATAATTTGTGTTTACCCTGATGTGTTTACCACATATGACATATATTGTATATATGGCCAAAATCACCTGACTGTTCCATTCCAAAATGATGGGCATTAATATTATGATGTTCCCCTTTTGTTACTCTAACAGTCTCCACTCTTCTGGGACGGCTTTGTACTAGATTTTAGAACATGGCTCTGGGGATTTGTGCACTGGAGCATTGTCATACTGGAACAGGTTTAGTTCCAGTGAAGGCAAAAGATAATGCTACAAAGACATTCTACACAATTTTCTGCTTCCTAATTTGTGGCAACAGTTTGTGGAATAAAAAATGCAAAAAATATAAAATTATAAATTATTTTATATAATATTTAAAAATAAATCTACATTTGTGAAAGCATATTTGTTTTAAAGGACTCAGTCAAACATTAACCAGAGGTTTCTCTAAAATCTAAAATGTATGTTATTTCACTGGGCTTTT
Source organism: Pangasianodon gigas (assembly GCA_022758105.1). Lineage (NCBI taxonomy): Eukaryota > Metazoa > Chordata > Actinopteri > Siluriformes > Pangasiidae > Pangasianodon > Pangasianodon gigas. Next base: position 28,522,209 of record CM040461.1, read on the forward strand.
TTTTAACATAGAGGAGATATTTATTGGTTATTTTAACTATACCTGCTTTGGTAACATGAGAAAGGTCAAGTTCCCATTCTAGCATTTTCAGTGGGCGTTAAGTTTTAAAGTTTGACGTACCCAGAACCAGCGGTGTGATGGTCCAAGAGACGGTCCAGCTCTCATCAGCGCACAGACATTTTGTGTAACTGCAGTCTACACACACTTGCTCTAAGAACTGTCGTGAGTTGGCCAAAGTCACCTTCACCTTTAACACACAGAGTTTTCATTCCATCAGCTGTCTGAAATCAAAACCAACTTTTTCCTCGGTTGATCCTTATACACGGAAAAGCTGTGTCACCAGTGTTACTGACTCCTTTCAGAGAAATGTAACTAATCCATGCTCAAAAGTCACCAGATGAGGTCACAGACTAATTAGCATTTTCCTGGAGGCATCACGATCATTTTTGTAGCAAAATGTGTTACATGAAGAATGAAGACAAGTGTGCTGGTCAGAATAACTACCGTAAGTTGATCAGTGGTCATTGGAAACAACGGTGATCTGTAATTGGTCGCTGGGAACAATGGTGATCAGTGATTGGCTGTTACATACTGGTTTTGAGTCAGGCAAACCCGCTCTCTCAACTCCAATAACCACCAGCGAGTGCAGAACAGTCGCTAACATATGCTAAGGAAGTCAGATTTGTTGCTAGGATCTTTTATTAAAATAAAGTTGCTAAAGATGTTCTGGCTCTTTCATTATCAGTCCTCTTGTGGTCATATGAGGTAAAGCAGGAAAATTATATGAAGTGACCTCATCAGCAAGAGACAATGACCCAGCAAGTTAATCGGAAGCTGCACGAGGCCACTCGTGCTGTGAGCATTCTTTAATCCAAGTACATCTTCTGTTTAAAGTTATTGATAAGGCATTCCATCTAAGTTATCCAGTTTAGTCATTGTTCATGATTGTGTTAAGTGTAATGTTGTGCAGTAGAAATTGATGTTTGATGTTACTTAGAACAGCCTGCTTCTGATTATCAATCCGATGCATATTTTCTCATTGTTTAACATGAGATGCTGTTTTATAGAAGTAATTTCACATCTTTGTAAGTGTAGTCCATGAATTGCAGTTACAGTAATTTAACTTATGTAAAGCATTTTGTTATGCTCACATCTAACATGGTAAACAGCTATAGTATATGTGCATATAACTTTTATCAGTATATATATTTGTATTTTCAGTTTAATTCCATTCAATAAATAAAGTTAATCAATAAAGTTCTACTCTCAACATCACCTCGTGGTTCCAGCAGTCATTGTGTGAAGGTGTTTAACTTCCTGGATAGTTGAATGAGGATTCATTGAGGCCAGTACAGTGAAAAGGGAGCTATAGTCAAGAATAACGTTGTCCAGTCTGCACTGTGAGTCGTAACACCCATGCAAACAGTAAAGCATCTTGATTGAGAAAGGTACCACATACACATCACAGCTGCCAAATATTTCAAAGTTTGCCAATGAATATGGAGCACTCAGAGCTAGAAGTACGATCTGTTGCCTCCTTTTCAGCTAAGTCTTTTCATTCGACAAAGTCAACCGGTCGACCAAGTCCTCCCATTCAACTAAGTCTTCAACTATTTCAAATGCCAGCATGGTAGCAACAAAGGCACTTGCAAAGGCTGAGGCTGCGTTGGCTCGAGCTTCGTTCTCAAAGAAAGAAATTGAAATAAAAACAGAAAACACCCGCTTTGAAGCCACCTTAGACACTCTGGAGAGAGAGAGAGAGAGAGAGAGAGAGAGACAAGAAGAGGCTGCTCTAGCTAAAAGTCAGAAATTGAACATTGTGCAGTTCTTACCTGAGCAAAGCACACAACAATGCAATGCAGAGTATAGTAAACACAGATTACTATAAAAAGAGTGAGTAAACACAGCTCTAATTGTGGCAGCATGCATTCACTCAGAAATTTGTATAACATCTGCATGCCACACACAGAGTCCCCTAACTTTTCTGCAATCCCACAGGTAATGCACATGCTAGCCATCCTAATTCCTTCAACAGTCCCTCCTGAAATGCTATGAATTGTCCTTCTAGCATACCCTACTCATGTCGCCCTAGTTGTTATCCAATTAGTCCTGCTTGTCACTCTGGTGACAATTCCTCAGTGGACTTGGTAAAATATCTAGCAAGATGCCAACTGGTGTTATCAGGTCTTACTAGATTTGATGATAGACCAGAGAATAATCTAGCATGGAAATTGTCATTCCTTAGTGCTACTGAGACTTTGGATCTTACAGCAGGAGAAGACATGGATCTCCTAATTAAGTGGCTAGGTATAGACTCAGCAAACATGCCAGCTCACCATCATACAGCTTTGGAGGTAGTTGAAGACAGTTGCTTTGAGTGTGAACACTTCTCCTCGGATGACAGAGCTCGGCATGGTGAGACTCACAAAGAATGGCTGGAAGGCAGTGAGCTCAGTTTTCGGGGCGACTCCGAACCCAATGGGTGATGTACAAAATGCACCAGCCTGCCATGTAGTGATGGAGTCCGGGATTGTTTTATTAATCGTCATCGCTCCAGTCTGACTGTAGAGGAAATAACAATGACTCAGTAACACAGACTGAAAAAAGCTTAAAAAAAAAAACACTTAAACAACATGCACACCTGACTGAAACGAGATCCCAAATCCATGTCTCCGGGAAATATTTGCGGATCGTAACGACTGGTTGGTTTGAACTTGAGCCAACTGATGCGGATTCTTTTTCTTCTGCATCTGGGGTTAAATTTGGGTGTACAGTCAGGTCCATACATATTTGGACAATGACAAAGTTGTTGTTATTTAGCTGTCTATGACAGTATATTGGAGTTGAAATTAAATAATGAATTTGCAATATTTTGAGAGTATTTACCTCCAAAATGGGTGAATGGTGTAAGATTTACAGGCCTTTTTTAGATGTGGTCTCTCTGCTCGGCTGTTCTGTGGCCAGGTGCATGTTATTCCCTCATTATTTCACTTACAAGCAGGATAAAAAATCTAGAGTTGATTTCAAATGTGGCATTTGCATTTGGAGTCTATTTCTGTTAACTCTCAATATGAAGTCCAAAGAGCAGTCACTGGGAGTGAAGCAAGCCATCATTAGGCTGAACAATCAAAACAAACCCATCAGAGAGACAGCAACAGCATTGGGTGTGGCCAAATCAACTATTTGGTACATTCTTTAAGAGAAAGAATGCACTGGTGAGCTCAGGAACACCAAAAGGCCCGGAAGACCATGGAAAACAACTGTAGTGGATGACAGAAGAATTCTTTCCCTAGTGAAGAAAAACCCCTTCACAACAGTTGGCCAGAACAAGAACACCCTCTAGGAGGTAGGTGTATCCATGACAACAAACAGTCAACAAACAAGAGATGTCTTTACCAGAGTAAATACAGAGGGTTTACCACACGATGCTAACCACTGGCCAGATTAGAGTTTGCCAAAAACATCTAAAAATGCAGTTTGGGAATAACAGCCTATGTACAGATGAGACAAACATCAACTTGTACCAGAACGATGGGAAGAGAACAGTATGGAAAAGGGAAGAAATTGCTCATGATCTGAAGCACACCACCTCATCTTATGGCCTGGGCGTGTATGGCTGCAAATGGAACAGATTCCCTTGTATTTATTGATGATGTGACAGCTGACAAAAGCAGCAGGATGAATTCTGAGGTGTATAAGGCTATTTTATCTGCTCACATGGGGACAAATGCTTCAAAACTCATTTGACGGCACTTCACACTGGAGATGGACAACAATCTGGAGCATTCTTCGAAAAGAACCCAAGACTTTTTTAAGGAAAGAAAGTGGAATAATCTGCAATGGCCAAGTCAGTCACCTGACCTGAATCCACTTGAGCTGCATTTCAATTGCTGAAGGTAAAACTGAAGACAAAGCACCTCAAGAACAAGCAGGAAATGATGACAGCTGCAGTGAAGGCCTGGCAGAGCATCACCAAGGAAGAAACTCGGTGCCTGGTTATGTCTGTAGGTTTCAGAATTCAGGCAGTTTTAATTTTAATTGTTAGTTTGTCAAATTACTTTTGATCCCTTTAACAATCTAAAAAGGCTCAAATTAAATATTCTCAAATTAAAGCTGAAAGTCTGCACTTTGAGCATTTATTTATTATTTAATTTCAACTCCATTGTACTGTAGTAAACAGCTTAAATAACAATAACTTTGTCAATGTCAAATTGATGGGCCTGACTGTAACATACACAAACAATCAAGTCAACAAGAAAATGTGGCTGGGGAAAATGACTTACCACGCCGCAAAAAACAATCTGAAGGTTTATTTACTTCTGTATTGGTGAGGACTTTAATTCCAATATCCTGAGAGAAAAAAGGGAACACAATCAGTTTTGCACATTCAAAAAAAACATCTGCCCATTTTTTAAAACCAGGTTTGCTTTATCACAATATTGTGTTGTACAGTCACGACATGTATAGGTCTACCTGTATACAAGCATATTGTACGTGAATATTACCTAATGAGGCAAGCCTTCTCTTCAATGTACCACAAAAGGATAAATGATATTTGGAATTGTCCACAACAATGTGCTGAATAAGTAAGGAATAAACGCCCCGGGTCATGCTGTTAGAGTAAAATAATTAACAACACAACTTGTTATGTTACTGATACACCACAAAGTATAAACACCTCTGTCCTGAAGGAGTCGGAAAACTTAAAAGTTACAGCTTTACCTCTGACTGTTGGAGACTCCTTCTATAAATAAGTGTTTCCTTTTAAAAAACATCACTATATCAACGATTATACAGTTTTCTTTGTTAAATAACAACACTACTAACAACTTCTATTCTATTTAACATTAAGCTTAGATTATGCAGCACGTCCACCCTACAAGTCACTGCATATGAACTGTTACTATAGAAACAATAATGTGTTAGAATGAGTGCGAGTGTAGAATGATGTCTTACTTTAAAGGTATTGTACACATCCACCTTTCCATGGTTTGGAAAATAACCAATCAATTTTGACGCTTGTGGTGCAAATTCGATATTCCTGATGGGTGAGATACCCCTGCATGGATTCGAATCATCTTCATTTATGTTGTATGGATATCCTGATAACATCTGGACAGGCAGCATGTTGAACACCTGGAATAATGGAGTGTGACATCATTCTTCATAAGAACTGGCATTGTGATCTCTTTGATCCCTAACATTGTAAAATGATAAAGGACTAATCAGAAGTTCATTACTAATACCTGTTATACAGTAATTACCAATAGGGAGCATATTTAATATATTTTAAAAAATCATTTAAATGTAAACATCATACTTTGCTTTTGGTAAATACTTTAAGCTACAGGTATGTGCTATTATATTTGGATATTTGTAAAAATAAATAAATAAAAGACTGACAGGTTGATTGACGTTTTGAATGTGTCCTTAATTTTTTTCAGCATCTGTTGCTTTCTGATATTGCTAGGAATAAACAAGATAATCATGCTAAGGTTTTTAACGAAATATCAAACTCTTCAAATCTACTGTATACCATGTTTTTTGTCTTTAAAAGGACAGCATTTCTTGTAAAGCAATCAGATTTATTAAATAAATAGTGAATGCTTTTGCAATTTAAACTGTTAATTGTTATTCAGTGATAATGATATCATTTATACCCTATTTATACCCTAAATACACCTCTAATTTAGGGTATAAAGAGTTTAAATCTGATATTATTGATTATTGAACTGAATATTTTGACTTAACTATAGATGTATTGATAATATGGCAATTTCTATTTCCATGTTTCTTTGAATGCAAAAATAGTATGCGATCTTGAAAGAAATTATTTTAAACAATATACCTTTGAAAAAAAAAACAGGATAAGAAAGAATTTTTGGCAAAGATTAAGAAAAAATCAGTTCTCTATGTGGATGCAATTGTATGGAAAAATAACTGAAACTGGATTTTGTGGCAGAAAGCAAAGACAAAAACATTTAAGTGGATTGTAATTGTTCCAAAATTAAAATAGGCCATTAAAATAAATTTAAAATAGACCATTAGCATCTTACAGTTTTTTTTAAAAGATAGTTTTACCCCTTACTACACATTCAAAATGAGCTGTATGAATGAACTCAAGGACATTCTGTCAGTTTGAACGCACAGTTCGGATGTTGAGCTCCTTCTCTGGTTGCAGCAGCAGCAGACTCTGATCTATTGCCTTCACTGAACACAGGGAACCTGGAGAGGCTGTCAGCATCAGTGACGCCTGACCACCAGGAAGTTCCGTGGAAGGTGAAAACTTTAGAGACACCTGAAAGACCACAACAAAATTAAAAAAAAATTAATAAATAAGTAAATAATAAAACCTTAGATTAGACCAAGAAACGTTCATTTATCAAAAACAATTCCACCATTTTACTTATCATTCAGAACAGGGTATCTGAAGGTATCATCAAGGTAATGATGGACAAATGGACAAATACGTCAGATTCATGGAGGCCCACCTCGAAACTTACAGGACTTAAAGGATCTGCTGCTGTATCACAGAACACCTGTGTAGCTGCTTTGGTGGCATATACTGTATATATATATATATATATATATATATATATATATATATATATATATATATATATATATATATATATATATATATATATATATATATATATATATATATATATATATATATATATATATATATATATATATATATACATATATATATAATGTATGTGTGTGTGTGTATATATATATATATATATATATGTACAGTCAGGTCCGGAAGTATTTGGACAATGACAGAGTTTTTGTGATTTTGCCTTTATACACCACCACAATGGATTTGAAATAAAACAATCAAGATGTGATCGAAGTGTAGACTTTCAGCTTTATTTTAAGAGGTTCCACAAAAATATGGCATTTACCATTTAGGAATTACAGCCATTTTCAACATAGTACCTCCATTTTCAGGGGCTCAAAGGTATTTGGACAATTGACTGAGAAGAAGTTAATTGACCAGGTGCGGTCCATTCCCTCATAACTTCAAGACAAATGAAGCAGATAAAAGGTTTGGAGTTGATATCAGGTATTGAGTTGGCATTTGGCAGCTGTTCGACTGGAGCTACCAATATGAAGTCCAAGGAGATCTCAATGCAAGTGAAGGAGGCCATCATTAGGCTGAAAAAACAACATAAATCTATAAGAGAGATAGTAAAAACCTTAGGTGTGGCCAAATCAACAGTTGGGTACATTCTTAAAAAGAAAGAAAGCACTGGTGAGCTCAGCAACATCGAAAGGCCTGGAAGACCACGGAAGACAACTAAAGTGGATGATCGCAGAATCCTTTCCTTGGTGAAGAAAAACCCCTTCAAACATCAACAGAAGTCAAGAATACTCTGGAGAAGGTAGGCATATCATTGTCAAAATCTACAATCAAGAGACGCCTTCATGAATGTAAATACAGAGGGTTTACAACAAGGTGCAAACCACTGGTAACATTCAAGAACAGGAAAGCCAGATTAGAATTTGCCAGAAAACATCTAAAAAAGCCTCTCATGTTCTGGAATAAGATTCTTTGGACTGATGAAACCAAGATTAACTTGTACCAGAATGATGGGAAGAGAAAAGTATGCGAAAGAAAGGAACAGCTCATGATCCAAAGTATACCACATCATGTGTCATAACACTGCCTCCACCATGTTTGGCATGGGCATGTTTGGCTGCCAATGGAACGGGCTCACTGGTGTTTATTGATGATGTGACTGCTGACAGAAGTAGCAAGATGAATTCTGAGGTGTACAGGGCTATACTCTCTGCTCACATTCAGCCAAATGCTACAAAACTGATAGGACGCTGCTTCACAGTGCAGGTGGATAATGACCCTAAACATACTGCAAAAGCAACTCAAGACTTTTTGAAGGCAAAAAAATGGAATATTCTTCAATGACCAAGTCAGTCACCTGATCTCAACCCAATAGAGCATGCTTTTCACTTACTGAAGACAAGACTGAAGGCAGAAAGACCCACAAACAAGCAGCAACTGAGGTGGCTGCAGTGAAGGCCTGGCAAAGCATCTCCAGGGAGGAAACTCAGAATTTGAGTTTTGAGAACATGGGCTCCAGACTTCAGGCAGTCATTGACTGCAAAGAATTTTCATCCAAGTATTAAAATTATAGTTATATTTACAATTATGTCACTTTGTCCAAATACCTTTGAGCCCCTGAAAATGGAGGTACTTTGCCATATTTTTGTGGAACCTCTTAAAATAAAGCTGAAAGTCTACACTTCGATCACATCTTGATTACTTATTACTTCAAATCCATGTTGGTGGCGTATAAAGGCAAAATCACAAAAATTCTGTCATTGTCCAATTACTTCTGTACCTGACTGTATATATACATATATATATGGAAAAAGGTTTGTGGACACCTGACCATCACACCCATATGTGCTTGTTGAACATCCCATTCCAGATTTAGTCCACACTTTGCTGCTATAATAAGCTCCACTTTTCTGGGAAGGCTTTCTACTAGATTTTGGAGTGTGGCTGTGGGGATTTGTGTTCATTCAGCCACAAGACCATTAGTGAGGTCAGGCACTGATGTTGGATGAGGAGGTCTGGGGAACTTATTCAGTGTTCCAGTTCATCCTAAAGGTGATCAGTTGGTTTGAGGTCAGGGTTTTGTGCAGGCCACTCGAGTTCTTCCAGACCAACCTTGGCAAACCATGTCTTCATGGAGCTCACTTTGTGCACAGGGACACTGTCATGCTGGAACAGGTTTGAGACTTGAGATTTGAGACTTGAGATTTGAGTTCCAGTGAAGGGAAATCTTAATGCTACAGCACACAAAGTCATTCTAGACAATAATGTGCATTATATATAAATATATATATATATATATATATATATATATATATATATATATATATATATATTTTTTTTTTTTTCTCGATATTATCAATCGAAAATGGCTGTTATCAAAATGGGCAAAAACAGGCAAAGTCCTCTGAGGGTTAATTTCTGACCTTGTTGGCCAAACACAGCTGAATGGAGAGGTTTATGCTGTCTGCCAAGGCCTCGCCATTGGGAAGGATTGTGTACAAGACCAACTGAGCAACCGGGGACAACTTTAGCATCTTCTGCAGAGTCACCACCAGGTTGCCCCTGTGTTCTGCTACAAAACAGAAAAATATTAAGACTGTAGGTGCATCAACTACCAACACAGCACCATTTAGGGGTTCATATAAGTGGGACAAAAAGTTTAAAAATCTTCAAAACAGATCCCAATAAGAATGTCAGCTACATAGCTAATATAAAGTTTCCCAGCACGTTTTATTATAAAACTACATTGGTTTTATAAGTTGTGGGGAATTTGGCATGTATGGATGGTGTGATGTTAATGAACCTGTTCCAGGGTTGATGGTTTCTATGATATGTCCTTGTTGAACCAAATGTCCTTTATTCATCACCTAAACACAGTAAAATTAAGATGCATAAATTGTAATGCATTAAATTCTATTTCTGGATAAAAGAAAAAATTGTCATGATGTTTGAAACTTGTAACAAGTACTTCTAAATTAAAAAATCAGATGGTACAAGGTATGGGTCATTGAGTAATTATTCATTTTCAGTTATACTCATGTAAACATCACTTAAAACAAATGAGTAAAGTAAAAATGCTTTTCATGCTGCAATGTTTATTATAATTCCATGTTATAATGTTATAGTGAAAGCCAAACACACCATGTAGAAGAAGGATAAGGTCTTCTGGTGTGGCATGAGTGCGCTGTGGTGTATCAGGTACTGAGCCTTGATGACCCTGTTTTTATCGCAGCTGAAAGGTGTCGAGCAGCTCTTCAATTTAATAAAACTCCGGCTCTTGGAGTAGAAAGGCTGAAGCCAGAGGTAAGCTGTGGGGTAGTATGGTGTGAGCTGATTTTGCTTGTTTACAACTGATCTGTTAGTCGTTTCATACTGGGCCTATGTAAAAGAAATAATAAAAGCAGAAAAAAAAGCACCCATGATATATAGATGACATGATATATATTTACATCACAGTGCTGCTGTATTCTCAATTTTGTAACAAGATAATTTTTTCATATAAACTTCAACAGAAAGTAAGGGAATGACTCTTTATAGCTTCTATAATTGGGTCGTCAGCTGGCTGTCCCACAAAGTATTTTATAATTTGAAAAATATTTGAATATTTGAAAAAAAATACTGTAGCAAAGCCAAAAAACATATGAAAAAAAAACAGCCAGATCAGAGCCTTTAAAAATGAAGCTGTGCCGTGCTTTTTCCAAATACATTTGTTTAAGTAAGTTATTTAGCTGAAGGCAACTCATCAGACCAGAGAGTAGCTACAGGGCAAGACACACTTTAATAGATTTTTCATTTTATTTAACCTGATTAATAAAATGACCCCATGGCTTGTCCACAAAGTCCACAATGAAAACTCAATGTTTAAAGACAAATGGACAAATTCAAAATAGATGCGTCTCATCTGTTCAATGTCTGTGGCGCTATGAAACAAATCCTAACCACTTTAATCTGTCTTATTTAGTCATAAAATCTAACATATGTGATAACAGGAGCTGACATTTTTAATAGATATTCTACAACATTAAATGTAATAATAATTGGATAAAAAGTATGACTATTTGTTATTTAATAGATAGCAATTGTAAATACTAAGATTGTAATCATTGCAAAGTTCCATGTTATAAGACGAATAAAACATTTAGTGATGTGGTATTATAGGAAAAAAACATTTATAGGAAAAAGCACTTTTTCATCACACCACCCTGTTACTGATAATTTCACTATAACAGCACCATAGCCAGTGTTTTATTACTATTTACTAATTATTTCACAGTCAATGTCTACATTAATTTATTATCTAGTAATAAAATATTTATTTTAAAACCCCTAATATACATTATCCTCATCGTGGTTATTTTTAATTTATACCACAGTGTGGTTGAATTCTCAAGTCTGAAGGTGTGGCTTAATTTTCCACACAGCTCTGATAGTAGTTACAGCTGTAATATAAATCACAGGTTATTTATTACATTAATATATTAATGTGCTTGTTCTAATACGTTATCGTTTCTATAGTAACAGCTCACTCGCAGGGACTTGTATGGTGCACCTGACCTACTCTTAAAATGACCATGAACATCAATGTGTTATGAATAAATATGATCATTAAAAAAAATAGAGAAACTGAGAAAAGTTCCACTGTTTCAAACTGCTAAACATTGGGTGACTATATATAAAAAATATTGATCAGAGGCTCTTAAACTGCAAGCAGCTGGAAATGTTCTTTTTATTTCACATGAACAGAACATGAGGGTTCATTTTTAAAAAAGAGAAAAAAGGAAAGGATAAAAAAGACATCATCTACCTGAAGAGAGACTTGCTCCAGACCCCATGGTTCAGTGTTGAGGGAAAATTTTGCGATGCCTTTGTCATTTGTAACCAGCCTCTCGACTGAATTTATATTGTTAGCCTTACTTACAGTCAGAAACACTACTTTTCTTTTCATAGGACTGGAGTTTGGGCCGGTCACTTTAATCTAATGAAAAATGACAGGAATATCAGAGGACGGTGTCAGAAACAAAAACATCAAATCAATTAAGCTATCTTAGAAAGAAGATAATGGCCTCGACTTGCTTTTAATTACACAGTAGTTTACATAATAATAAATAGAAACTGATCTACTGGATTTAATTATTTTGTAAAATGGCTTACTTGATGGTAGCAAGCTAGTTAGCATAGCCATTTACTACTGTTCATTACACAACATAATAGTTATCCAAACATTAGCTAACCAGGTAATGACATTGTATGTGGTTTAATTCCATAATTAAATAATTCACCTAATATAGCAAACCTGGCTAGATTTTAAGAACACAATATAGTATTTAGGCTAAGATTAGCACATTTACTTGGCTTGCTACATAATGAAAAGTTCATTTTAGCATTGTGCTTTGATTTATATTTAGCAAATAAGCCTATATAATATTAACATAATATGTTTCTAAATACAATTTATATCAATGGTCAACAACGTAATTACCATTCCTTCATATTCCATTCCGGGCTTAAACGTTGTTGGTGAATCCTCAAATGAAAGTGTGACAATATTAGATGTTATAGGAGAGCTGCCTGAACCAGTCAGAATCACACCTACAGGATAAACACAGTATTAACACAAACCTAAAACTACAATGGTTAAAATGGCACTAAGAAGCAAATGCAGCTAACAAGTAATGAAAAAAAATGTGTATTGAGAATATATCAATACACACTCGCCACCTCTGAACACATTGTTCGTCTCAGTAAAGGCATTTCTATATAGTACATAAAGTCCACCTTTACAGTTTTTGCAGAAGAAAAGAACTGGGTTGTCTTTGAGATGGAACTACAAACAACACTGTGCAAACACTGGTAGCTATAAATGTCCATAATTTGTTAGCTACATTTGCCTACAAAACAATACTTAAAAAATTGGTAATAACAAAAATCTAATTGATGGCAAAATATAAAAACATTTATTTATATAACAATGATGGCATTAATATGAGGGGCTCAATATCGAGAATCTCTTACCAGTGCCGTCTTCTTCCACTTCACTTTGAGCTATGATTGATGCGTCATAGCGTGAATCAGCTAATGCATATTCTTTCAGATTTAAGATGTGTAGTCCACAGCCCCACTTGTCAGTCTAAAGCAAAAAAAAAAGTTATTTAATGAAAAAACAAGCATGAAAGACGGCTTTCACATCACATAAGAAAATTTTATGATTTTTTTTATACAAAGGAGCATCCATATCATTCCTATTTACTAAAGTAACTAAAACTCATATTGATTGATTTTTTTATAATAACAAATGAGGTTATTTACTCATATTCAGTAAATGTTTATCCTGGTCTGGGTGGTTTTGGTTATAAATGACTGCTTTGTTGATATTTTGGGTCATTTTGGAACTGGATTAGTTTTACATGTGGAGGTGTGTAATGTAATTAGTACAGGAGTATCTCTGAGATTTAAGTCTTGTTCAAATCTGCCACGTTGGAATGATGGTATGATGGTTTCGCGTTTGTATGAAGACACTACGGGAAGTGCTCACTGTTTTCTATCATATGTTCAAGGTACAAAGTAAAGATGACTAACCTTGATTTTATAATTCTTGCAGATGTCAGGTGGTATTGTGACCCCTTGCCGGAGCCGGCCATATCTGTAACTGTTATGGCAAACCCTGGACTTCACTATCCCGTTCACCGGCTTCCCATATGTATATCTGCAGAAAATAGGGAAAAAAAAGAAATATTGATTGTTTAACTTTATACTGGCATAAATCTGGGTTAAAATGACTAATTTTTAATTGTTTAAGTGAATCAATACAAAAATCACCATAAATTTTTGAGCAATGTTTAAAATAATGATAAATATCATATTTACAGTTTGGACATTATACTGGGTATGGAATATATTACAAATGTACAAAAATCCCAGTCTGGAGTGATAAAACAGAACATTATTAAGTAGTGAACACTCACTTTGCACAAACTTTCAGCGTGGCGTTCGTGTCCAGGATGGTTATGACTGGAGGAAGCTGGACCGTCACTTCAAATGTTGGCAGAACTGTAACAGATGGTGTAACACAGCTTTAAAATATAGCTGCCATTCTTCAGTAAGATATTTTCATTATTATTCCATAATTATATATACAATACTGTGTGAAAATCTTAGTCACATGCAAAGAAATGCTGTAGAGCAAAGGTGCCTTCGAAAATAATGAAATTAAATGTTTCTACATAACAAAAATCCTATAAAGAGCAGCAAACAGTAGTAAATGAAACAAAGTCAATATTTGGTGTGACGATCCTTCGCTTTAAAAATAAAACAGTATCTCAGGTGCAGTGTGTGCAGTTTTATAAGGAAATGAGCTGTAAGTGTTACTGAGCATCTTGCAGAAGCAGCCACAGTTCTTCTGGAGACTTTGACTGTCGACTCGCTTCTTATTTCTGCAGCGAAACCCAGCAGCCTTC
>CM040461.1:28542606-28559631 GCA_022758105.1 Pangasianodon gigas
GTGTCCACAACCTTTTTGCTATATAGTGTATATATATTTGAATTATGAAACATTTAATAATAATTAAAACTGTCAGATTACACCAGAGCACAGTGGCACCACATCCAACACGCTGTCATGTTAATCAGTGAGGCCTATAACACTGACTCACTGACAGAGCAAAAAGTGGCTATTTAAAATGAAAAAATAAGCATTTTTGCATAACACTGTTTTTGCAGCTAGAAACACTAAAACTAGTACAATATTCATGCTTGCATACATTTTTCATGAATGCTAATAATCTAAACAGCACTTTAGTGACATTTAAGTCCAGTGTTAATTAGCTATACCTCATTTCTACTAATTTCCATTAAAGCTTTCTTTTTTGTTCTGGAATTATTTATTTTTGAGAAAATGTGGTCACAGTCCAAAAAAGTTTGCTCAGTATTTTTTAGTAAGATAAATAATGAGAAATATCTAGGAAAAACAAAAAATCCTTACACATACTAACTCCCTCAGTTATTATTTTTTTTACTTAACATCTATTTCACCTAAGAAATAATCTTGGATCTATGAACACTCTACAAAGTGATTATGGCCTCATGTAGCTTTTACATATTGATATAATGTCATTTTACTACACTAAATTAATTTTGTAAACGTATGTGTTTCTATTTAAATAGTTTGTCATAAATCTGTTATTATTTACTTAATTTCTAACATGTAATACATTTAGTTATGTTAGGCCAAAGTGAAAAAGTGAAATTATGATTTTTTTATAACTGCAATTGGAATAAAATTCTAAGAAATTCAACTTCATTAACCATTGAAATGCAAATGAAACTTACAATACTCAAGAATTTGATATCAAACGTTACAAACCATCATAATGGCTATTTTTTTAAATTGTAGAACAAATCAGTTGTCAGGACAAAAGCTGATGTAATGTTTTTTGTGACTATTTCCTGTGTTGTGGGGACAAAGGTATTCCATGTTTAAATGTGCACAGAATCGAGGTGACCGGACATTCATTTTGTGATAAAGAGTTTATTTTAACCTATATTTGGCATGAAGCAAATATATAGTATTTGCCTTTATACATTGTATGTCATTTCACCTACTCGAAAAAGAACATTTCCGCTAACATGTAATGTATGTAATGCATTTTTTTTTAAATCCTTTGTTTAGGAGATGTTTTATATATAGTTACATGGCTATTTACATGACGTGATACTTAGCTAAAACAGCCAAATTGGGTTAACAAATAAAATCTTGTTTATTAGACACCTAGACTCTACTATTATGTTTTTTAACCTTACCTCAGGTCGTCTTCCTTAGAAAAATCATAAGATAGCTTTCGAATTTTAAATAGATTCAATGAAGGAGTCTCAGAAAAACACTGACCTATCTTTCTCTTTATCAGGTTTTGATGGATTCCTTTCTTTCTCTTTATCAGGTTCAGGTGGATTCCTTTCTTTCTCTTTATCAGGTTTAGGTGGATTCTTTTCTTTCTCTTTATCAGGTTCAGGTGGATTCTTTTCTTTCTCTTTCTCAGGCTCAGGTGGATTTCTTTCTTTCTCTTTCTCAGGCTCAGGTGGATTCTTTTCTTTCTCTTTATCAGGTTTAGGTGGATTCTTTTCTTTCTCTTTATCAGGTTCAGGTGGATTTCTTTCTTTCTCTTTCTCAGGCTCAGGTGGATTCTTTTCTTTCTCTTTATCAGGTTTAGGTGGATTCTTTTCTTTCTCTTTATCAGGTTCAGGTGGATTTCTTTCTTTCTCTTTCTCAGGCTCAGGTGGATTCCTTTCTTTCTCTTTATCAGGTTTAGGTGGATTCTTTTCTTTCTCTTTATCAGGTTCAGGTGGATTTCTTTCTTTCTCTTTCTCAGGCTCAGGTGGATTCTTTTCTTTCTCTTTAATAGGTTTAGATGGATTCCTGTAAAGAAGTATGAGCAGACTTTAGAGCACCATTCAACAGTTAATCAGTCTCAGTGAAATTCTAACAAGTTCAACTTCATTACACATAGAAATGCAACTGCAAGTTTCAAAACTAAAGAATTTAATATTAAACATCACAATATATTTAATCTATATATGGTATGAAACATCTTGGATATTAGCCACCTAGCTGCTACTGTCATGTTTTGTACCCTTTTCTCAGGTCATATTCCTTACGAAAATCATCAGATAGCTTTCTATATTTTCTCAGAGCACATTTTTTCTATCCCATATCTCACAACACATAATTTACCTGATTCGTCTAAGTTATCTAGCTAGCTGGCAAACTAGATTTTCTGCGCTCTCACCTGTGCTTTCACGGCTAACTAAATATTTCATTATTAAATAATGTACCTACAAAACCTGTCTCCAATGGAACAAAAAATCATTTGATTACTGATTGGTTCAGTTCCTGCTGTGACGCAGCAGTCCTCATGATAATAGAAAAACATGATGGACAATGTGATATTTGATTTCTTTCTAGGCTTGCAGTTTGGTTTGGAAAAACTTCAATGAAGGAGTCTCGGAAAAAAACACTGACTTTTCTTTCTCTTTATCAGGTTCAGGTGGATTCCTTTCTTTCTCTTTATCAGGTTCAGGTGGATTCTTTTCTTTCTCTTTATCAGGTTTAGGTGGATTCCTTTCTTTCTCTTTATCAGGTTTAGGTGGATTTCTTTCTTTCTCTTTGTCAGGTTTAGGTGGATTCTTTTCTTTCTCTTTATCAGGTTTAGGTGGATTGTTTTCTTTCTCTTTATCAGGTTCAGGTGGATTCCTTTCTTTCTCTTTATCAGGTTTAGGTGGACTCCTGTAAAGAATTAGGAGCAGACATTAGAGCACAGTTCAACAGTTAATCAGTCTCATGGCAAACACTACATAATAGTAAGTATTGAATTATGTTTTTTTTTTTCTTTTTTTAAATATATGGGTTAACGCTCACAAGTGTAGTCAATTATTGAATATTACTTATATTTTATTTTCATATATGAAATGCTCCCCTTAATACTGGGTAAATCATATTTCTGTAATTGCAATAGTAATGAAATTCTAACAAGTTCAACTTCATTAAATATAGAAATGCAATTGCAAGTTGCAAGATTAAAGAATTTTATATTAAACATCACAAACCAATATATTGGCTTTTTTTAAGTGAAAACAAATCATCACAGTTGCTTGGATCAAAGCTGATGTAATGTTTTTTGTGCCTTTGCCTGTGTTGTGGGGACAAAGGTACTCCATGGTTGAATGTGCACAGAATTGAGGTGCTATTGACTGGACATTAAATTTGTGATAAACTGTTTATTTTAACCTATATATGGTATGAAACATCTTGGTTATTAGCCACCTAGCTGCTACTATTATGTTTTGTTCCCATACTTCAGGTCCTTATGAAAGTCATTAGATAGCTTTCTATGTTTTCATGGAGCACATTTTTCTACCCCATATCACACAACACATTATTTGGAATAATTACATTATACCAGTCTCTGAATTTACCTGATTCATCTAAATTAGCTAGCTAGCAGGCAAACTAGATTTTCTGCCCTCTCACCCGCACTTTCACAGCTAACTAAATATTTTATTATCAAATAATGTAGCTACAAAACGTGTCTCCGATGAAAAAAATTCATTTGATTATTGATTGGTTGAATTCCTGCTGTGGCACAGCAGTCCTCATGGTAATAGAAAAACATGATGGACAATGTGATATTTGATTTCTTTCTAGGCTTGCAGTTTGGTTTGGAATAACTTCAATGAAGGAGTCTCAGAAAAAACACTGACTTTTCTTTCTCTTTATCAGGTTTAGGTGGATTCTTTTCTTCCTCTTTATCAGGTTCAGGTGGATTCCTTTCTTCCTCTTTATCAGGTTCAGGTGGATTCCTATAAAGAAGTATGAGCAGACATTAGAGCACAGTTCAACAATTCCTGCAATTCCTGCAAAACCTGAAATACTATTTAGAATGAAATTCTAAAAAGTTCACCTTCATTAAACATAGAAATGCAATTGCAAGTTTCAAGACTAAAGAATTTGTTTTAGTGAGGCCCACGCAGATACTACCCGAGAAAAGACACAGATGATATGTGAAACATGCTCTTTTCAAGCTTCACATAAAGGTGGTTGCTAAAGACTTCCTTAAGATCCAGGAAAAATCAGGGCTTTCAGCAATAGCCCTGGTGGGAGGATAACTGGTGCTGCCCTTATTGATGCAGGATCCCTGACACTGGGATCCCCAAACTGAGATGGAGTGAGTTGACCAATAGATCTGGGTATTGTGGCATTTCAGCCAAGGGAACCCCAAAATGAACTACAACTCAGGAGCCTTGATTAAGGACATGCATATCTGTTTCCTCTGTTGGTCTATGTGCAAAGTAACTGGGGCCATTTGTTGGGTTACTGCACCAGAACCAAGGGATTGGCTGTCAATGGCTGAGACTGAGATGGGACACTCTAGGGAATGAAGGGGAAGTTTTAGGGCTGCCACTAGGTCAGAGTCCCTGAAATTTCCTCCAGTCAGTCACAGAAGATTGTAACTGATTGAAACCCCTGAAGCAGCAGACATCACAGATACCCCATCCTGGGATCAGGCTTGGCAGACAATTCAGGGCATGTAGATTAACCATCATAATGGCAATTTTTTTTTAACCGTAGACAAAACCATCACATTTCTTAGGATGAAGGCTGATTTTTTTTTTTTGATGTTATATATAATTGCATGAAGCAGCTATTTAAAATGAAAACAGAAGTATTTTTGTATGACACTGTCTTGGTTTCCAGCTAGGAACACTAAAAATAATACAATATTCATGCTATATTTTTCATGAATGCTAATAATCTAAACAGCACATGGGTAACATTTTTAATATTTGGTTAAAAATGTTGAGACCTTGAAATGGGGTCACTGACCAAAAAAAAATTCCTAAATTACTAAATAAATAATGAGAAATATCTTACCCAATCAAGAAATCCTTACATATACTAACTCCATCAGTTATTATTTTTATTTAAGGTCTATTTTCCTCATGTCAGAAGTAATCTCGGATCTATGAACACTCTACAAAGTGATTATGGCCTTATGTAGCTTTTACATATTGATATAATTTCCATGTTACTACAATAAATTAATATTTTAAATGTATGTATTTCTATTTAATTAGTTTATCATAAACCTGCTATTATTTACCTACTTTTCACATCTAATACATTTAGTGATGTTAGACCAAAGTGAAATTATTGTTTCATCTGAAACCAGCCCATGACGCAAGGACAAAACAGCTAGAGGATGCTATATTCTTCTATTTTCTCGAGTTGCCAACTTGCTACTCAACAAATTAACTACTCTGGATTTTGATTGTTTTGTTAGGTAAGAAATTTCCTCATAACACATAATGCATGTTTTAGAAAAATCCCTTGTTCAGGAGATGTTATATATAGTTGCATTGCATTTATGTGAACTGTTACTTGGCTAAAACAGCCAAACGAGGTAAAAACGCCTAGGTTATTAGCTACCTAGCTAGTCATATGTTTTTAATGTCACTTGCACTTTCACATCTGAAGTGGACGTAGATGCTTGTCTCCAATTAAAAAAAATTGATTATTGATTGGTTGAATTCTTGCTGTAGTGTGGCAGTCATCATGGTAATAGAAAAACTTGATGGATAACATGACAACGTGAGTCTCATAAAAACACTGACCTTTCATGCTCTTCATCAGAGTCACATGGTTCCCTGTAAAGAAGTATGAGCAGACATTAGAACACAATTCAACAGTTAGGGAGTCTCAGGACAAATGCTACAAAATATTGAAAGATTGTTTTTTTCAAATGTACATTAACACACACGTTAAAGTGTAGTCATTTGCTGAATATTACTTATATGAAATGCTCCCATTAATACTGGGTGATTTTTTTTGTAAGAGCAATAGTAATGAAATTCAAAAACGTTCAAATTCATTAACCATAAAAATGCAACTGCAAGTTTCAATACTCAAGAATTTGATATAAAACATCACAAAACATCATAATGGCAATTTTTCTAAAACTGTAGAACAAATCACTACAGTTCTTTGGAACAAAGCTGATGTAATGTTTTTCTTTGTGTGTGTTTTATTTCTGTTACTGTCTGGTATTTTGTGTGTGGATTGTATTATGTTATTGTTTCCTTATTTGTTAGGCTTGTTTTTGTAAAGCACTACACCCTCGGTTGTTTTTAAATGTTCTTTATAAAGAAACGTGATTGATTGATTGATTGATTGAGGTGATACTGACCTGACATTCATTTTGTAATCAACTATCTATTTAAACCTATATGTGGTATGAAACAAATATATAGTATTTGCCTTTATAAATTTTTCACAATTCACCAATTCGCTACACAAAAAAATGAACTACTCTGGATTTTGACTGTTTTGTCAGGTAAGAATATTTCCTCTAACATGTAATGAATTTTTTTTCTTTTGTACAAAAAATCCTTGTTTAATTGTTGTTAAATTTTGCATAATTAAATATTGTAGACTTCTGATTTCTGTCTAGGCTTGCATTTTGGGTTTTTTTATAGGTTCAATGAAGGAGTCTCAGAAAATACTGACCCGTCTTCATGTTCATGATGTTCAGAGGGATGCCTGTAATGAAATATGAGCAGAAATCTGAAATATGAGCAGAAATTAGAGCACAGTTCAACAGTTAATCAGTCTCAGTCCATCATGCACATAATAGTAAGTACTGAAATATAGAATTATAGAAATATAGAAAATTTGTTTTTGTATTTTTTTTTTTTAAATATATAGGTTAACATGCAAGTGTACTCAGTTGTTGAATATTATTTATATTTTCTGTTCATAAATTAAATGCTTCCCTTAATATTTGGTCCCTAGTTTAAAAAAATTCCTAGTTTAATTGTTGTTAAATTTTGCATAATTAAATATTGTAGCTACATAGCTTGCCTCCAATGGTGCAGCAGGTAATAGTAAAACATGATGGACAACATGACATCTGAGTTCTGTCTAGGCTTGCATTTTTTTTTTTTTATAGCTTCAATGAAGGAGTCTCAGAAAATACTGACCCTTCTTCATGTTCATGATGTTCAGAGGGATGCCTGTAAAGAAATATGAGCAGAAATTAGAGCACAGTTCAACAGTTAATCAGTCTCAGTCCTTCATGTACATAAAAAGTTCTGAAATGTAGAATTATAGAAATATAGAAAATTTGTTTTGTATTTTTTTTTTCAAATACATAGATTAACATGCAAGTGTACTCAGTTGTTGAATATTACTTATATTTTCTGTTCATAAATGAAACGCTTCCCTTAATATTTGGTAAAACATGTTTTTGCAAATGCAATATTAAAAATATCTATGTACTACACTAAATTAATTTTGTAAATGTAAGTACGTCTATTTAATTAGTTTCTCATAAACCTGCCATTATTTACCTATTATGTACCAAGTAAATTATTTAAGAAGTAATCTTGGACCCATGAACACGCTACAAAGTGATTTTGGCCTCAGCTTTTACTTATTGATATAATGTCCATGTTACTACACTAAATTAATTTTGTAAATGTATGTATTTCTACTTAGTTAGTTTAACAAAAACCTGTCATTACTTACCTCGTTTTTCCACATCAAATACTTTTAGTGATGTTAGACCAAAGAGAAATTATCATCTCCTCTGAAATCAGCACACGATGCACTCACAAAACAACTAGAAGACACTACAATCTTCCCACTCTGCCATTTTGTTCATTCACCAACTCAATACTCATCAAATTAACTACTCTGGATTTTGACTGTTTTGTCAGCTAAGAATATTTCCTCTAACATGTAATGCATGCTTTTACAAAAATCCCTTGTTCAGGAGATGTTATATATGGTTGCATAGCTTTATATGTGAACTGTTACTAGCCTAAATCTGCCAAATGAGGTAAAAACATCCCAGTTATAAGTTACCTAGTTAGTAATAATTTTTTAACATCAACCCAGGTTGTCTTTCTTACAAAAATCATTCTATAGCTTTCTATATTTTCACTGAGCACATTTTTTCTACCCAGTATTACACAGCACAATATTTAAATTAATTATATCTCACCAGTCTCAAATTTACATGATTGATTTCAGCTGGCTAGCTAGAGGGGTAACTAGAGATTCTGACCAGTTCAACAGTTAATCAGTTTCAGTGCATATGTTACATAATATTAAGTATTGAAATACAGTTATTTTTTTCAAATGTATGTTAACACACTTAAGTGTAATCAATTATTGAATATTACTTATATTTTATGTTCATATATGAAATGCTCCCCTTAATATTGGGTAAATTGTTTTTTTGTAAGAGCAATAGTAATGAATAGTAATAGTAATGAAATTCATATTCATATTCATTAACCTTAAAAATGCAAAGTTTCAATACTCTTGAATTTGATAGAAAACATCACAAAACATCGTAATGGCAATTTTTCTAAAACTGTAGAACAAATCACCACGGTTCTTTGGATCAAAGCTGATGTAATGTTTTTCTAATAATTTTCTGTGTTGTGGGGACAAAGGTACTCCATGTCCAAACATGCACGGAATTGAGTGATATTGACCTGACATTCATATTGTGATCATCTGTTTATTTAAATCTATATTTGTTATGAAACAAATATAATTAACAAATATAGTTTCTGCCTTAATAAATTTTTCACAATTCGCCAATTTGCTACACAAAAAATAACTACTCTGGCTTTTTTACTGTTTAATCAAGAATATTTCCTCTAACATGTAATGCATGTTTTTTGTTTTGTTTTGTTTCGTTTTTACAAAAATCCCTTGTTTAGCAGATGTTATACATAGTTGCTTGGCTTTTTACATTACATGTTACTTGGCAAAAACTGCCGAATGAGGTAAAACATCCCAATTATTAGTTACCTAGCTAGTAATATGTTTTTAATATCACCTCAGGTTGTCTTTCTTACAAAAATCATGAAACAACTTGCTATATTTTCACTGAGTATATGTTTTTCTACTCACTATTGCACAATGCATTATTTACATTAATTATATCTCACCAGTCTCTGAATTTACATGATTGGTTTAAGTTGGCTAGCTAGATGGCTAACAAGAGATTCTGCTCCCACAAAAAGAATCATTTGATTATTGATTGGTTGAATTCCTGCTGTGGTGCGGCAGTCCTCATGTCAATAGAAAAACATGATGGACAACATGACATCTGATTTCTGTCTAGTGTTAGAGTTTGTTTTTGAATAGCTTCAATGAAGGAGTCTCAGAAAAACACTGACCTTTCTTTCTCTTTATCAGATTCAGGTGGATGCCTGTAAAGAAGTAGAAGCAGACTTTAGAGCACAGTTCAACAGTTAATCAGTTTTAGGGCAAATGCTACATAATAGGAAGTATTGAAATATAGAATGGATATAAAAAGTCTACACACACCTGTTAAAATGGCAGGTTTTTGTGGTGTAAAAAAATCAAACCAAGATAAATAATGTCAGAACTTTTTCCACCTTCAATGTGAACTTAAAACGTGTAAAATTTAAGAAAAAACAATCAGAGACATTTTAGGGAAAGATAGGAAAATAAAAAAAGTTACAATAACTTTGTTGCATAAGTGTGCACTCCCTTTTATGATTGGGGGTGTGGGTGTGTTCAGGCTGCCAAGAGAACTACGGCAACATTAAAGGAGCTGCAGGAATATCTGACATGTACTGATTACTCTCTGCATGTGACAACAATCTCTTATATTCTTCACATGCCTGGGCTATAGGATAGGGTGGCTAGACAGAAGCCCTTTCTCACAAAAACATTCAAGCTCAACTAAATCACCCTAAACCATGTGGCAAAATGTGTTATGATCTGATGAGACCAATTCCAAAAGTTATAATAATTCCATAATTCCAAAAAGTATGTTTGGTGCAAAACAAGCACATCACCAAAAGAACACCATTCCCACAGTGAAGCATGGTGATGGCAGCATCATGCTTTAGGGCTGCTTTTCTTCAGCCAGAACAGGGGCTTTTATTAAAGTGGAGGGAATCATGAATAGCTACAAATACCAGTCGATATTTATTGCAAAACCTTCAGGTGTCTGCTAGTAAGCTGAAAATGAAAAGGATTTTCTCCTTTCAGCCCGACATTGACCCAAAACGTACATCCAAACCAACAAAGGAACGGCTTAACCAAAAGAAGGTTTTTGAATGACCTAGCCAGAGCCCAGACCTGAATCCAGCTAAAAATATGTGGGGTGACCTGAAGCAGGATGTTATTGTAAGTTTTTTTTTTTAGTTTTTCCTTTTCTTCTCTAAAAAAGTATCTGATTGTTTTTCACTTTATTTGTATACTCTGCAATTTCACATTAAGGTGGGAAAAGTTCTGACGTGAATTACCTTGCCTGCCATTTTAACAGAGGTGTGTAGACTTTTTTATATCCATCGATTTTTCTTTTTCAGATGTATGGGTAAACCCATTCACAAGTGTAGTCAGTTGTTGAATATTACATATATTTTCTGTTCACATATGAAATACTCCCCTTAATATTGAGATATTCTTGTAAATGCAATACTGATGTAATTCTAACAAGTTGAAATTCATAACTACAGAAATGCAATTGCAAGTTTAAAGACTCAAGAATTTGATATTAAACATCACAAACCATCATAATGGCACTTTTTTTACCTGAAGAAAAAATCATCATAGTTGTTAGGACAAAAGCTGGTGTAATGTGTTTTGTGACTATTTCCTGTGTTATGAAAATCATAAGATAGTGTTCTATATTTTGAATAGCTTCAATGAAGAAATCTCAGAAAAACACTGACCTTTCTTTCTCTTTATCATCTGCAGGTGGATTCCTTTCTTTCTCTTTATCATCTGCAGGTGGATTCCTTTCTTTATCATCTGCAGGTGGATTCCTTTCTTTATCATCTGCAGGTGGATTCCTGTAAAGATGTATGAGCAGACATTAGAGCACAGTTCAATAGTTAATCGGTCTCAGGGCAAACACTACAAATTGGGTAACCAAATATTGCTTATAAGCTACCTAGCTGCTACTACTTTTTTTTAACCTTACCTCAGGTCATCTTCCTTACGAAAATCATTATATAGCTTTCTATATTTTCATGAAGCACATTTTTTCTACCCCATATAGTGCAATGCATTATTTCGATAAATTACCAGTCTATGAGTTTACATGACTTGTTTAAATTAGCTAGCTAGCAAACTAGATTTTCTGCCCTCTCACCTGCACTTTCACAGCTTGCTAAATATTTCATTGTTAAATATTGTAGCTACATAGTTTGTCTCCAATGAAAATTTGATTATTGATTGGTTAAATTCCTGCCAACATTAAAGCACAGGTCAACATTTATTCGTTCTCAGGGCAACCGCTACATAATAGTAAGAATTGAAGTATAGTATAGTATTTTTTTTAGATTTATGGATTAAGACACTTACAAATGTACTAAATTGTTGAATATTACTTATAATTTCTGTTCATACATGAAATTATCCCTTTAATATTAGGTAAATCAACCACAATTGTTAGAATGAAAGTCGATGTAATGTTTTTCTGACTATTTCCTGTTTGTGGGGACAAAGGTACTCCATGTCAATGTGGACCAAATTGAAGCGATATTGACATGACATTCATTTCGTGATAAACTGTTTGTTAATCCTATATTTGGTATGAAAGACCTATACAGTAATTCCCTTTATAATTTGTTTCACCAACTCGCTACACAACCAATTAACTTCTCTGGATTTTGACTGTTTTGTTTCCTCAGAGACCGTATGTTCGCAATCCAAAATGTCCCAAGCTGGTACCACTGATCTTTCTTCAGGGCCATACCCTTCCAAATCTACCAGGCACTGTATTTTACCACAAATCTGGTGGGAGTCCAGGAGGCGTAAGATGGTGTAGGCTGGCACACCATCACTGATATGAGGGTTTGCTGGTGGAACGGCTGCCTGTGAGAATTGACTATAAAGAACATGCTTAAGATGGGAGAAATGAAAGTTTGGGTTGGCCCACAAAGTTTTGGACAAGGGTAGGTGATGGGAGATGGAGATTATTCACATATGGACCTTCAATAGGGCCCACATACCTAGGGGCCACTTTTTTTGACTCTTGGTGCAGGGGCACATCTTTACAGCTTAGCTACATACTTTGACAAGGGTGGAATTCAGGTTCCGGCCACCAGCGATGAGTGCTGTGGTGTTCTCGAGTGCCACTGGATTATGGATGAAACCCAAGGACCGACTGTCAGAAGCCCCCAAGAACTGGAAGAAAGCCTTTCAGAATCGGCTGGCAAACTGTGGACCCCAATCAAAACTAAATCCTGAGGGATCCCATGGATTCTGACCTCCTGTTGCGAGTAACTCTGCAGTCTGCTTGGCAGATGGTATCTTGGGCAAAGGTATGAACTTGCATGCTTGGGAGAAACAGTCAACTATGAACAAAACTGCAGTGTTGCCCTGAGATTCTGGCAAGCCTGTCAAAAAATCTAGGGCTCTTGGGACCACAGGCTGGAGGGAATAGAGAGCGGTTGCAGCAATCCTGTTGGTTGTGTCCTAGGGTCTTTATTCTGGGCACAGACCTGACAGACTACAACAAAGGCGTGTACGTCCCAATCAATGCTGGGCCACTAGATATGTCTACAAAGAAATTCCAGGGTTTGGGCAAGCCTTGGATGTCCTGTCAGCTGAGATGCATGGCCCCACTGCATGGTCCTGTCCCTGATTGCAGCAGGGGAAGAGTTTCCCTGGTGGTCTGCCGCTTGAGTCTAGCCAGGACGGCAGTTTCTAACACCCACCACACTGGTGCCACAATGTACAAGCTTGGGAGAACAGGTTCATGGTCTAAATCTGGATTAGAGGGTTCCCACTGTCTGAAGACGGCATCAGGCTTTAAATTCTTGGACCCCAGCCAGTAGGAAATAATGAAATTAAACCTGTCAAAAAACATGGCCCATCTGAGATGTTTGGCATTTTGGATATATATCCCAAGTTCTTTTGGTCTATCCAAACTGGTGTTTAGACCCTCCAACCAGTGCCAACTTGATAGCAAGCAACATGTGATTCTCAACATCATAGTTGTGTTCTGTAGTGGTGAGGTGTTGTGAGAAATAGGCACATGGATGGCACTTCTGGTCTGGACCAGCCCCTTGTGAACCCCCCACCCCTAAGTCAGAAGTGTCAAACTCGACTATAACTGGTGCATCATGGTCAGCGAAGCAGAGCACAAGGAGCAGCGGTAATGCGCTGTTTCAGATCCTGGAAGTCCATTTGGGGCTGACTGGGTCTTACTAAGAGCAGTAATAGGAGCCGTGAACAAGCTGAAATTCTGGACAAAGATTCAGAAAAAATTAGCAAAGTGCAGGCAGCTTTGGTCCAACATAACTGAAGTCAGACATGGCCACTTGGCCACTGCTTTTATTTTAGTGGGGCCCATGCAGATACTACCCTTGGTAACCATAAACCTGAGAAAAGACACAGATGATGTGTGAAACATGCTCTTTTCAAGATTCACATAGGGATGGTTGCTCAGGAGGAGTTGAAGTACCTACCTAACATGCACATGTTGCTCCTGAGAATTTCTATAGATAACGATGTCATCTAAATAGACAAAAATGTAATGGATAAGTGTCTTCCTGAAAACCTAGTCACTGAAACTCTGAAAGACTGCCCAGAGTGTGCAGTGAAGGCAGTCTTCCATTTGTTCTCCTGCTGGATAAGATTGTAGGCACTGTATAGGTTTGTAAAAGTTTAAGCTTTCTGCAGTGACTCAAAGGCCAATGCCATAAAAGGCAGTGGGTATTGGTCCATAACTGTTATTGTATTATGGCATTTGTAATCAATATAGGGGCAAGGGCTCCATCTTTCTTCCTGAAAAAAAGAACCCTACCCCATCTGGTGAAGTAGATGGCCATATAAACTCTGCTTCTGTTTCTCAGGATGTAAGACTCTGTGGCAGTCATCTCTGGCCAGTGGAAAGAGAACAACTTTCCACTGGCCAGACAGGTCCCTAGCAGGAGGTTAATGGCACGATCATATGGCCTGTGGGGTGGAGTCTCGGCTTTCTTTTTGCTAAAGACTTCCTTAAGATCCAGGAAAAATCAGGGCTTTCAGCAATAGCCCTGGTGGGAGGATAACTGGTGCTGCCCTTATTGATGCAGGATCCCTGACACTGGGATCCCCAAACTGAGATGGAGTGAGTTGACCAATAGATCTGGGTATTGTGGCATTTCAGCCAAGGGAACCCCAAAATGAACTACAACTCAGGAGCCTTGATTAAGGACATGCATATCTGTTTCCTCTGTTGGTCTATGTGCAAAGTAACTGGGGCCGTTTGTTGGGTTACTGCACCAGAACCAAGGGATCAGCTGTCAATGGCTAAGACTGAGATGGGACACTCTAGGGTATGAAGGGGAAGTTTTAGAGTCCCTGAAATTTCCTGCAGTTTCTGAGTCCAGTCAGTCACAGAAGATTGTGACTGATTGAAACCTCTGAAGCAGCGGACATCACAGATACCCCATCCTGGGATCAGGCTTGGCAGACAATTCAGGGCATGTGGTGCGAAAATACATTGCACCCCCACAATTCAGATAATTCTTTTCCTTCATGTGGGCCCCTTGGTCTCGTTGCAAGTGTCACATAATGCCAATTTGCATAGGCTCTTCAAAAGACTCAAAATGCTCTCCACTAGTTGTGAGAGTTGGTGTTACTGGAGGAAACATTTGGGGCAGGGACCTATCTAGTATTATTATGCTTTTTAAAATTACTCCAGGTTGTCTTTCTTATGAAAACCATTACATAGCTTTCTGTGAACATAGTGAACATAGATGCTTTGGCTAAAATTTTACCTTATTAAATATTGTAGCTTCATAGCTTGTCTCCAATTTTTAAAAAAATTGATTATTGATTGGTTGAATTCTTGCTGTGGTGTGGCAGTCATCATGGTAATAGAAAAACTTGACGGACAACATGACAACATGAGTCTCATAAAAACACTGACCTTTCATGCTCCTCATCAGAGTCACATGGTTCCCTGTAAAGAAGTATGAGCAGACATTAGAACACAATTCAACAGTTAGGGAGTCTCAGGTCAAATGCTACAAAATATTGAAATATTGTTTTTTTAAATGTTAACACACAAGTGTAGTCATTTCAAATAAGTAATATTCAGCAAATGACTACGCTTGTGTGTTAACATTTGAAAAAACAATACTTCAATATTTTGTAGCATTTGTCCTGAGACTCCCTAACTGTTGAATTGTGTTCTAATGTCTGCTCACTGATTTTTTTTGTAAGAGCAATAGTAATGAAATTCAAAAACATTCAAATTCATTAACCATAAAAATGCAATTGCAAGTTTCAGTACTCAAGAATTTGATAGAAAACATCACACAACATCATAATGGCAATTTTTCTAAAACTGTAGAACAAATGGCTTTTAACCTGCCATTAACCCCTTGTGTGTGTTTTATTTCTGTTACTGTCTGGTATTTTGTGTGTGGATTGTATTACGTTATTGTTTCCTTATCTGTTAGGCTTGTTTTGTAAACCACTACACCCTCGGTTGTTTTTAAATGTTCTTTATAAATAAACGTGATTGATTGATTGATTGATTGATTGATTGAGGTGATACTGACCTGACATTCATTTTGTAATCAACTATCTATTTAAACCTATATTTGGTATGAAAAAAATATATAGTATTTGCCTTTATAAATTTTTCACAATTCACCAATTCGCTACACAAAAAAATTAAATAATCTGGATTTTGACTGTTTTGTCAGGTAAGAATATTTCCTCTAACATGTAATGAATTTTTTTTTTTTTTTTTTTTGTACAAAAAATCCTTGTAGACATCGGAGTTCTGTCTAGGCTTGCATTTTGTTTTTTTAAAGCTTCAATGAAGGAGTCTCAGAAAATACTGACCCGTCTTCATGTTCATGATGTTCAGAGGGATGCCTGTAATGAAATATGAGCAGAAATTAGAGCACAGTTCAACAGTTAATCAGTCTCAGTCCATCATGCACATAATAGTAAGTACTGAAATATAGAATTATAGAAATATAGAAAATTTGTTTTTGTATTTTTTTTTCAAATACATAGGTTAACATGCAAGTGTATTCAGTTGTTGTCTATTACTTATATTTTCTGTTCATAAATTAAATTCTTCCCTTAATATTTGGTCCCTAGTTTAAAAAAATCCTTAGTTTAATTGTTGTTAAATTTTGCATAATTAAATATTGTAGCTACATAGCTTGCCTCCAATGGAAGAAAAAATTGATTAGTGATTGGTTGAATTCCTGCTGTGGTGCAGCAGTTAATAGAAAAACATGATGGACACCATTACATCTGAGTTCTGTCTAGGCTTGCATTTTGTTTTTTTTTATAGCTTCAATGAAGGAGTCTCAGAAAATACTGACCCGTCTTCATGTTCATGATGTTCAGATGGATGCCTGTAAAGAAATATGAACAGAAATTAGAGCTCAGCTCAACAGTTAATCAGTCTCAGTCCATCATGTACATAATAGTAAGTGTTGAAATATAGATTTTGTTTTGTTTTTGTATTTTTTTTTCAAATACATAGGTTAACATGCAAGTGTATTCAGTTGTTGTCTATTACTTATATTTTCTGTTCATAAATTAAATTCTTCCCTTAATATTTGGTCCCTAGTTTAAAAAAATCCTTAGTTTAATTGTTGTTAAATTTTGCATAATTAAATATTGTAGCTACATAGCTTGCCTCCAATGGAAAAAAAAATTGATTAGTGATTGGTTGAATTCCTGCTGTGGTGCAGCAGTTAATAGAAAAACATGATGGACACCATTACATCTGATTTCTGTCTAGGCTTGCATTTTGGTTTTTTTTTATAGCTTCAATGAAGGAGTCTCAGAAAATACTGACCCGTCTTCATGTTCATGATGTTCAGATGGATGCCTATAAAGAAATATGAACAGAAATTAGAGCACAGCTCAACAGTTAATCAGTCTCAGTCCATCATGTACATAATAGTACTGAAATATAGATTTTGTTTTGTTTTTGTATTTTTTTTTTTCAAA
>CM040461.1:28565063-28578104 GCA_022758105.1 Pangasianodon gigas
GATGATACCAAAATCGAGCTCTTTGGCATCAACTCAACTCGCCGTGTTTGGAGGAGGAGTAATGCTGCCTATGATCCCAAGAACACCATCCCCACCATCAAACATGGAGGTGGAAACATTATGCTTTGGGGGTGTTTTTCTGCTAAGGGGACAGGACAACTGCACCGCATCAAAGGGACGATGGACGGGGCCATGTACCATCAAATCTTGGGTGAGAACCTCCTTCCCTCAGCCAAGGCATTGAAAATGGGTCGTGGATGGGTATTCCAGCATCAAGAAAAAGCACATTAAGGTCCTGGAGTGGCCTAGCCAGTCTCCAGACCTTAATCCCATAGAAAATCTGTGGAGTGAGCTGAAGGTTCGAGTTGCCAAACGTCAGCCTCGAAACCTTAATGACTTGGAGAGGATCTGCAAAGAGGAGTGGGACAAAATCCCTCCTGAGATGTGTGCAAACCTGGTGGCCAACTACAATAAACGTCTGACCTCTGTGATTGCCAACAAGGGTTTTGCCACCAAGTACTAAGTCATGTTTTGTGAAGGGGTCAAACACTTATTTCACTCATTAAAATGCAAATCAATTTATAACTTTTTTGAAATGCGTTTTTCTGGATTTTTTTGTTGTTATTCTGTCTCTCACTGTTCAAATAAACCTACCATTAAAATTATAGACTGATCATTTCTTTGTCAGTGGGCAAACGTACAAAATCAGCAGGGGATCAAATAATTTTTTCCCTCACTGTATATTAAATATATATTTGCAAAAAATAGCACATAGTATAATAGTATGACGTCTAAATTTAAATGCTTGATTTTACATTTAAATTATTTTTTACAATTATTTTATATATGCTCCCCCATTGGTAATTATAATAGGTATTAGTAATGGACTTCTGATTCCTCCTTTATAATTTACAATGGATCAAAGAGATCACAGTGCCAGTTCTTATGAAGAATGATGTCAAACCCATTATTCCAGGTGTTCAACATGCTGCCTGTACAGACGTTATCAGGATATCCGTACAACATCTATGAAGAGGATTCGAACCCATGCTTGGGGAACCCACCCATCAGGAATATCAAATTTGCTGCATCAAAATTGATTGCTTATTTTCCCAACTCTGGAAAGGTGGATGTGTACAACACCTTTAAAGTAAGACATCATTCTTTTTTAACGACAGTTTATAGCTGACATAACGTAAATGAGAACAGGAACTAAGCTGTTTCACAGACATTACATGACATTGAATGGAACTATTAATAGAAAAAGTATAAAAAAGTATGAGGAGCCATTCTTTAATTAATTAAAAATTGTAATCGTGGGATAAGAGGAATAAAACAAATGGAGATGTGCTGTTATAGGAAAATAATCAACTTCAGGGGAGTAAAAGTTCTTCCACTTCATTGCCACCCTGTTGTTAACTATTTTACTCTAACAGCATGACATGATGCATTTACTTCTTACTTATTCAGCACTCACAATATTTTTGTTGTGTACAATTCCAAATAGCATTTACCTTTGCAGTACATTCAAGAGAAGGCTTGCCTCTTTAGGTAATATTCTTGTATACAGGTAGACCTATACATGTAGTAATTTTACAACAGAATATTGTGATAATAAAGGAAGCCTGGTTTTAAAAAATCAGCAGATGTGAAATGTGTTTTTTGCATATGCAAAAATGATTTTGTCTTCCCTTTTTTTCTCTCAGTATGTTGGAATTAAAGTCCTCACCAATGCAGACATAATGAAACCTTCAGATTGTTTGCAGCATATGAGTTGTAAGTTGTTTTCCCCAACCACATTTTCTTTTTGCCTAGACATGTATGTACTACATTACAGTCAGGTCCATCAATATTTAAACATTGACAAAGTTATTGTTATTTAAGGTGTCTACCACAGTACAATGGAGTTGAAATTAAATAATGAATATGAGCTCAAAGTGCCGACTTTCAGCTTTAATTTGAGCATATTTATAATAATAATCCCAGGTGGGAAATTTCAAAATATGTACATTTACATTCAAAGCAGGTGAACAGTGTAAAAATTGCATTATGTGGAATTATATGTCCTAGTCTGGCCAGTGGTTTCATCTTGTAGTGAACCCTCTGTATTTATTCTGGTTAAGGCTTCTCTTGATTGTTGACTTTTTGTCAACAGTTGTGAAGGGGTTTTTCTTCACTAGGGAAAGAATTCTTCTGCCATCCACTACAGTTGTTTTCCATGGTCTTCCGGGTCTTTTGGTGCTCCTGAGCTTTGGTACGTTCTTTTAAAGAATGTACCAAATAGTTGATTTGGCCACACCTAATGGTGTTACTTTCTCTCTGATGGGTTTGTTTTGATTTTTCAGCCTAATGATGGCTTGCTTCACTGCCAGTGACTGCTCTTTGGACTTCGTATTGAGAGTTAACAGAAATAGATTCCAAATGCAAATGCCATGTTTGAAATCAACTCTAGATCTTTTATCCTGCTTACTTGTAAGTGAAATAATGAAGGAATAACACACATATGGCCATGGAAGAGCTGAGCAGAGAGACCACATCTTTAAAAGGGCTATAAGTCTTACACCATTCACCCATCTTGGATGTAATACCCTCAAAATATTGCATATTCATTATTTAACTTCAACTCCGATATACTGTTGTAAACAGCTAAATAACAACAATTTTGTCAATGTCCACATATTTATGGACCTGGCTGTATATCCAAATTTAGCCTCAGATGGAGCAGTTTTAGCCAAGCCAGCTGTCCTCGCCAAAGAATCCGCATCAGTTGGCTCAAGTTCAAACCAACGAGTTGTTACGATCCGCAAATATTTCCCGGAGACATGGATTTGGGATCTCGTTTCAGTCAGGTGTGCATGTTGTTTAAATGTTTTTTTTAAGCTTTTTTCAGTCTGTGTTACTGAGTCATTGTTATTTCCTCTACAGTCAGACTGGAGCGATGACCATTAATAAAACAGTCCCGGACTCCATCACTACATGGCAGGCTGGTGCATTTTGTACGTCACCTGTCGGGTTCGGAGTCGCCCCAAAAACTGAGCTCACTGCCTTCCAGCCATTCTTTGTGAGCCTCACCATGCCGAGCTCTGTCATTCGAGGAGAAGTGTTCACACTCAAAGCAACTGTCTTCAACTACCTCCAAAGCTGTATGATGGTAAGCTGACACATTTGGCCTAATTAAATTTTCTCAAAAACAGTGTGTGTACTACTGTATCATAGCATTAAGAGAACATGACGGATGGGTTTAAATTTTAAAAGTTTTCTGCAAACACAAATTTACCAGTTTACTAGCTTTGTCACTAGATTTGATAAAGTTAAACCCCTTTAGCAAATTTATTTTAATAAAAAAGCCTAGCAACAAATTTGACTTCCTTCGCATACGTTAGCAACTGTTTTGCACTCGATGCTGGTTATCAGAGTTGAGAGAGGGGTTTGCTTGACTTACCAGTAAGTAATGCTAACAACCAATCACTGAATACCATTGTTCCCATCGGCCAGTTGCAGATCAGTATTCATTCCAATGACCAATCCTTGACTACCATTGTTTCCAATGACCAATCACTGATCAACATACTGTAGTTATTCCAACCAGCACACTTGTCTAAAGAAAATCTTTATTCTTCATGTAACAAATTTTGCTACACAAATAACCGTGATGCCTTCATGAATACGAAATTATTCTGTGACCTCATCTGGTTATGTCTAGTGACTTTTGAGCATGGATTATTTACTTTTCTCTGAAAAGAGTCGCTGGTCACACAGCTCTTCTTGTATAAGGATCAACCGAGGAAAAAGTTGGTTTAGTTTTCAGACAGCTGATGGAATGAAAACTCTGTGTGTTAAAGGTGAAGGTGACTTTGGCCAACTCACGACAGTTCTCAGCACAAGTGTGTGAAGACTGCAGTTACACAAAATGTCTGTGTGCTGATGAGAGCTGGACCGTCTCTTGGACCATCACACCGCTGGTTCTGGGTACGTCAAACTTTTCAACTTAATACTCACTGAAAATGCTAGAATGGGAACTTGACCTTTCTCATGTCACCAAAGCAGGAATAGTTAAAATAACCAATAAATATCTCCTCTATGTTAAAAAAAAAGCCCAGTGAAATAACACAATATGATTTACTATAATTATGTTATGATTATTATTATTAAATACCATCATGGTTACTCTCAAACACATTTAAGCTTAGCTGTGACTTTTGCAGCACTATAAAAGGCAAGTTCTTCTTGGTGTACTGTAGATTTTGGAAAGGGGATTAACAGAAGGTTTGTTAGTGAGAGTAAACAGTATTTTGCGTGTGTGTGTGTGTTAATTATAGGGGAGGTGAGCATCAATGTGACAGCGGAGGCCGTGCAGTCGTCGATTCTGTGTGGAGAGAGTGCAGTTACTGTACCAGAGAAAGGACGCATCGATTCAGTAATTAAAACAGTGCTAGTGCAGGTGATTACTTCTAATAATAATAATGATTTGGATTAATTTTGCAGCCGGGGCATTATTTATAGTTATTAAGGTGTGGATTAAATCCAGTTTAATTAAAGTGACCAGCCAAACAGACTAATAACAATAAGAACTCGATAAATAAACTTTGATAATGGGTTGTGATTTCCACAACTACAACAAAATAAAAAGAAAATTACATTTAAAAGTGGTGGTCTAGATGCTATAGAAAAACCCCATCTCAGACATTTTTATTCACAAAAATCTGGCACCTCAGAGGTGTGAACTACACACAAGTGATTTTAATAATTGGAAAATTACTTAAGCAGCTGCAAAACCCAGTCCTGAATATGAGGACCATTTCCAGTGTAAATATTGATGTGACTTTTGAACATAAGTTGCAGCTCTTTTATTGATGCTGTAATTGTGATTATAATAGTATTTTATTCTGCTGCCATTTTCAGGCTGAAGGAATCAAACAGTATAAAAGCTACAATGAGCTTCTCTGCCCATCAGGTCAGACACACACCTTATTCTTTCACCTTGTTTATGTAGCCCTTATATCTTCCAGTGAAGAAAGTGTTTTGTACAAAAGGCCCATTTTAATCTTGACTGTTGATTAACATTCAGTTCTGTTGCATTTGGGCTGGAACTGAATTTTAGAGGAAGGTGGATCTCCTGGAGCAGGTTTCATGGCCTTTGCCAAAGCAGGGATCGTTATTTCCCATCTTTGAGTGTCAGTCCTGTACAGTTTGTGATTTCACTGCTCAAAAATAACTGAATCAGGTGGAATTAGGGGAACCATCAATGGACCTGTACAATTTGTACCAAGTTTTTTCCTTGGTTCTCTATCTCTGTTAAAAGGTGTAGTTAAGAAGCCAGTCTCACTAACCCTGCCCAAGGTATTCGTGGATGGTTCGGCCGTGGCCTCAGTGTCTGTGCTGGGTGAGTCATAGTACTGTTTCAATTTCAGCAGTATAGATGATTTTGGTGTTCGTGTGTGTGTATATATATATGAAACTAATACACACACACACATATGGCAATTTTGTTTATGTGCTTGATTAAATTGTGTGCAGTTTATCATTATCAATAACTAATTTTCCCATCAAAATGCAAAAATGTGATTTTTTTTACTTTGAACACTTACCTTCAAAATTAAAATCTTCAGTAATATGGAAACCAAATGACCTTTAAGAGTTCCTCCAGAGAGACAAAGCAAAGATCAAGCAAAAGCTCAGAGACACAAAGCACAAAGCTTCTGTATCACCCACTAATCACAATCCAATCCAAGAAAAATTAAAGAAAAATGCTAAGGCTATGCTAACGTTGTCTCTCTGCAGGAGATCTGATGGGCCGAGCTCTAAAGAACCTGGCGAGTCTCCTGGCGATGCCGTATGGCTGTGGAGAGCAGAACATGCTGAGATTCGCTCCCAACATCTTCATCCTGCAGTACCTGGAGAGCACCAACCAGCTCACACCTCAGATCAGAAGCACAGCTGAGACCTACCTCGTGAGCGGTGAGGACTCTTTACAAGATATAACATCTCTGCAAACCTGAGGATTACAGCAAGTGCACAAAGTGAAAGATAAATCTCATGTACAGATGAGTGCAGAATCCTCAGCTGTTTAACAGTGAGGAAATGGTATGGCCCGGTGTGGGAATGTTCGGCAGTTGGCCTTCTGACACGTCTGGAGTAATAGACTGTATTTTAATATTTTAGTGTTAAGTATTAAAATTTTGTATGTGTAAAATTTTGTCTTTACTTTCTTTCTAAATCAGGATACAATGAGGTAAAAAATATATTTACACAACTTTTGGTTTGTCTCCTGCACAGGGTATCAGAGAGAGCTGACCTACAAACATACTGATGGATCTTACAGTGCTTTTGGGATGAGCGATGCATCAGGCAACACATGGTGAGTTGTGTGTTTGTGTTATATATTATATAAAAAGCACTTAAAATCCCTCAGAAAAAGTATAACACAAATTAAGCAGGGTTTTTAATCCTAATGGTTAATATATTTAAAAATTTAAGAGTAAGAGTAAGTTCACAGTGACAGAAAGTTAACATGAGTCTAAAAACACTGTAGTAAAATTGTTACCAAAAGTTAACTGTTAAATAATTTACTGTTACCACCCCAAAGTTGATTTTCCTATAACAGTAAATCCCAAAGCATTTTATTGCTCTTATACAGCATGAATTTGCCACGAATTTGAATTTTCTGTTTATTAAAGAACACAATGTAGTTTTCATTCATTTATGTTTAATTTTGTGGAACATCCAAGAAACAAGCTAGTTCCTGTTCTGTTCTCAACTACATTATATTGGCTATAAACAATTGTCCTCCTGTTTCACAAATCAGTAGTCAGTTGGATGTAGTTGTGAAAATCTTAAAGGTGTAGTCAAAAAACAGGCAAAGGTCTATAGAAGGAAAAGAATCAATAGGACAAGTCAAAGCCAGAAGGACAAACCAGATTGACTGACTGATTGTTTGATTGATTGAATGAATGAATGAATGAATGAATGTCTCAGAATTGCACATCAGCATGAACTCAACAGAACCTACCAATGAGCTGTGTGGAAATGTGCTCTTAAATACACTAATGATTAACAAACAGGAAGCAGGTGTGTTAGGAATCAGGCGAGTGAGAGAGCCGTAATGTCTGGACTGGATTAGGTGTTGGAGCAGTGGCTCCTGGATGAGCAGCGAAGCTGGATGTGACACCCTGTCAGAGCTGCTAGAATATTAATCAACCAATCAGAACCCAGAATTTAACAGCACCATGGTATAATTAATATACACCACAAGTAATGTTAATGTAAATATAATTAACTGAGGTTTGCTCATTATACCAAATATCAGCTCATCATCAGCATATTTAGCTCAGCAATTTGTGCTCATTTATGTGGACTTCATTTCAGTCATGAATGGTATATACATTAATAAACTATTATAAGTTGTTCATTGTTTAATATAGAAGCGTAACAGAACACTTCTATGTATTTTTTACCTTCCAAATACAGACTGTGACTCTGACTTGTTATCTGGAACCGTTGTGTTTGTGCTCTCAGGCTGACAGCATTCGTGATGAAGTCTTTTGGAAATGCGAAGCGATACATCTTTGTAGATCAGGTGTTTGTGGATCAGGCGAAGGCCTGGCTCGGTCAACGTCAGCAGGCTAACGGATGCTTTGCCTCAGTGGGACAACTCTTCCACACCGACATGAAGGTCAGGAGACCAGTCTGAGTCCACTACCATGTACTGTTAGAGGAAAATAATTAACAATAATTAACTCTATCTCTCTCTCTATCTCTCTCTCAGGGAGGAGTGAATGATGAGGTGACCCTCTCGGCGTACATCACAGCTGCAATGCTGGAACTCAATTATACAATTACAGTGAGTAAACCGTTTCACTGGTGAAATCTTCTTATACAGTACATTCAGTGTCGCTGAACGTTAGATCATTACAGATGTTACAATGGTGAAGAAACACAACAACGTTAAACATACACTGCAGGAAGTATGGAAGCAAGCATTGATTTATTTAAATCTCAAAACTATTTTACAATACAGACAATTCTTCTAACACAACATTTATTAATAGAAGACTTTAAGTGCAGTTTTTAAGTCTAATTTTGATATTTTACAAAAATTATTTTGTAAAATTTTTACTTTATTTCAGAATTCGTCTTAATGTGTGGATCAAGGTGTGGTTACTATAGAAAGAAAAATCACAGCTGTAATTATATAAAGAACATTAAGCACTAATATTCCCTTAAATTATAATTTATAATTCTGCAATTATAACAGGCAGAATTACGCTCCTTAACAGGTAAACAAGTGCAAGTAATTACAGAGGTTCCAATAATAAGTCCGAAGCACACCTCAGAACGACTGATAACAAACAACTATCAAGTTATACAAACTAACATCAAACTCTATAAACATATACAACAATATAACAGTATATTATCAATATAATGTTAAAGATTCAATTGACAACAAAGTGGTCTGAATACAGTCATCTAGTTAACTGTGACAAATGACACAACAGTGTAATCCTCAATAAATTACATAAGGATATAAACTTACACATTGATGCATGCACATAGTCCACATAATCAAAGAATATAACTGAAATTCTCTTCACTCTGTGCAATCACTGTATTTAGGCTTCAACTCCCTTCTAAAATGACCTCCATGTGCTTAAAAAGGAAACTGTGTAACAGATATTTAAGAACAGTCACTAGCGCCCTCTTGTCATTCCCTTCATAACAGAAAATAAAACCAACATTTTTTGTTACATGCCAATTTTGAGGTTTAAGGACATTTGTCTGCTTCCTAGTAAGGGATCACAATATATGCATTTGTTAATCTGCACATGGCAGGATCCTGTGGTAAAAAAAGGTCTTACGTGCCTGAGGAATGCGTACACTCAGGTGACCACCACCTACACCAAGACTCTCCTCTTCTACACCTTCACCCTAGCTGGAGATCAGGGGATGAGGAACACACTCATCTCAGACCTGAATGCAAAGGCCATAATCTCAGGTTTGATGCTCCTACATCTATTTATTAAAAAAAAAAAGATTACTTCATGGAATGTTGGTATTTGAGATTTTTGGTGTTTGTTTTAATGGAGAATGTTGGTGTCTAAATGGAAAACATTGCGCTGTGCTCATGAATGTAATTTTTGGAGAATGTTCGGGTTGGATGGGTAATTTTTATGTCTGCAAGTTAAAAAAAAATCCTGTGTTGGTGTTTAATTGTGAATGTTGTTCTTGGTTGTAGTTTGTTGGTGTTTGTTGGCTGTGGATTTCTTGGGAAATGTTGGAATTTGAAAATTTTGGTGTTGGGTGTTTGATTGAAATGATTTTGAATCATGTTGGTTAATGTGTGTACTTGCTGGAGAGTGTTGGTGTATGGTGTGGGTTTTTGGTGCTTGTTGGAGAAATGACTCGAGTATTTCTCCAATATCTCCCACAGGGGGTGGGAGGCACTGGAGCAGAGTGAATGATGGGTCAGTGCCAGACTCTTTAGAGGTGGAGATGACCTCGTATGTGCTTCTGGCTCTGATGTCTGGACCCGAGCTGTCCAAGTTTGGTCTGGGTTACAGCATCAGCATCGTCCACTGGCTTTCTCAGCAGCAAAATGCCTTTGGGGGCTTCGCGTCTACACAGGTACAAATCTTTAACGTATCAAACCTTTTAAAAGAGTCCTTGCCTTTCCAAAATTTAAGTTTATATCTTGTTACATGGGTTATATCTCGCTCTGTTCTAGTCACTTTTAATTGCATTTCCCTGCGCAGTAGCCTGTATAT
This sequence comes from Pangasianodon gigas, assembly GCA_022758105.1. Classification (NCBI taxonomy): domain Eukaryota; kingdom Metazoa; phylum Chordata; class Actinopteri; order Siluriformes; family Pangasiidae; genus Pangasianodon; species Pangasianodon gigas. Next base: position 28,574,828 of record CM040461.1, read on the forward strand.
TTCTTTTCTGTGTAAATCCAGCACTATGATTGCACAGCATAAATACAGTCTTGACCTAAGATTTTATTTATAATCATTGGCTACATTTTAACATGGTAACACAGCATCAGGAGCAGTGATTTAGAACTGTGACTGTATACGTATGTTAGAAACAACCTGGTATAAAAAATAACTTATCTATATAACTAATAACTAATAATAACAAATTTAGTATAATGGTTCTAAAATATTACACGTTTTTAAACTATGATGTCCAAAATGATTGAAAATACAATTTTTTTTTCACAAATAGTACAGTTGTGCAGTTTATGTTTGAAGTTACATGATGTCTCATTAAAAAAAAGCTTGTTTAGAAATTTTAGACCTAAATGCTGAAGACGTGCTGTGTCTGTCACTGTCAGCCATGTTGAATTGGAAGGAGCAACATTTAAAGGAGAAATAAAAATCAAGATAATGGTGTTTGTATAATACTGTAGTGATTTAAAAGTATATGTAATACATATGCATGGTTACATATTATATATTTCTAGAAACAGCCTCAAATTAATTAAAATTAAAAAAAAATTCAAATTAATGATTTACATTTACATTTATGGCATTTGGCAGACGCCCTTATCCAGAGCGACTTACAATAGTGCTTTGAAGTCTATCAAAAATACATTCTGATATTGGCTTGCTAGGTCACAAACTAGGAATACCATCAGTCCAAAACTGGGGAGTTTTTTTTTTTTTTTTTTTTTTTTTGTGTAAGTGCTAACTTAAGTACTTTATGAAGAGGTAAGTCTTTAGACGCCATTTGAAGACTGCCAGTGACTCAGCTGTTCGGACATCTAGGGGAAGTTCATTCCACCACCTTGGTGCCAGAACAGAGAAGAGTCTCGATGCATGCCTTCCTTGTACCCTGAGAGATGGTGGGACCAGTCGAGCGGTGCTAGAGGATCGGAGGGAGTGCGGTGCCGCGCGAGGTGTGATAAGTGCTTTGAGATAAGTGGGTGCTGGTCCGTTTTTGGCTTTGTAGGCAAGCATCAGTGTTTTAAATCTGATGCGGGCAGCTACAGGAAGCCAGTGGAGGGAGCGCAGCAATGGGGTAATGTGGGAAAATTTAGGAAGGTTGATCTACAAGTCTGGACACTGTACTTTAAAGGGTTAAATTTGGTCTGGACACTGTACTTTAAAGGGTTAAATTTGTTCTCTTTATACTCTTTTCCATCATCCAGGACACTGTCGTGGCTCTCCAGGCTCTGGCGAAATACAGTTTCGCCACCTACAGTCCAGCAGGACCTGTTACTGTTACTATAACATCACCATCAGGGCTGATTAACACATTTACCATCACTCAGAGTAACAGGCTGCTGTATCAGGAGAGACAGCTGAAGGAGGTTCCTGGAGATTACAACATCAAAGCAGAAGGACAAGGCTGTGTGTACGTGCAGGTTGGTATATCACCATTTCACACTTTACTTACTCACCTCAGTTCCTTTATTAATTAAGCAGGTTCCAGAGGGTCAGTTTGCTGGATGAATGGTGCTAATAGGGTGTTATTTTTCTTCTAGTTTAATTTGCGCTACAACATCCCTCCTCCTCCTGACCGCTCTTCATTCATCATCTCAGCCTCAGCATCTGGAAACTGCAAGGTCCCAAATCCATCTCTGGAAGTGACCATTACTGTCATGTGAGTTCTTCTGCAACTCCATAATCTACAAGATAGAAAATGAATGGATCAAGAATTATCTCTATTAATACAAGCAGTGTAACAGATTGTGTTATTGGGTATAATGTCTATTAAAGTTATTTAATCAAAGCCAGAATATAATTGAATGCAAGAGTTTTTGCCTTTAGGACAAAATAAGGAAGACAAAGGAATTTAATTGAATTATCTTTCATAATACATACATTAAAAATGTGTATTTGCTGAAGTATTGTTAATCATGTGACACAACTTGGAATGTATGTAACTCTGATTTAGTGAAAAAGCAGTGTCATTATCAGATATTATCAGAACAGCACAGCTATAACCAGCTAGCTAAATATAAATCTATGAGAGTGTCACTGTATAAAAATGATGTTCTCATTTATTTCAGTTTCACCTTTAAATAATTATTTAAAGATGTAACTAAAATTATTATTTAAAGATGAAACTAAAATTATAAGCATGATGTGAGGATAATGTTAGATTAGTTTTTCATAACATCCAGAAGTTACTTTTAGAAATGTGTTACTCAGATACTTCAAAACAAAAGAAGAGAATGTGAGTGATTAATGGTCTTTTAATTCCAGGTATAACGGTCAACGTTTGGAGACCAACATGGTGGTCATCGATGTCAAGCCTCTCTCTGGATTCAGGGTGGACGAGACGTCTGTGCAGCTTGTGAACAGCAATTCAAAGGTAATATAAACCTTTAACTGGATGTGTAAAGCATGAACATTGATCTAAATATTTATAATACATTTATAATACACTGATTCAGAACAGTGTGTATCAGGCATAAGCTGTTGAGCCACGGTGACACCGAACCAAACCCTGTTCCAATCATCAGCTCAGTGACTGCTTATCATATTGATGGATCAGTTTTGATTCTGATTATCTTTATTCCAGTCAACTGACGGAGCAGTGAAACGTGTGGATCAAATTGAGGGCAACGCAATCATCTACCTGAATGGAGTAAGAACACACACACACACACACACACACACACCACGTTACTAAATTAGGTTTGTCTAAGACCTCATTAACCCTCATGTTCAGGTTATTTTACATTTTAAATTTAAACCAGATCAATACTAGGCATATTTATACTATAGACATTTAGGTTATTGTTATTTTGAGAGTAATTATGTTAAAGTGTTACTCTCTTAGGAAGCTAGCAACCTTTTTTCTAAAAGGGTTCTAGTTTGGAACTATTATTGATAGGGAACTATTATTGATAGGGAAACCCTCTGTTGTACCAATAAAATGTTAAATAAAATAGCTTTTAGTTATTGCACCCCATCCTCCTGCAATGAAGTGCAGTGGCATTGCAATAAAATCGAAACAGACCATGTGGCTTCATTTGTACATGGTGAACAGAATTAATTTTATTTAATATCTCTGTCTGTTTTAGCTGACAAATGGAGAGGAGAAGGTGTACACCCTGAAGATTGTGCAGGACCTTCCAGTGGAGAACCTGAAACCAGCTGTTGTGAAGGTTTACGACTACTACGAGACCAGTACGCAATCTATACTTCTTTATCAACCAGTAAAATCTCTACATTTAGCTGTCCAAAGCAATTATACACA
>CM040461.1:28578204-28598190 GCA_022758105.1 Pangasianodon gigas
CCTGTATAAAAGACACCTGGGAGCCAGAAATCTTGCTGATTGATAGGGGATCAAATACTTATTTCACTCATTAAAATGCAAATCAATTTATAACTTTTTTGAAATGCGTTTTTCTGGATTTTTTTGTTGTTATTCTGTCTCTCACTGTTCAAATAAACCTACCATTAAAATTATAGACTGATCATTTCTTTGTCAGTGGACAAACGTACAAAATCAGCAGGGGATCAAATAATTTTTTCCCTCACTGTATATTAATAATACAATACAAATATATTAAAAGATTGACAGGTTGATTGAGGCTTTGATTGCAATACAGTATTCTAAACTTATGACTTGTTTTAGTCTGTGTCCTTAATTTTTCAGCATCTGCATTTGCATTTGTTAAATAAATAGAGTTTAAATCTGATATTATTCAGTACTGAACTGAATATTTTGACTGTTAGCTATAGATGCCTTGATAATATGGCAATTTCTATTTCCATGTTTCTTTGATACATTAAATACAAAAATACTATGCGATCTTGACAAAAAAAATTAATCAATATATCTTTAAGAAAACACCAGGTCTCTTTTTGGATGCAGTTGTGTGGAAAATAATTGAAACTGGATTTTGTGGAAGAAAGCAAAGACAAAAACGTATTTAAGTAGATTGTAATTGTTCCAAAATTAAAACAGACCATTAGCATCTTCCAACTTTAGCTTAGGACCCATCCACAAATATCAGATATTTTTGAAAACATAGTTTTTACCCCTGACTACACATTCAAAATGAGCTGTATGAATTAACTCAAGGACATTTTAGCAGTTTGAACGCACAGATTGGATGTTGAGCTCGCTCTCTGGTTGCAGAAGCAGCAGACTCTGATCTATTGCCTTCACTGAACACAGGGAACCTGGAGAGGCTCTTAGCATCAGTGACGCCTGACCACCAGGAAGCTCCATAGAAGGTGAAAACTTTAGAGACACCTGAAAGAGCACAACAAAATAAAAAAAATTAATAATAAATAAGTAAATAAATAAAACCTTAAGTTAGACCAAGAAGTGTTCATTTATCAAAAACAATTCGACCATTTTGCTTATCATTCAGACCAGGGTATCTGTAGGTATCATCAAGGTAGATTTAATACTTATTAGACTTCACAGTGATGGCTGGTTGTGATGTTAAATGGGAGGGCTAATATCTCTCAGTAACTAGACAATGAATCTTTTTGGCAAAAACCTAACTCTGCAGATCACCCTGAGAAAACCATTCCCACTTCAAAACCTGGTGGTGGTAGGATTAAGTTTTGCAGATGCATTTCATCATCAGGGTTGAGGGCAAAATACAGGGCAATTTGTACAGGGTGACTGAAAAGTCAGGAACCAATGAGAGTAGCAAGAAGTACCATGAAGCACTATCTCTACCTTTTCCCCCAATGTTAATGCCATTTTTCACCTGTAAGGAAAAATAAAATATAAAATAAGTGTAAATAAATGGGTAAACAAATACTAAATACAAAATCATGTATATGTAGTTTAACTCTCATTGGTTCCTGACTTTTCACACACCCTTTAGAAGAAAAATCTTGAAATGGTTGTGAAGGTTCTGCTTCCAACAGGACAATGAAACTAAACGTACTGCTAAAGCTGAACTGCAGTAACAGCGCAGTTAAAACCCAGACCTCAATGCAATAGGGAATCTGTGGCAGGACCTGAAAATTACTGTTCACCAACAACAGTCTCCATGCAATCCAACAGAGTTTGAGATATTTTGCCAAGACAAATGGGCCAGAATAAGAGGATCCACATGTGCAAAGTGGACAGAGACATAGACAAGGTACAACTGCATCCAAAGGTGGGGTGCATACCCAGGGGGATGAACTGGTATGCACTCAATAATTTTTTCTTTTTGGTTTAATTTGCTTTTTTAAGGTTAATTTAAAAAATCAGCACAAATGTGATGCCGTTTTGGTTAAAATGCTGCTTAGACATTTAGTTAAATTATATTTGAAGGATGAGCTTAGTAAGACCTCTACAATAAAAAGCAGTTAATACATACATACCTTTTGTTGATGGAGACCAGATCGGGCTTGTGTATGTCAGTGAAATTTAGGGCTAAATCAACAGGAGCTCAAAGCTCCCAGTAGGGCCACCCTTGATGAAAAGAGGTAAAGGGAAAGGTACAAAATAGACTAAGTGTACACTGCCCAGATTACGGTTATCAGGACCCCTGGAGCAAGACCGGAGGTGGTGTCTGCAGGTGTGCATCTGGTGACTGGCCCACCCATATAACCCGGTCAAGCTCAGCCCAAAATGGTGATATGGAGCAATCTTGTGGGTTTACCACATGCAAGATGAATGGTGGCAGCCAGGTGCAATGGCAGTTGGGCGGCAGACATGTGATGGATGGTGTTAGACTGACTAAAATCCTGGAATGAAAACTGGCATTGGGATTGTGGAATGTCAGATATACAGTATATATGTGAAGTGGAAAGGTATGGTCTGAATGGACAACGTTCAAGTCATCAATCATTGAAGCAGCTGCAAGATGCTGTGGCCCACACCAGTGGTGTTGGTAAGCTGTCAATTTGAAGAAGGAGGCCTTAAAGAACAATGCTCACAGAGGGCTCTACTGATTCAACTGATAAGTACAGGAAAGCCACAAGGGCTGTGGCGAAAACAGTTGCTAACGTGAAAGCCAGGGCATTGGGGCAGTTTGGATGTGCTAACCTACCCTTTCACACCTCAGGAGGGGGAGACAAGACCATGCACAAGTTTTACTAATGAAGTGCCGGTGGAGTGTTGACCTTAATTTGCGATATTGTTGAGCAATGGAAGGAGCACACTGAGGAACTCCTTACTCAGTTAGCATAACCTTCCTTCCATAGGCAGTGCCAGAAATCTATGGTGTTTTGGAGTCCATCTCTGTGGCTGAAGTTACTATGGTGCTTAGAAACCTTCATATTTGGCCAGAGATGTTGAAGGAACTGTACCAGGACTGTCTGACATTTCTTCTGAATTTAGGAATTGTTTGGCATATATTTACTTTCAATTGCATCTTATCACTGGCATAGAGAAAAAAAATCACAACTGCAAATCCACTTCCCCCTTCCCAGTTTAGCAGGAAAAAAAATGTGTTTTTGGATTATAAACCAGAACTTCAAAATACATACAGGTGTGTGTGTGTGTGTATGTGTGTTTATTTACATATCTACTTGAAATGTGGAATTTTACTGACTGTTAAAAATAGGCAAAGACCTCTTAGGGTTAATTTCTGACCTTGTTCGCCAAACACAGCTGAATGGAGAGGTTTATGCTGTCTGCCAAGGCCTCGCCACTGGGAAGGATTGTGTACAAGACCAACTGAGCAACCGGGGACAACTTTAGCATGTTCTGCAGAGTCACCACTAGGTTTCCCCTGTGTTCTGCTACAAAAGAGAAAAATATTAAGACTGTAGGTGCATCAACCACCAACACAGCACCATTTAGGGGTTCATATAAGTGCAACAAGAAGTTTAAAATCTTCAAAACAGATCCCAGTAAGAATGTCAGCTACATAGCTAATATAAAGTTTTCCAGCATTTTCCATCGTAAAACTACATTGGTTTTATAAGTTGTGGGGAGTTTGGTGTTTATGAATGGTGTGTTGTTAATGAACCTGTTCCAGGGTTGATGGCTTCTAAGATACGTCCTTTCTGAACCAAATGTCCTTTATTCATCACCTAGACACAGTAAAATTAAGATGCATAAATTGTAATGCATTAAATTCTATTTCTGGATAAAAGAAAAAATTCTGTCATGATGTTGAAACTTGTAAGAAGTACTTCTAATGAAAAAATGAGTGCGTACAAGGTATGGGTCATTGAGTAAGTACTTATTTTCAGTTATACTCATGTAAACTTAAAGCAAATTAGTATATTAAAAGTACTTTTCATGCTGCAATGTTTATTGATTATAGTCCCATGTTATAATGTTATAGTGAAAGCCAAACACACCATGTAGAAGAAGGATAAGGTCTTCTGGTTTGGCATGAGTGCGCTGTGGTGTATCAAGTACTGAGCCTTGATGACGCTGTTTTTATTGCAGCTGAAAGGTGTCGAGCAGCTCTTCAATTTAATAAAACTCTGGCTCTTGGAGTAGAAAGGCTGAAGCCAGAGGTAAGCTGTGGGGTAGTATGGTGTGAGCTGATTTTGCTTGTTTACAACTGATCTGTTAGTCGTTTCATACTGGGCCTATGTAAAAGAAATAATAAAAGCAGAAAAAAAAGCACCCATGATATATAGATGACATGATATATATTTATATCACAGTGCTGCTGAATTCTCAATTTTGTAATAAGATGATTTTTTTTAATATAAACCTCAACAGAAAGTAAGGGAATGACTCTTCATAGCTTCTATAATGGGGCTGTGAGCTGGCTGTCCCAGCAAAGTACACTATATGGCCAAAAGGTTGTGGACACTTGACCAATCACATTCATATGTGCTTGCTGAACATCCCATTCCAGATTTATTCCCCTCTGCTGTTATTATAAGCTCCACTCTTCTGGGAAGGCTTTCCACTAGATTTTGGAGCGTGGCTGTGGGGATTTGTGTTCATTCAGCTACAAGAGCATGTCCAGCACTGATGTCGAGGTGAGGAGGTCTGGGGAACTTATTCGGTGTTGCAGTTCATCCCAAAGGTGTTCAGTGGGGTTGAGGCCAGGGCTCTGTGCAGGACAATCAAGTTCTTCCACTCCAACCGTAAACACACCGTGGCTTCATGGAGCTCGCTTTGTGCACAGGGGCATTGTCATGCTGGAACAGGTTTGGGCCTCTTAGTTCCAGTGAAGGAAAATTGTAATGCTGTAATAGTTTGGGGAAGAACCGAATATGGGCGTGATGGTCAGGTGCCCACATACTTTTGGCCATACAGTGTATTTTAGACTGGAATACTTGAAAAAAAATTAATGCAGCTGAACCAGTAAACATATGGGGAAAAACAGCCGCAATTCAGAGCCTTTAAAAATGAAGCTTTGTTGTGGTTTTTCCAATCACATTTGTTTATGTAAATTATTTAGCTGAAGGCAACTCATCAGACCAGAGAGTAGCTATAGGGCAAGAGATTTCATACACTTTAATAGATTTTTCATTTTATTTAACCTGATTAATAAACTGACATGGCTTGTTTAAAAAAAGTCCACAACAAAAACTCAATGTTTAAAGACAAATGGACAAATTCAAAATAGATGTGTCTCATCTGTTCAGTGTCTGTGGCACTAGTCAAAAGCAGTTACTATGAAACAAAACCTAACCACTATAAACTGTCTTATTTACAGTCATAAAATGTAATATAAGTGATAACAGGAGCTAAAGTGTTTAATAGACATTATACAACATTAAATGTAACTATAAATGGATAAACAGTATCAGAATTTGTTATTTAATAGATAGTTATCATAATTAGTAAGATTCCTACCTGAAGAGAGACTTGCTCCAGACCCCATGGTTCAGTGTTGAGGGAAAATTTTGCGATGCCTTTGTCATTTGTAACGAGCTTCTGGACTGAATTTATATTGTTAGCCTTACTTACAGTCAGAAACACTACTTTTCTTTTCATAGGACTGGAATTTGGGCAGGTTACTTTAATCTAATGAAAAATGACAGGAATATCAGAGGACAATGTCAGAAACAAAAACATCAAATCAATTAATCTATCATAGGCCTTGTCTTAGTCCAAAATACCGCTTTTACAAAGTAGTTTACACAATATTAAATAGAAACTGATGTAGTGGATTTAACTATTTAATAAAATAGCTTATTTGATATTATATAGCTAATAGCTTATTTTTATGTTGTGTTCATTATGCAACATAATAGTTATCCAAACATAATCTAACATGTTAATGACATTGTGTTCTTGTTTAATTCCATAATTAAATAACTCACCTAATATAGCAAACCTGGCTAGTTTTTAAGAACACAGTGTAGTATTTAGGCTAAGATTAACACACTTTCTTGGCTTGCTACATAATGACAAGTTCATTTTAGCTTAGTGCTTTGATTTATATTTAGAAAATAAGCCTATATAAAATACATTATATGGACAAAAGTTTATGGACACTTGACTATCACACCCATATGTCGGCTTTTTCTAAACTGTTACCACAAAGTCAGAGGCACATTATTATTATTATTATTATCTAGAATGACTGTATGCTGTAGCATTAAGATTTCCCTTAACTGGAACTAAGAGGCCCAAACTTGTTCCAGCATGACAATGTCCCTATGTACAAAGCAAGCGCCATGAAGACATGGTTTGCCAAGGTTGGTCTGGAAGAACTTGAGTGTCCTGCACAAACCCCTGACCTCAAACTAACTGATCACCTTGGGGATGAACTGGAACACTGAATAAGTCCCCCAGACCTGCACATCCAATATCAGCGCCTGAGTTCACTAATGCTCTTGTAGCTGAATGGACACAAATCCCCACAGCCACACTCCAAAATCTAGTGGAAAGCCTTCCCAGAAGAGTGGAACAGCAAAGTGTGGACTAAATCTGGAATGGGATGTTCAACATGCATATACGGGTGTAATGGTCAGGTGTCCACAAACTTTTGGCCATATAGTGTATGTTTCTAAATCCACTTTATATTAATGGTCAACAACGAAATTACCTTTCCTTTATATTCCATTCCGGGCTTAAACGTTGTTGGTGAATCCTCAAATGAAAGTGTGACAATATTAGATGTTATAGGAGAGCTGCCTGAACCAGTCAGAATCACACCTACAGGATAAACACAACATTAACACAAACCTAAAATTACAGTGCTGGTTAAAATGGAGCTAAGATGCTAATGTAGCTAACAAGTAACAGAAACGTGAGACTAAATCAATACACACTCGCCATCGCAGAATACATTGTTGGGCTCAGTAACAGCATTTCTACAAAGTACATAAAGTACAATTCCAATTTTAAACTTTTTGCAGAGGAAAAGAACTGGTTTGTCTTTGAGATTGAACTACAAACAACACTATGCAAACGCTGGTAGCTATAAACATCCATAATTTGTTAGCTACATTTGCCTACAATACAATTCAATACAATACAAAAAGTCTCAATAACAAAAAAATAATTAAAACAATTATTTGTATAACAATGATGGCATTAATATGAGGGGCTCAATATCGAGAATCTCTTACCAGTGCCGTCTTCTTCCACTTCACTTTCAGCTATGATTGATGTGTCATAGCGTGAATCAGTTAATGCATATTCTTTCAGATTTAAGATGTGTAGTCCACAGCCCCTCTTGTCAGTCTAAAGCAAAAAAAAAGTTATTTAATGAAAAAGCAAGCAAGAAGGTGACTGTAAAATATTGCTCGATTTTTATACAAAAGAGCATCCATATCATTCCTATTTACTAAAGTAGCTAAAACGGATTGATTTTTTTTTTAAAATAATAATAAATGAGATTATTTACTCATATTCAGTAAATGTTTATCCTGGTCTGGGTGGCTTTGGTTATAAATGACTGCTTTGTTGATATTTTGGGTCATTTTGGGACTGGATTAGTTTTACATGTGGAGGTGTGTAATGTAATTAGTACAGGAGTATCTCTGAGATTTAAGTCTTGTTCGAATCTGCCACGTTGGAATGATGGTATGATGGTTTTGCCCTTTAATTATAAAAGGGATTTAGACTTTTACAGTTTACAGACATGTTATGATCACATGACAAATTAGTTTATACAGAGACCACTTATCCTGTGAGAATCAATTATACTTATTTACTTATGTGTCAGGAAAATTAATCCCATCTGAATAGTACTTAGGTTAAGAGAAATTTAACGTAAGTGTTTATAATTAATGTTCAAGGTACAAAGTATAAGTTGCAAACAAACTTCTTTTAATTCAAATGAGTAACTGAGGAAGGTTATAGTTTTACTTACAAGCATTTTCTGTTGATTTTAAAGATGACTAACCTTCATTTTATATTTCTTGCAGATGTCTGGTGGTGTTGTGATCCGTTGTGGGAGCCGCCCGTATCTGTAACTGTTATGGCAGACTGTGGCCTTCACCGTCCCATTCACCGGCTTCCCGTATGTATATCTGCAGAAATTGTTATGGAATATTGATTGTATAACTTTATACTGGCATGAATTAATTGTTTAAGTGAAGCAATACATAAATCTCTTTTACAACATAATTTGTTGAGCTTGGTTCAAGTTTTTAAATAATGAGAAATATCAGCTTTACAGTTCGGACATTATACTGGGTATGGAATATCTTACAAATGTATTGTTCCCAGTCTGGAGTGATGAAACAGAACATTATCAAGTAGTGAACACTCACTTTGCACACACTTTCAGCGTGGCGTTCGTGTCCAGGACGGTTATGACCGGAGGAAGCTGTACTGTAACTTCAAATGTTGGCAGAACTGTGAAAGATGGTGTAACACAGCTTTAAAATATAACTGCCATTCTTATGTAAGATATTTTCATTATGATTACACATCCTTCTATTAATGCATTCAAAAAAGTAAAAAGATCTGGGGATCCAAGCACTACTTCTTGGAAGTTGTTATGGGGTGTTTCATGTCCTCCAGTGTGTGCCTTTTTTAGGTGAAAGTGCAGAATGTTTCTAGGTAAGATCAGAATATGTAAACAAGGTTATATCTAGAACCCTAAAGGCTGCTTCCATTTGTCCATGAAGGTTCTAAATAGAACCTTACAACAAAGGATTTTCCTTTCACAGAGGGTTCCAAGAATCAAGGAACCGTAAAGTAACCAAAGAACCCTAAACCAAAATTCCTTTCCGTAGAGAGTAGCTACTGTATATACTGTATATTTTCAAATCCTTTATTTCTTGTTCAATCTAGAAAATCACAACCATTGACAAAAGTGTCCATTTTAAAGAGCAGATTTACAAAATATTATCTTAAATTTAAGTTAAACCCATCTACACTGATTTTTTGACCATCTTAAATTTAAATGACATTATCAGGAATCGTAGTGTACATAAAGTACATATTTTTAAATCTCGTCAATGTTTTGTATCTGATAAACCCCATCTACACTGATTTTTTTGACCAAGTGTTTGGACTCCTAAATATAGCAATGACCAGTTTAGAAATATATATAAAACAGCAAAACACAGAGGAAATGTTATTAAAGGATAATTAGAATACGTGTTTTTTTTTAATTAAGGTTTAAAAAAAAAAGTTTTAAAACTGTCACATCCATCATGGACAATCTGAAGGGGATGTCACCCAGGTACCCTGCTCCACTGGGTACATCACCCAGCCACCCTGCTCAGCTGGGATCATCGCTCCCCCCACTGGCCTCGCCGTGGTCGTCACTCCCCCCTCTGGCCTCACCTTAGTCGTTGGTCCCCCCTCTGGCCTCACCCGTGGTCGTCGCTCTTCCCCGAGGTCCAGGCCTGCCAAAGTTTTGGGCGCTTCAGGAGCCACAATTTAACGGGGGCACCACGTCACATCCATCCATTCTTGCCTTGCCCTGCCTTTGTCTAGGAATTTGTTGTTTTGCTAGTTTTTGTTTCTTTCCCTTCCATAGTTTGATTTAGTGTTTCTTTTAATAAAGAAAATCTGCACTTGCATCCGCACCCCATCCCACCTCAGATTTATTACTTAAACATTAAAGATTTAAACATTATTTATTAATGTTTTGCTAAAAGTGCAACAACAGTAATAATTGTACTTACACAAAACTTATGTTTGGATCAAATTCTCTAATGATTATTCTAAATCAACCATTTTTAAAATTCATATTTATATTAGAAACATTGTATTCAGAGCGATATGAAGAAAATAATTGTGCTAAATAACTTGTATTTTTATCAATAGTCATCATAATATTATCACTAAAATGTAGATTCCATATATTTGGTATTCTAAGGACATTAATAAAGATAAACTGAGCCTGACCGTAGTCCTTGACTTCGAAGGTTTGTGTGAGCTCTTTTTTCTTCTCATCCCAGATAGTGATGACATAAAATCCTGTTGTGGCCTCAGAGTTGATGGGATATGAAAGATCCACGAGGCCGCTGTATGTGGTGACATTCAGCCACTGACCAATGCGGTTTGAGTTCGGGTCCTGAAATTAAAATGAATGAATGAATGCATGAATAAATAAATAAATAAATAAAATTAATGCACTATTTTACATCCTAAAATATAATCATGAGATTAAAAATGATCATTAATGAGCAAATAACATGCTTCAATTCTTATACTATGTTCCTTAGGACCTTAAAAAAAGAACATAAAAGAGTTTTCAGAGTAAATGTTATTTTAAAGGCAAATCATGTCATAAAAGTGACAAGTTAATGAGCGTTGAATGTTGAATGTTTCACATAGCGCCATACCTGCACTTCTATTGTCGGAAACTGAAAAAGGAAGAAAAAAACAGCTCTTATGATCACATTCAACATACAGTGAGTGTATATTAGTAACACTTTCTATGAATCCTACATTCATAAATCATCATAATGCACTTATAATCCTTGGAATTTGGTAACAATGCTCTGGAACCACTTTATAAATTCTAATAATGCCTCAAAGCACAAGGAAAGTATATTTTATATTAATAAGTCATTGATGACTACAGTGTCCAGTTGCATGATGAAAATTTTTTAACTCTAATTTTGCCCTAATTTCTCAATGTTTTAGAATTTAAAAAATATATTATGGTCTGTTCTTTTTTTTTTATTTTAAATATAGTTAACTAGTACTTATCAAAGAGAGCTATATAAATATTCCTAAAAGTATTTTCCAAGTACGTTTACTGTTAGTTACTATAATTTTATTTTACATTAATTGATTATTTTATTAAATCATGAGGTCTTTGACCTGTCATAGGTTTAAACTTAAAGATGTTTCTAAAACAATAGGTTACTGTCTGTAACCCCGGTTCTCTGAAACATCGAGTGGAGAAATCCACTTATGGGAAGGGCATCCGTACCTAACCTCTGCAGAAGCATCCAATTGCACCAAGTCTGGCTTTGACAGACAGGACCGCATCTCCAATGCCAGGTAGAGGCACGTCCCTTACCTGAGTGCATAAAGGACCACTCTCCACTTGATGTTTCAGAGAACCAGGGTTACAGACAGTAACCTATTGTTCTCTTTCATCAGCCCGTTTTCGAGATCCACCTATGGGAGAAACAGGCAACTCCACGGTTGCCCAGTACAGTCACCTAGATAGGCGGTGCTTGACACGTCACATAATAATGTGCATGGTAACACCATGCGCAAAGGTGATAGTGGTACGCAGGCGGAAACATGAAGGACATGTAGTGTCATACATATGCAAACAAGCCTGGCGATGCCCACAGAGTTGTGAAGGTGGCATCCAGGTAAAGACATAAAAGACATGCTGGTGACATGAATAAGCAGAGCCTGACAGCCCAAGCCTAAAGGGGAAGTAGAGGGCTTAAGGGAGGGAGGCTATGAGGAGCCCACTCCTAGGATAGAATGAGCTACTGGGGTCCAAGTGACATCGAGCTGGTAGTATCTGACAAATGTATGGGGAGAAGCCCAGCTTGCAGCAGAACAGACGTCCTGTAATGAAACCCCCTAAACAGAACCCAAGTGGGTAGAGTGTGCTCTGAGGCCCCCTGGAGGCTGCGCTCCCTTTGATTCGTATCCCAAAGCGATTCCACAAGCCAATGAGAGAGGCATTGTTTAGAAATGGGATTCCCCATGTGTGTGTTTATGTGTGTGTTGGGGGTAGCAGGAAATGAAGAGCTGGTCACTCCTCTTGAAAAGGCTGGTCCTATCCATGTAGGCCTGAAGGGCATGCACAGGACACGGAGCATTCAACCTCTAAAGCTCCGCAGAGGAGAAGGGAGGCGGGTGAAAAGCAGAAAGCTCAATCACCTCTCAGGTGAATGCTGGGAAGCATTTTGGCACAAAGGCCATGTTGGGCCTAAGAAAACCCTCATTTCCAATGAGAGAGAATTTGCGTGTAAATCACTGACACATTTGGCTGAAGCCAGGGCCGGGAGCAAAGCTGTCTTAAAGACAGAAGCTTTGGGGAAATGTCTCCCAGGGGCTCAAAAGGCTGTTGAGACAGAGCCTCCAGCACCATGCAGAGGTCCCATCCTGGAACAGCTCTTCTAGTGACTGGAAGGGAACGGCGAGCACCCTTCATGAACCTGCGAACGAGGGGGTGTTGTCCCACCATCGTGCCGTCGAACCCAACATGCCATGCAGCAATAGCCGCTAAGTAGACCTTAATAGTAGAAAAGGATTTACCACCGTTCATAAGGTCTTGCAAAAAGCAAAAACATCTGAAACCAATCACTGATATGATATCAGCTGGCGCCCATTACACCACTCCTCAAACACACGCCATTTACAGTCATATAGGGAGCATGTGGAGGATTTCCTAGCACTCTGTATGGTGGCGACCACAAGTGGAGGGAGCCCCATTGCGTTCAGGTTTGCCCTTTCACGGGCCAAGCCCAGAGGGCCACCCTGACCCTGAGTTCAGGCTCTGAAGTTCTGGTTCAGGCTCTGAACTCTCACCATGACCATGGTGGGGGCTATTAGGCAAAGGGGAGGGAATGCATAGAGCAGCACATTAGGCCACGGATGGGCTAGTGCATTCATGCCAAGGGGTGCATCCCTATCCCTTAGCTAGAAGAACATAGGACAGTGGGTGTTTTTGCGTGAAGCAAAGAGATATACAGTTGCCTGAAACCAGAAAGTGCCCCCTGCTCCATACTAAAAGCCTGTGAGCTAGAGCATGAAGCCTGTAGGAGCGCATCACTCCTTGGCAACTGATGTGTGCTAAGGCCGTGGTATCGTCGCAGCGTAAAAGCACATGATGCCCCTGGAGATGGGGCAGGAAATGTTTCAGAGCATTCCAAACTGAAATGAGCTCCAAATAAAGAGGAACACAGCGTGGGCACCCACTGGTTGGGTGGGGTGGGGGCTGACCCTACCAACAGAAAGCCTCCTTCTCTTGGACGGGTGAACTAGGATGGCAAAACTGGAGTCCTCTGGCTAGAGTACTGGCTGCCCGGGAACATGCACTCAAAGCCCCTGAGGTCGTGCATCAGGCCGGCCGCTTCCGTTTGGAGTCTGAGGGAAGCAATATTGTGAGCAAGCGGCTGCTCGCTTCGACCCATCTAGAAAGCCTGCATCATCCTCGCCCCCAGAGCCGGGCGGCTCGTTAACAAGGGAGGGTTCACCTTGTAAGATGTTCTCGAGCACGCCGCCATCAGCGTTTCCCCCGTCAGAGTCGGACTGTTTAAAATCCACGCTCTGGGGCATGGCCACTTTGAGCCTTCGGCACCAGAATTCTTTGGGGAGCGCTAAGCAGTGGCTACTGTTTTCAGGGAAGTCAAGGGCTTCTTCCACATGTTTGAGGCCCATGCAAACTACACAGAAGGGATGAGAATCCCTAGCCACGATAAGAGCACCACACACGGCCGGGCAGGCACTCGACTGGTTATCCCTGGTGGAAGCCGAACGTGGGTTAAAATGCGCCATGGCGGCGAAACACAGAGCTCAGTTGAGCTTCTAAGGCAGGCAGCCATAGGACATGGGTAAAAGCTTGAGAGGAGGCGGGCAGCCTAATAAGTAGTGCGAGTGTGGGGGGCTTGCAGTAAGTAACACAGCTAACCTGGCTAGCAAGACAAACATGTCTGGCAGAGGCTGATCCAAGGGATATCCAAGTCAGTAATCCAGTGAGCTGTGCGCACAAAATAAACCAGAGGTCATGAGAAGAGAATGTCAACTAATGAGTAGCACGTGCAGGTCCTTTATGCAGTCAGGTAAGTAGCATGTCTCTATCTGACATTGGACACATGCTCCTGTCTTTCAAGACCAGACTTTGCAGTTGGATGCTTCTGCAGAGGTCAGGTATGGATGCCCTTCCCATAGGTGGCTCTTGAACACGAGATAATGAAAGAGAACAACATTTATTATCCTACATAATAACCATGAATAGTTCAAAATACCAAACAATTTATAATAATGTTTACTTTAAATTTATCAAGTGTTAGCAATGCTTACAAAGCAGTTTTACCAAATTACAAAATTACATTTTGATTATTTAATGTCTTCAAAGAAAGTGCTCCTGTATGTTTGAGGTGAGAAACTGACAAAAGTTTTCAAACCGTCTGATCGTAGGTGAGGAAATTGGTATCCAGAGAGACGATGCGGAACTTCACTGTAGGGGAAAAATTATATCTATAATGCTGTTGCATTTCATATCTGATGTTTTGAACACATGCTTAAATAATTTACATAATAACTGGTAGCTAAGGGCAGATGGACACATGACAAATCAGGTTAAACCACACACACACTAAAATGACTATAAAAATACAAAAAGACTAGAAGGACTTGAGAATTAGGAGAATAAAAAGAAGTAGGAACTGAGGAAAGTGATGCATGCAAGAGATTAAGTTGTTGAATTCTGGATTGTGATTGGTCAGAAGGTGTTTATGAATTTTCTATAACAGCAGCTGCAAATCACAGCTTTGTATTATTGCACTCGTTCTAATATGTTATCATTTCTATAGTAACAGCTCATTCACAGGGACTTGTACAGCAGACACTCCACATAATCAAAGCCTAATAAACAGACCTTTAAAAAAAGGTGAGGAAACGACTGTTTCTAGCTGCTATAATGTAAGTGATAACAGGAAGAAACCTTTCTGGTGGATGTTTCGCTATATGAAATATCTATAGCCAGATAAAATAATCCTTAATAAATAAATTGTAATTGTTGGAACCCTCTCATTGATTATTTTCCTATAACAGCACAGCACATTGTATTTATTTCTTATTTAATTACAATCAAATATATGAAATAAAAAGGAACATGTGCTAATAGTGATCAGGCACATTATCTGGGAGGAGCTGGGGCAAGAACTGAGGAAAACAGGAAGCAGGAACTGTGGTAAACTGTTTAGAGAGTGTTACCTGTTTGTCCTGGTTTGTAGATGGGTTTGTCCGTCTGAATGATGGTCAGGTGTGTTGGAGGTATGATGAGGATCTTTGTTGCCTTGTTCAGGATTGTTTTTGACCCTTTAATCTGAATCTTAATAGATGCTACCAATTCCACGGTTACAACAGGAACCTGTTAGAAAAAACAACAACAAAATCACAATAGTGGTTCATGAGTAACTACTACTACTACTACTAATAATAATTATTATTATTATAATTATTATTATTATTATAATTATTATTATTATTATTTCACACATTTGTATTAATATTATTTAATTAAATTATTTACTTATTTTGCATCTAAAATAATAACTGTATTATTATTATTATTATTATTAATAGTAGTAGTAGTATTTCATAGCTTCACAAAATATTACAGAAATTATTACACTTTTATTTATATGTAAATATAGTATTATTATTATTATTATTATTATTATGAATACAACCATATAGTAAATAGAGAAAAAGTGAAAAATAAAGGCCAAAATGTTGCTGTTAAGTTCTTCAGCAGTTGCAGGAGGATAACAGGAGGTTACACCAGACTGTGTTGGACATGCAGTGTCAAATGGACAAGAGTGGTGCTTTGTCACCTCATCATCCTCTGCAATTATTAGCAGAACATTCTCCCAGTGTCAGAATGAAGCGTCAAGCTGTAGCTGATATACCTCCTCAGTCTGTCCATCAATCAGCTATTGAAGAAGAGGAGGAAGACTGGCCACCACCACCTCCCCCACTGACATCAGATGAGAGACCAAAACAGCCCAATCCAGATCACAGAATCATAGATGTCCTGGAGGAGCTAAAAGAACGCATTGTTAAGCTAGAACTGAAGCGGTCATCTTCCCCATCCACACCAAACTATCAACAGCCAGATGATGACACAGGACAGTCAGAGCCATGGTCAAACCCTAGTAATACTGCAGCCCCTCCATTGCCACCTCAAACCGACTACAGCTTCACTGATGCACGACCACGTAGCCAGGAGAGATTGTATAGGAGTCCCAAGCCTTCAATCCCAGACTTCACGTGTGATGACCCCAGAGAATTTGCAAGACTGCGAATATCCTTGAAGAATATCCTCCCCCTGATGCAACCGAGAGATTCAAATACCAAATTCTGCTGGATCATCTCAAATTTGAAGAAGTCCTTTTAATCACTGACTCTGACAGTAACTCTCTGTACCTTTATGCTGACACCATGGCCTCTCTCATCCAGCACTGTGGCCAGCCTCACCAACTGGCCTTGTGGAAAATTGCAGAGTTCATGGATGGACCTACTATCTGATCATGAGATTCTATGGGATTCCATAAATTTGCACTGGGATTTAGAGCACTGGTTGGAATGTTAGAACAGCTAAAGCAGGAAGGACTCATTGAACTTCAGTTCAGATCACATGTGGTCAGACTAAGGAGTAAGTTGCCCCAGGACATCAGAGCCAACTTTAGGCGATAACTTCATCCATTAAAGAGAGGAGTTCTCTCCCTCCTGGACTTTGCAGAGTGGTTGGAGTATGAGCTACAGATCCAGGAAGGTGGTAAGGTGTTTGATCAGATAGACACTAACAAGAGGCAGCTAAAAGGCAGAGACAGCGGGAAATATGGTAAAGGAGGAAACAGGCCGATGGCTGTTCTCTTGGGCTCTACCCAAACTACTACTTCTGAAGCACCTTCTGCAAAGCCCCCTACACAGTTACCTGAGAAGTCCAGACTGTACTGATTACTGTCCAGACTGTACTGATTACTGTACTAACTTCTCTCATCTCACTAAACAGCAGCAGAAACAGTGGGGGATAAACAACGGTCACTGTTGGAGATGTGACGGCAGGCACCAAGCAGCACAGTGTCATCTAAGAGTCAACTGTAGCACCTGCAAAGGCAAGCATTTGAATGCTCTTCATGATGTAAATACCAAAACAGGAGAACAGTCCAAAGGGGAGAAACCCAGTGCTGAAACAATTTGTGGACTTATGAATTCCTCCACTGACATTCTTTATCTAGACTGAAAGGCAGGATTCAGTCAAGTCCTTCTCAAGGTCAGTAAAGTGCTCCTGCGTAACAGCAGTCATACCCTGGAAACTTATGCTATCCTAGATGATGGATCCGAGTGAACCATTCTCCTCCAGGAGGCAGCACTAAAGTTGAAACTCCAGGGTTCCTCAGAGAGCCTTACACTAAGAACAGTGCAACAAGACCTACGAGTGATACAAGGTTCATCTGTGTCCTTCACTATCTCACCAGCCAGCCAACCCAAGAGAGTTTATAAGATCGGAGAAGCTTTCACTGCAGCTCAGTTGGGTCTAACGGAGCACACATACCCAGTGGAACAATCGCAGCGCAAATACAGATACCGGAGAAAATTGCCCTTGCCAGAGATCAAATGTGCCCAACCCCTCCTTCTCATTGGTTCAGACTTACCGCACTTAATAAACTCAATCCAACCAGTAAGGTTAGGACCTCCTGGGGGGCTTGTGGCAGTTAAGACAAGACTTGGCTGGACAATTCAAGGCCCTACTAAGTGCTTACCACTGCAAAATTGACCCCAGTCATGATTGTTCATTGCAACACTCTCCCCATCAGCTGAGCTGCATCACCATGGAAAAGCTTTGATAGCCTGACATCTTGCCATACAAGAATGAGAATGAGGTGACCAGGTCTCGACAGGATCAGACTGCAATGGAACTCTTGCAGACTAAGACAGTTCGAGTGAACATAAATGGAGTGCAGCGATATGCCACAAGTTTAGTAAGGGTGCAGTCCATGCCCACTTTGTCTGCCTCACCAACTTCAGTCCTTGCCAACCTAAGGAGTACAGAGAAGCATCTCCTCCAGGATCCAGATCGTGCCACAGCATACAGCTCAGAAATCCTGAAACTTGAACAGGCAGGATACATCACAAAAGTGAGTCAAGAAGTGTGGGAGTCATCTAGAGAGTCATGGTTCATACCGCATCATATGGTGACTCACAATGAGAAAAACAGAATTGTGTTCAACTATTCCTGTACCTATCAAGGAAACAATTTGAATGAACTGCTCCTGCCTGGTCCAGATTTGAGCTCTTCCCTGCTAGGTGTCCTGCTGCGATTCAGAGAACATTCCACAGCTGTAAGCAGTGATATTAAAGGTATGTTTCATCAGATGAGGCTACTCCCTGAGGACAGACCACTCTTACGGTTCCTGTGGCATGAGATGCAGAGAGACAACCCTCCTAGTGTGTACGAATGGCAAGTCCTGCCATTTGGGACAACTTGTTCCCCATGCTGTGCAACATATGCACTTCAGAGGCACCTCACTGATAAGAGTCAAGAAGGAGATGATGTGTGTGACGCTGTCAAAATTCACTTTTATGTGGACAATTGGCTCCAGAGCTTCTCTTACCCTGAAGCAGCCAAAGCATCAGTCAACAAGTTGAGAGAACTACTGGCTAGTGGAGGCTTTGAATTAAGGCAATAGGCAAGTAACGTCCCAGATGTTATAAGGCACCTTCCCCCAGAAATACTGTCTCAAGATAGTGACCAGTGGCTCAACCAAAGTCAAATGGACCCGCAGGAACCTGCTCTGGGACTACGCTGGAGGTGTAGATCAGACTCACTGACATACAAGTCTCATCTGCAGGAAGCAAGCCCTACAACAAAGAGGAATATCTACAGAGTGCTGGCCAGCCAGAATGACCCACTTGGAATAATGTGGAATAATAAGAGAGAATGGGATGACCCACTGCTCCCTAGTGATATTCTTGAAGCTTATAAAGCATGGGAGAGCGAACTCCAACATCTGGAAAAACTCAGTTTGCATCGATGTTATGTAAGCCTTAATCTAGACCACCCCAGCTGCATCAAAGAAGTCCACATCTTCTGTGATGCTTCAGCGCAAGCCTACGGGTGTGTTGGATATCTGCATACTGAGGACCCACACGGCCTAGTTGAGGTAGCATTCATGACTGCCCGATCACGAGTAGCTCCCAAGAAACAACTTTCAGTGCCCAGGCTGGAGCTGTGTGCCGCCCTCACTGGTGCTCAACTTGCACAAGTGTTGCAGAGAGAACTTCATCTTCAACCCCCAATGCACTGCATTTTGCAGGTTCCTTGAAAAGGGAAATCCGTTCTATAAAGACAGCCTTAAATTCCACCCTCAATACCCAGACTGTGACTGAGGAAATGCTCAACACCATCCTCATTGAAATCAAGGGAATCCAGAGTTCCAAGCCCCTAGGTTATGTCTTCTCTGATGTGGCTGACCCAGACCCAATTACCCCAAATCTCCTTCTGATGGGGCGGTTAGATCCTTCATTGCCACAAACCATTTACCAAGATTCCAATCTACTCAGTTGGTGGCGCTGGAGGGCCTGTCAAGTCTTTGCTGAAAGATTCTGGTCACAGTTCCTAAAAAACTACTTGCCTGCATTGCAAATACGGGAGAGATGGCAAACAGACACAGGTCCCCTCCAACCAAGCACAGTGGTACTCATAGTGGACCCTCAACTGCCCAGAGCCCAATTGGATGGATAATCAAGGTGTTCACAGGAGTTGATGGGCGAAAACAAACAGCAGAATTTAAGGTGAATGATCAAACCTATGTCAGACCTGTCAGCCGTATGATCCGCCTCCCCGCTTTCTCAGATGATGAGGACAAAGGGTTACCCCAATGACTGCAAATTTGCGGAACAAATTTGGGGCAGCTGTTGGAAAGGAAAGTGCAAGCCAGTCCATCAGAGGGCGCTAACAGACTGTATTATCATATGACTGCCTGAAAGACTCGCGTTTTTACGCAGAGGACAGTTTTTCTAGTGAAGCGACAGGCAGAAGGAATACCAGTACTTTAAGTGTTGTTTATACAGTTAATCTTGCTTTGGTGGATTTGTGCTTGCAGAAAATTAACCACATCTCTATCCACCTGTAACCTTAAGAAGCAAGTTGGAATAAAAGAGAATGTAGATGGAGAACAAAGGACTCATGCATTCTAACAGACGGTCCACAGTGATCATAAGCCCAAACTAGCAACCCAAACTTAATCCTTCATTACAGTGTCATATCATCTCAGGGAC
>CM040461.1:28598290-28608293 GCA_022758105.1 Pangasianodon gigas
GTACGACCGGCCGTGGTGTCGAGGAGGGAACTTTCGGTACATAACCCGCTCGAGGGTATAGAAACGCTTTGGCCAGACCGGGCGCAAAGTCTAAATAAGAGGGGGCCACTGAGAGGGCCTGAAGATCCCCAACTCTCTTAAGAGAGGAAATAGCCAAAAGAAAGGCAGTCTTTAAGGTCAAAAGACGGTCAGAAATCTCGAGCTAATATCAACCAATCGTCGATATAGTTCAGTATGCGGATGCCCTGGAGTCGCATAGGAGCCAGAGCAGCATCCACACACTTTGTGAAAGTGCGGGGTGAGAGTGCCAGGCCGAACGGAAGAACCCGATATTGGTAAGCTTCGCCCCCGAAAGCAAACCTCAGGAACTTCCTGTGTTGGGGAAGGATGGAGATATGGAAATACGCGTCTTTTAAATCGATCGTGACAAACCAGTCCTCGGAGCTGATCTGAGACACGACCTGTTTGATCGTGAGCATCTTGAACTTCAGTCGTGCGACTGAGCGGTTCAAATGCCGCAGATCCAAGATGGGACGCAGCCCCCCACCCTTCTTGGGAACGATGAAGTACCGGCTGTAGAACCCAGACTCTCTGTCGTGAGGAGGGACCACCTCGATGGCCTCCTTCCTCAGGAGAGTGTTCACTTCCTGTTCCATTACCAGAGCCTGCTCGGGACCCACCAGAGTGGGAAGAATCCCGCAAAAACGAGGCGGAGGAGAACCGAATTGGATTCGGTAGCCTCTCTCTACAGTATGCAGGACCCATTGGGACACATTCGGCAGAAGTTCCACGCTGCCAAATAGCCTACTAAGGGAAGCAGCCTCTCGAGACTGACCTCTGGTGCAGCGAGAGCGGCTAGCTCAGTGCCCTGAAGCGGCGAACCGGCAGGGAACGACCGAACTAGCTGCTCTGGAGACCTCCGAAAAGGCAGCAAGCCTCCCAGTTCCGCTACGTTCCCAGGTGGAAACTGAGAGGAGCGCTCGCCGGATACTGCTGCGCCCTGAAGCACCATAGGTGGCAGGGTTGGCAGATTGACCTCCCGAGGGCACTGAGGCGAAACGGGCACAGTATGATGAGGTGTACACCGTTCCGCCCCAGAGGGGCCCGCCCTCGAAAGCCCTGGGCCAGAGGCGTCAGGACTTCTTAGCCGAGGCCCTCTTTGACAGAAGGCTTCGCCTTAGAGGGCCCCGGCCCAGAGCGTCGCTGAGGCTCCCGGTCCCGATGCAGGGGAACACGGGAGGCGACGCTCCGTTTCTGTGCCTCCCGGTACGAGGAGGCGGCACATGGAGGGGGCTGCTCCCGCCCAGCAGCCCCAAGAGCTAGAGAGCGACGAGGGAGAAACCGCTGGAACGCCGCCGCTTGAGTACGAGCCTCCTGGTACCTGTCGACGACGGAACTAACGGCGTCGCCGAACAGGCCAGAAGGCGCAAGCGGGGCGTCCATTAGGAAGACCCTGTCCTTCTCTTTCATGTCGGACAGGGTCAACCAAAGATGTCTCTCCGCTGCCACCAGTGCTGCCATAGACCTGCTGATAGCAGGGGCAGTCTCCTTGGTGGCGCGGAGAGGCAGATCAGCGGCCCGTCTGAGCTCAGTGACATGCTCAGACATCATCTCCACGTCCTCATCTAGCTCTTTAAGCAGGTCAGCCTGGTACGCCTGCAGAACTGCCATGGTGTGCAAGCACGCACCAGCCTGACCTGCTGCCGTGTACCCTTTGCCGACCAGCGCTGAGGTGGTCCGCAGCGGCCTGGAGGGCAGCGCCAGAGCCTCCAGGGACGATGCCGCGCCAGGAGACAGACAGCTAGCCAGCGTCTGTTCCAACTGGGGCATAGCCCTGTAGCCAAAATCATCCAGCCCCGCCACATTGGCATAATAGGAAGAGGCGGGACTGAATAAACGGGCGGAAAAAGGCCTCCCCCAAGACCTCGACACCTCGGTGTGGAGGTCGGGGAAAAAAGGCAGGCTCCGGCGTGGAGGTGGCGGTTTACTCCGCAGAAAACGTTCATCTAATTTACTCTTCTGCGGCTCAACCTGTGTCTCGGCGGGCCAGTCAATATTAAGCTTAGCAACGGCCCGCGAAACCACCTCCAGCAGCTCATCATACTGGGGAGACTGTGGGGGCGAATCATAATCGGCGCCCTCCACGTCAACCTCCTTGGAGGAAGACAGGCGGAGCGCCGAGCCCACTCCCCGGGGGGAAGAAACCGCAGAGCGGGCTTCCGATCCCAGAGAGCGGACAATGGATCTGGTGGGCGAGGAAGGAGAAAGGGACTCGCCCGTCTCCATTCCCTCCGCCAAATCCATCTGCGAACCCCACGAGCGTAACCGCCGCTCTGCCTCAGCAGAAGCAGGGCCAGCACCGCGAGGAACGCGAGTGAAGGCTCCCTCCTCGAAGAGAGCCTTCCGGGAGCGAAGCGCACGCAGCGGCAAACGCTCGCAATGCGAGCAGCTGGCTCCCTCCCAAGCAGACAATGCATAGGCTGTGTGTATCCCCGCCCGTAATGTAGCGCGGGCAGGGAGGAACACACAGCCTAAAACGCTGTCCGCTCTCGCCCTTATGCTTAGTCTTATCTTTTGACTTGGGCATTGTTATCTCTCGGGACAAACAATACAAAATAGACAGACAATACAAAATAGACAGACAATACACACAGAGCGCTTGCTGAATGACAGAAAGCTGGCGGGGCGCCCACCGCTCGTGCTTTTAAGCTTCCGGGTCGCTACGTCACCCCACCTGTGACGTCTCGCCCATCCATTGGACTGATTACACACGTGATTCAGAGCGCGGTCACGCTGAAGGCGTTCCCATAGCGTTTCGACGCAGCTCGAGTTCCTGAAGGGGAACTTACCATTTTTTTTAAGGATGTAGGATACGTTAAGGATACATTTCTTGCGTTTTCTGACTCTTCCCATGCTGGAAAACTTACAGGAACACTGGAGTCATAAATGTTACTGAAATGTTACCTTACCTAAATCTTAACCATTGTCAAAAATTATCAGCGTTTTTCTTTTTTTATGTTTTAAAGAATATGTTTTTAAGTCTACAAAACAAGTCCCTTTGAATTTTATAGTTACTATAGAAACAATAAAGTTACAGCTTTACCTATACATCACAGAATATAGCTTTAGAGTATATATATATATATATATATATATATATATATATATATATATATATATATATATGAAGTACTAATTAATTTATAGATGTAATGTCATTCCACAAGACAATTTAAATCACAATTTATATTGTTGATTTATGAAATATTTTAATAAAAATGTTTTGAAAAATTCTGATAACTACTTTTTTTCTGAAATCAGTCAGTAGCACATGAATATAACAATTTTATTCTGATGAATTTTGAACATAACCAAATGTAACAGCACTTACAAGCTCAACATTATTCAGTTGCTTTTACTGATATAGCTTTGACACATCCTACTTTTTATCTATTTGTAGTTACATTTAATGTTTTGGAATGTCTGAGAAAAAGTTATTACTTACCTTATAGCAGCTCTAAACAGTCACTATAAACACTATATAAAGTTATTAGTTATATCTTTAGTAAGTCCTTTCCAACAGCCAGTCACTGATCAAAAGTATTTGTACACTGGCACACTTCTTTCTTCTAATTTTTGGTGATGTTTACATTAATAAAAGTAATTTATTCAATCTGTAACCATTTCCTTCATGTATATTTTCCGACTCCTATTCCTCACCACTACTACTTCATTTTGTCTTCATATCTGATAGAATAGTTCATTTGTGGTGCTGTGACAGACATGATAAAGTCACCAGAATTGAGTCATAATTTCAAAATACTCTGTGAGCCATAAATCCATACTGATTAAAAAGTACGAAAGAAATTACATGTGACACTTGCCATTTTTTGTATGTTAGCTTACAAAGCTTACAAAACTCTAGCCAGTCTCTCAGGCAAAATTTTGAGTAAGACATTTACTTTTTTGTTTTTATTTGTTCTTGTTTTAATTTATATTTTGTCAAATGAAATACCACTGGGTCAGGGTAGACCAACAGAAAGTAACTGATGTAAGTGAAAAACTGATGTGTATTAATTATGAAATTCATTTGAACACAACAATTATTATTAGTATTAATAATCAACAAGTATTAGAGAGGTTGTAAATAAAATAAAGTTAATAAACTACAATAAATTTTGATCAGTTTGCTCAGTTCACCTTTTTCTCGAGGATGGTTTATAAATGCAACAATTTATCCGGCGCCAAACATGTTAGTCATAACAGCAGAGGAAGAGGAACAATATGACCCTAAATATAAAGAGAATTTCATATCTTCATATCTGTAATGTTTTATATTTGTGTTCTGTGACTAAAGATAAACTAAAATATGAGTCAGACTTTCATCAGAGGTCAATGTGGAGCAAAACGACAATAATGTGATAAAAACAAAGAAGTCCATCAGAGCCTTAGAAAGAAGATCCTGAAGCATCAGTGTGGATAAAAACCATGAATCAGAAATATAAAACAATCTTTTTAATAAAAGGATTTCACATAATAATAATAATAATAATAATAATAATAATAATAATAATAATAATAATGTTTCTGCACATTTATAAATTTGTATCTGTATCTGTAAATCTGAAAAAATATAAAGGCATAAGTTTATGTAATTAGACATGAATTAGGTGTTATATATTAACAAGAAAATGTAATGTAACTTTAATTAGGATATTATATTATATTATATTATAGTGTTGTAATACTAAAAAAATTATAAAAAATATTAAAATATGATAATTATTACATATTATATTACATTTTATCAAGTTTTATAATGGACAAGAAAAGCATTATTGCTTTAAAAGAGACTGTGGTTCTTCTAAAAGTTGCTTCTAAAGCTGAAGAGCGTTAATCATTTTAGAATATTTCACTGAATTAGAAAGGAACCATAAAGTATTTCTAGATTTAAAAGGAATAAAATGTGTGCATTATTTATATGCTGAAATGTCTATGGAACTGGAAATCAGTCAAACAATCAAAAAATCAAACATTAAAGAAAGAAAAATGGGGGTAAGGGTTCTGTGATAAACAGCTATTTTATGTGTACTTATTCTTCCAGAGATGCTTACAGAATTTCTCAGTTATTCCTGTACATCAAGTAATATATGCTTTTCTTATTCCAATAATAAAATAAAACAAGCACAAAGGTACAGAACTAAATATAGTGTACTCTGCAAAAAAAGAAGACATTTTAGCAAGTCGAGCAACCGTATCTGGTATTTCCTATTATAAGTTTACAATAAACCAAATATAAGATTGGTTATAAACGATAGGTTTAATAATCTTATAATGTGAAATACTAGATGAATTTGGACTATATTCACGATATTTTCTCTTGCTAAGAAGTTTTTTTTTTCGCAGTTTAATGGGTTTATAATAAGTGAAATCATAGTCTCTCTCTCTCTCTCTCTGTTCACCTTGTTCTGGAGGTCTGTTTGTCCTAACAGTAGAGGAAGAAGAACATGATGACCCTCAATCTGACAAGGACTTTGTCCATATCTTCAATGTTGTCGAATATTTGTGTTCTGCTCACTGAGATAGAGTGATACGAAATGAACTCTGATGAAGGAAAACTATCAGAGGAAGTAACTCATGGAAACATTTCAGTATATTCACAAAGCTGTATCAGATATACTACTGATAATTAAGTAGTCCATATAATTATGGTGTAATCATACTTTAACACATGTTCCCATTGCCTTGGCCACTTTTCAGCTTTCCTCACTGCTGACATGCCTGATCCAACTTAAAGCATGATTGTCATCAAGCCCTTTACTTAGCAGGAAGAGGTTTGAAAGCAAAGAAAATGAAACATTTTTCAACACAATACACTTCCATAGAGTAATTTACAAATGGTACACATATAAACGAAATGATCAGTTTAATAAAGATATCAAAAGATCTATATGAATATATAGAAATGTAAGTGATGGTATCACAGACTAAATATCACCTAAAGGTTTTTCAATAAGTAATTTATCAATATCAAGAGTAGTACAGGATGTAGATCTTGTGGTGAAATGTGCACACAGTACATAATCAAATATCTGTACACTATATTCACACTATACATGCAATACAGATATTTATGACAGAAAAGTTTGTGTTTTTGCAATAAATAAATATAGTATGTGATAGTTGATATACGTAATTAAAAAAAATATATATCATTTTATCTGTATTTTACATTCGTACGTGAAGCTGTTAGTTCTTTTTATCGAATATTTTATTTAACTGAATAAAAACAAATGATAACTAAAATTAGACAGATAAGGTGAGGCATGTGATGTGTAACATACAGTGCAAGGCCAGAAGAAGTGATACAAGAGGCTGATGCTCACAAAACACATTTCACATCACAAAGAAAACTCAAAACATATTTGGGTGGGGTTAGAGTTAATAAATACCACAAGCGCTCTAAGATCATCTTATCTGGTATGATCGTGCTCGATTCTGATCCAGGATGGGCCCGTCTAGAGTAACTTTTGCACTTTTTTTGCTTTTTTCAAGCATCGTAGTACAGGCGATCTCCAAAGACAAGTAAGATCCTTTAATATTTCTCAAAATTTCTCTTTTTATTTTGGAGATATTTAAAGTGCAACTGACATTTTTGTTAATACCATACGAATCAGATTTCCTCAGAATAAGTTGAAAGATGAAGGGATTAAAAAATACTCTCCCAAAAATAATAAACGTTTAATAAGCTGTCAATCTTCAGATTCATTAAATAAGGTATTAAACTTTGGGTTGTTAAAGAAGCTGAGAGTTGGTGAGCTTCTAAAAATCGCTGAGAATGGTGTTAAGTGAAAAAAATGGCCGGATCCCAAACTGCTGCATACACTGAAAAAAAACTTTTTGAATTTTTGGAATTTTAATTCGATTGCATACATTGGCTCCATGTGAATGAATTATTAAGTTGAAGCAATTTGTTTTTGTAAATTTCGTATAAACAAGGAAATTACATTTTGATGAGAAACTTGTATGTCTTTTATGTACATTCGTCCGAACAACTGTGGTGATTTGTTCTACAGGTAAAAACAAAAATGTGATTATGATGGTTTGTGATGTTTAATATCAAGTGCTTGAGTACTGAAACTTGCAATTGCATTTCTCTGGTTACTGAAGTTGAACTTGTTAGAATTTAATTAATATTGGATTTATAAAAATATGATTTAACTAATATTAAGGGGGCTCGTTATATATGAAGATAAAATATATGTAATATTCAACAATTATTCAACTACATTTGTGTGTTAACATACATATGAAAAAAAAAAAAACAACCTAAATTTCAATACTTAGCATTATGTAGTGGTTGCCCTGAGACTGATTAGCTGTTGAACTGTGCTCTAAAGTCTGCTCATACTTCTTTACAGGCATCCATCTGAATCTGATAAAGTGAAAGGAAGGTCAGTGTTTTTCTGAGACTCCTTCTTTGAAGTGATTCAAAAACAAACTCTAAGCCTAGACAGAAAACAGATATCATGTTGTCCATCATGTTTTTCTATTGACCTGAGGACTGGCACAACACAGCAGCAATTCAACCAGTCAATAATCAAATGATTCTTTTTGTGAGAGCAGAATCTCTAGCCAGCTGAAATCAGTCATGTAAATTCTGAGACTGGTGAGATATAATTAATTTAAATATTGTGCTGTGTAATACTGGGTAGAACAAATGTGCTCAGTGAAAACATAGAAAGCTATAGAATGATTTTTGTAAGAAAGACAACCTGGGGTGATTTTAAAAACATATTACTAGCTAGGTAACTAATCAATGGGATGTTTTTACCTCATTTGGCAGATTTAGGCTAGTAACAGTTCACATATAAAGTAACATGAACATTATGTCAATATGTAAAAGCTACGTGAGGCCATAATCACTTTGTAGCGTGTTTGTATGTCCAGGATTACTTCTTTAATATGTGTAAGGATTTTGTAAGATATTACTAAATATTACTAAAGATTTTGTAAGATATTACTTTGTTGGCCAGTAATTACAATGTGATCATTGTAATTTGTACTAGTTAGCTAACTTAAATGAATCATGTAAATTCAGAGACTGGTGTGATGTAATGAATCCAATTAAAGCGTTGTACAACACAGGATAGAAGAAATGTGCTCCCTGAAAATATAGGAAGACATCTAATGATTATTGTAAGAAAGATGACATGACGTGTTGTTCAAAACATATTAAACTACACTATATACAACTATAAATAATATATGGTTTCAGATGAAACAATAAATTCACTTTAGTCTAACATACACAATATGGACAAAAGTATTACAAAAGTATTGGGACACACCTCTTAATTATTGAATTCAGGTGTTTCAATCAGACCCATTGTCACAGGTGTATAAAATCAAGCACCTAGCCATGCAGTCTGCATTTACAAAAATTTGTGAAAAAAATGGGTCGTTCTGAAGAGCTCAGTGAATTCAAGCGTGGTACTGTGATAGGATGCCACTTTCGCAATAAGTCAGTGCATGAACTTTCATCCCTGCTAGATATTCCACAGTGAACTGTAAGTGATATTACTGGAAAGTGGAAATGTGTAGGAACAGCAGCAACTCAGCCACAAAGCGGAAGACCACGTAAAGTCACAGAGTGGGGTCACCGAGTGCTGAGGCACCTGGTACGTAAAAGTCACCAACATTCTGCTGATTCCATAGCTGAAGAGTTCCAAACTTCCACTGGCATTAATATCAGCACAAAAACTGTGGAGCGGGAGCTTCATGGAATGGGTTTCCATGGCTGAGCAGCTGCATGGAAGCCTCACATCACCAAATACAATGCCATGCGTCGGATGGAGTGGTGTAAAGCACACCACCATTGGACTCTGGAGTGGAAACATGTTCTGTGGAGTGACAAATCAAGCTCTGTTTGGCAGTCTGATGGGCGAGTCTGGGTTTGGTGGATGCCAGGAGAACATTACCTGCCTGACAGCATTGTGCCAACTGTAAAGTTTGGTGGAGGAGAGATAATGGTATGGAGCTGTTTTTCAGGGGTTGGGCTAGGCCTCTTACTTCCAGCAAAGGGAAATGTTAATGCTTCAGCATACCAAGACATTTTGGACAATGCTATGCTTAAAACTTTGTGGGAACAGTTTGGGGAAGGCCCTTTTCTATTCCAGCATGACTGTGCCCCAGTGCACAAAGCAAGGTCCATAAAGACATGGTTGGATGAGTTTGGTGTTGAAGAACTTGACTGGCCCGCACAGAGCCCTGACCTCAACCCCATCGAACAACTTTGGGATGAACTGAAAGGGAGATTGCGAGCCAGGCCTTCTCGTCCAACATCAGTACCTCACCTCACAAATGCTCTACTGGATGAATGGGCAAAAATTCCCATAGACACACCCCAAAATCTTGTGGAAAGCCTGCCCAGAAGAGTGGAAGCTGTTATAGCTGCAAAGGTCGGACCAACTCCATATTAATGTCTATGTATTTAGAATGCAATGTCATTAAAGTCCCTGTTGGTATAATGGTCATGTGTTCCAATACTTTTGTCCATATAGTGTAACTAAATGTATTAGATGTGAAACAATAGGTAAATAATGGCAGGTTTATGAGAAACTAATTAAATAGGCATACTTACATTTACAAAATTAATTTAGTGTATTACATGGATTTTTTTAGTTTTTAGTATTGCATTTGCAAAAATATGTTATAGCAAATATTAAGGGAAGCATTTAATTTATGAACATAAAATATAAGTAATATTAAACAATTGACTACACTTGTGTGTTAACCTATGTATTTGAAAAAAAAAAATACAAAAACAAAACAAAATCTATATTTCAGTACTATTATGTACATGATGGACTGAGACTGATTAACTGTTGAGCTGTGCTCTAATTTCTGTTCATATTTCTTTATAGGCATCCATCTGAACATCATGAACATGAAGACGGGTCAGTATTTTCTGAGACTCCTTCATTGAAGCTATAAAAAAAAA
>CM040461.1:28618280-28632770 GCA_022758105.1 Pangasianodon gigas
ATTTTTACAACTTATTAAATATGTTATTAAATAAGTTTGTTTTTGAATAGGTTCAATGAAGGAGTCTCAGAAAAATACTGACCTTCCTTTCTCTTTAGATGAATGCCTGTGAAGAAGTATGAGCAGACGTTAGAGCACAATTCAACAGTTAATCAGTCTCAGGGCAAATGCTACATAATAAATAGTAAATACATAATAAATGCCGTGGTAATGAAATTATAATAGCTAGATTTCTGCCCTAACGCATGAGCTTTTACAGGTTATTAAATATGTCATTGTTAAATATTGTAGCTACGTAGCTTGTCTCCAATGAAAAAAAAACAACTGATTATTGATTGGTTGAATTCCTGCTGTGTTGTGCCAGTCCTCATGTTAATAGAAAAACATGATGGACAATGGGACATCTGATTTCTGTCTATGCTTGCAGCTTGTTTTTGAATAGATTCAATGAAGGAATCTCAGAAAAACACTTACCTTTTTGCCTCTTTGCCAGATTTAGATGGATTCCTGTAAAGGAGTATGAGCAGACATTAGAGCACAGTTCAGCAGTTATTCAGTTTCAGGGCAAACGCTACATAATAGTAAATTTTGGAATATTGTTTTTTTCTTTTTTTCAAATGTGTGATTTAACACACAAGTGTAGTCAATTGCTGAATGTTTAGGAGTCCAAGCCTTATACATGATAAGATTCTGAGGCTAATTTTGGGGCATGGTGATTCATATGGGGCAGAATTACGAGGACATCACTGTTTTTACGGAACCATATATCACATTAAAACAAAATTTGATATTAATTAATTTTTAAAAAATAATAGGCATTTGACAGGGTCGGCACTGATCTATCATCTCATACCTTGAATGGTAGATTTGTGTAGGGACCAACTACTATCTGATTCAAATTCACTCAGATTGGCCACTGGGGGCGCTATTCATGCTTGTGAACACAAAACCAAGCATGTCTCTTGGAATATAAGGAATATATCCGATTTTAGCTTGATTGTCTAGCACAGTCAATTCAAAATTGTTTTTTTTTTTAACATTTAGCTCCACCCACTCAAATTTGTGACAATTTCCATAATATGTGAAATCCACTTTTGCAAACTCGTCCTTGGATTTTTGGCCTACCTTCAAAAACTTGGTGTCAAACTAGTCAGAACAATGTGAAACTTAATAATTATCAAAAACCATGGAGACCTTTATAAACAATATGGCAGTCACATGCCAGTCAATTCTTGTGAGGTGAAGCCTGATCATTTTGAGGTCAGACACAAAGTGTGGGGTGTGGTCATACATAGGGGGCGGTGCTGAGCTGAGTTAAAATAACTGTTTCTCAGGAAGCATAAGTCCTATTGAGCTGAAATTTGGTACAGTGCATATCTGGGCTAATCTCTAAGTGGATCTTTGATGATGACTTGATTACTTAAAAAACAAGGACATCATCAAACAATCAGTTTTCAGCAGGCATTTAACAGGGTTAACACTGACCTATTGTCATGAAATTTGAATGGTAGGTTGAGGTAGAGAAACACTACTATCTGAAGCAATGTGCACACAAAAACAACAATATCTCCTGGGAATATAAGGTGTCCAGTGAATAGCTTCAATGAAGGAATCTCATAAAAACACTGACCTTTCTGCCTCTTTATCAGATTTAGATGGACTCCTGTGAAGAAGTATGAGCAGACATTACAGCACAGTTCAGCAGTTATTCAGTCTCAGGGCAAAAGCTACATAATAGGAAGTATTGAAATGTAGGGGTTTTTTTAGATGTATGGTTATCCCGCTTTCAAGTCTAGTCAGTTGTTGAATGTTACTTATATTTTCTGTTCAATCAATTCTGAGGAGGTGGAGACTAATTTCCACATACAGCTCTAACTCATGACAGCTTGCATGCTTTCACACAAACCTTGAAAGAACTAGTAAGCAATGCAAACTCACTTAAATTGTCCACTGGGGGGCACTGATTAGGATTTTTCACACAAAACCCACTATGCATCTGGACAAATGTTTAATAGTGAAATTTCTTTTCCTCATAATCCTTTGGCTGCACACATAAAAATTTGCCTTTTGGACTATTTACTCTCACCCACTCAGAACAGCACTGACCTTTCTGCCTCTTTGCCAGATTTAGATGGACTCCTGTAAAGAAGTATGAGCAGACATTAGAGCACAGTTCAACAGATATTCAGTCTCAGGGCAAACGCTACATACTAAGTATTGGAATATTGTTTTTTTTGTTTGTTTGTTTGTTTTTTTAATGTATGGTCTAACACACTTGAATATTTAGGGGTCCAAGCCTTATACAGGACAAGATACTGAGGTCAAAGTTTGGGGCATGGTGATTTATAGGGGGCAGAATTACAGGGACATCACTGTTTTTCCAGAACCATAAGTCAAAGACTTATGACTTATTTTGAGACGAAATTTGGTATTAATTTATTTAAAAAATAATAGGCATTTGACAGGGTTAGCATTGATCAATCATGTCAAATCTTGAATGGTCGATCCAGGTAGGGACCCACTACTATCTGATACAGTCTCACTCAAATTGGCCACTGGTGGCACTATTCATGTTTGTGCACACAAAAACAAGCATATCTCTTGGGAATATAAAGTGTGCAGTGAATAGCTTCAATGAAGGAATCTCAGAAAAACACTGACCTTTCCGCCTCTTTATCAGATTTAGATGGATTCCTGTAAAGAAGTATGAGCAGACATTAGAGCACAGTTCAACAGTTAATCAGTCTCATACTAATATTGGAATATTGTTTCTTTTTGTTTGTTTTTTTTGTTTTTTTAAATGTATGGTCTAACACACTTGAATATTTACGGGTCCAAGCCTTATACAGGACAAGATTCTGAGGTCAAAGTTTGGGGCATGGTGATTTATAGGGGGCAGAATTACGGGGACATCACTGTTTTTCCGGAACCATGAGTCACAGACTTTTGACTTATTTTGAGACGAAATTTTGTATTAATTAATTTTTTTTTTTAATAATAGGCATTTGACAGGGTTAACATTGATCAATCATCTCGAATCTTTAATGGTAGATTCGGGTAGGGACCCACTACTATCTGATGCACTCTCACTCAGATTGGCCACTGGGGGCGCTATTCATGTTTGTGCACACAAAACCAAGCATATCTCTTGGGGGCGGTGCTGAGCTGAGTTAAAATAACTGTTTCTCAGGAAGCATAAGTCCTATTGAGCTGAACCTTGGTACAGTGCATATCTGGGCTAATCTGTAAGTG
Source organism: Pangasianodon gigas (assembly GCA_022758105.1). Classification (NCBI taxonomy): domain Eukaryota; kingdom Metazoa; phylum Chordata; class Actinopteri; order Siluriformes; family Pangasiidae; genus Pangasianodon; species Pangasianodon gigas. Next base: position 28,621,533 of record CM040461.1, read on the forward strand.
GATCTTTGATGATGACTTGATTACTTAACTGGGGGCAGTCGTGGCCTAATGGTTAGAGAGTCAGACTTGTAACCCGAAGGTGAACTGGAAGGTTGTGGGTTCGAGTCTCAGGTCCGGCAGGGATTGTAGGTGGGGGGAGTGAATGACCAGCGCTCTCTCCCACCCTCAATACCACGACTGAGGTGAGACCCTTGAGCAAGGCACCAAACCCCCAACTGCTCCCTGGGCACCACAGCAAAAAGGCTGCCTACTGCTCTGGGGGTGTGTGTGTGTGTGTGTGTGTGTGTGTGTGTGTGTGTGTGTGTGTGCGCGCGCGTGTGCGCGCACTTGGATGGGTTAAATGCAGAGCACAAATTCCAAGTATGGGTCACCATACTTGGCTACACGTCACTTCACTCACTTAAATAACATGGCCACCATCAAACAATCAGTTTTCAGCAGGCCTTTAACAGGGTTAACACTGACCTATTGTCATGAAATTTGAATGGTAGGTTGAGGTAGAGAAACACTACTATCTGAAGCAATGTGCACACAAAAACAACAATATCTCCTGGGAATATAAGGTGTGCAGTGAATAGCTTCAATGAAGGAATCTCATAAAAACACTGACCTTTCTGCCTCTTTATCAGATTTAGATGGACTCCTGTGAAGAAGTATGAGCAGACATTACAGCACAGTTCAACAGTTATTCAGTCTCAGGGCAAAAGCTACATAATAGGAAGTATTGAAATGTAGGGTGTTTTTTTAGATGTATGGTTGTCCCGCTTAGAAGTGTAGTCAGTTGTTTAATTTTACTTATATTTTCTGTTCAATCAATTCTGAGGAGGTGGAGACTAATTTACACATACAGCTCTAACTCATGACAGCTTGCATGCTTTCACACAAACCTTGAAAGAACTAGTAAGCAATGCAAACTCACTTAAATTGTCCACTGGGGGGCACTGATTAGGATTTTTCACACAAAAATCACTATGCATCTGGACAAATATGTTTAATAGTGAAATTTCTTTTTCCTCATAATCCTTTGGCCGCACACATAAAAATTTGCCTTTTGGACCATTTGACCTCACCCACTCAGAGAAACACTGACCTTTCTGCCTCTTTGCCAGATTTAGATGGACTCCTGTAAAGAAGTATGAGCTGACATTAGAGCACAGTTCAACAGTTAATCAGTCTCAGGACAAACTCTACATAATAGTAAGTATTGGAATTTTTTTTTCCAAATGTGTGGTTTGATACATTTACAAGGGTAGTCAACTGGTGAATATTTAGGGGACCAAGCCTTATACAGGACAAGATTCTGAGGTCAAAGTTTGGGGAATGGTGATTCATAGGGGGCAGAACTACGGTGACACAACTGTTTTTCAGGAATCATAAGTCATATTGAGATGAAATTGGGAATTAATTAATTAAAAATTTATTAAAATTAACCATAGGTATCATCAGCCAATCAGATTTAAGCAGGCAGGGTTAGCATTGATCAATCATCTCAAATCTTGAGTGGTAGATTCCAGTAGGGACGCACTACTATCTGATGCAATCTCACTCAAATTGGCCACTGAGGGGCGCTATTCATGTTTGTGCACACAAAACCAAGCATGTCACTTGAAAAACAAGGTATATATTTAAATTTTGATTTTAGCTTGATTGTCTAGGTCAATCCATACAAAATCCTTTTTTTAACATGTAGTGCTATATAATAGCTTAAATAAATGTAGATGCTTTGGCTAAAACTTTACATTATTAAATAATGTAGCTACATAGCTTGTCTCCAATGAAAAAAATATATATTTGATTTTTGATTAGTTGAATTCCTGCAGTCCTCATGCTAATAGAAGAACATGATGGAGGACATCTGATTTCTATCTAGGCTTGCAGGTTGTTTTTGAATAGGTTCAATGAAGGAATCTCAGAAAAACACTGACCTTTCTGCCTCTTTATCAGATTTAGATGAATGTCTGTAAAGAAGTATGAGCAGACATTAGAGCACAGTTCAACAGGTAATCAGTCTCAGGGCAAACGCTACATAATAGTAAGTATTGGAATATTGTTTTTTTCTCACATGTATGGTTTATCACACTGTCATATAATTATACTTACTATTATGTAATACTTACTAATATATAATATAGAAATGTAGTTTTTTTCAAATGTATGAATTAACCCACTTACAAGTGTAGTCAGTTGTTTAATATCACTTATATTTTCTGTTCATATATTAAATGCTCATTAATTTTTGGTAAATAACATTCTTGTAAATGCAATAGTAATGAAATTCTAACAAGTTCAACTTCTTTAACCATAGAAATGCAATTGCAAGTTTTATTACTCAAGAATTTCATAGTAAACATCACAAACCATCATAATGGCTATTTTTTCAACTGTAGAACAAATAATCACAGATGTTAGGATAAAACTACATAAAGAACATACAAATTTCTCATCAAAATGTAATTTAATTGCTTATATAAAATTTATGAAAACAAATTACAAATTACAATGTATGAACACAAACTGAATTAATGTAACGTCATTCATTCACATGGAGCCAATGTACACAATTGAATTAAGATTCAAAATTTCAAAAGCTTTTTTTTCAGTGTATGCAGCAGTTTGGGATCCGGCCATTTTTTTCACTTAACACCATTCTCAGCTATTTTTAGAAGCTCACCAACTCTCAGCTTCTTTAACAACCCAAAGTTTAATATCTTATTTAATGAATCTAAAGATTGACAGCTTATTAAATGTTTATTATTTTTGAGATAATAGTATTTTTTAATCCCTTCATCTTTCTACTTATTCTGAGGAAATCTCATTCGTATGGTATTAACACAAATGTCAGTTGCACTTTAAATCTCTCCAAAATAAAAAGAGAAATTTTGAGAAATATTAAAGGATCTTACTTGTCTTTGGAGGTCGTCTGTACTATGATGCTTGAAAAAAGCAAAAAAAGTGCAAAAGCTACTCTAGACGGGCCCATCCTGGATCAGAATCGAGCACGATCATACCAGATAAGATGATCTTAGAGCGCTTGTGGTATTTATTAACCCTAACCCCACCCAAATATGTTTTGAGTTTTCTTTGTGATGTGAAATGTGTTTTGCGAGCATCAGCCTCTTGTATCACTTCTTCTGGCCTTGCACTGTATGTTACACATCACATGCCTCACCTTATCTGTCTAATTTTAGTTATCATTTGTTCTTATTCAGTTAAATAAAATATTTGATAAAAAAAGAACTAAAAGCTTCACATACAGTAGGAATGTAAAACACAGATAAATTGATATTTAAAAAAAAAAATACATCAGATATCACACCATATATTTATGGCACAAACACGAGCCTTTCTTTCATAAATATCTGTATTCCATGTATACAGTATGAATATAGTGTACATATATTTAATTATGTACTGTGTGCATTTATTGTTATTTCTTGTAGTGCACATTTCCTTGGATTCATTGTCATGTTTGCACAGATTTCACCACAAGCTTTACACCTGTATTACTCTGTCTGTGTGATTTACCTTTGATATTAAAACAATACTTACTGAAAAACTTTTAGGTGATATTTAGTCTGTGATACCATCACTTACATTTCTATATATTCATGTAGATCTTTTGATATCTTTATTAAACTGATCATTTCGTTTATATGTGTACCATTTGTAAATTACTCTATGGAAGTGTATTGTGTTGAAAAATGTTTCATTTTCTTTGCTTTCAAACCTCTTCCTGCTAAGTAAAGGGCTTGATGACAATCATGCTTTAAGTTGGATCAGGCATGTCAGCAGTGAGGAAAGCTGAAAAGTGGCCAAAGCAATGGGAACATGTTAAAGTATGATTACACCATAATTGTATGGACTACTTAATTATCAGTAGTATATATACCTGATACAGCTTTGTGAATATACTGAAATGTTTCCATGAGTTACTTCCTCTGATAGTTTTCCTTCATTAGAGTTAATGGCAGTTCATTTCGTATCACTCTATCTCAGTGAGCAGAACACAAATATTCGACAACATTGAAGATATGGACAAAGTCCTTGTCAGATTGAGGGTCATCATGTTCTTCTTCCTCTACTGTTAGGACAAAGAGTCCTCAAGAACAAGGTGAAAAGAGAGAGAGAGAGAGAGAGAGAGGATGTGCTTCATATGTGACCATGAGGGAGTGATATGTAAGATTAACCTTCATTTATTTTTTCATTCATTTATCTTCAGTAAGTGCTTTGTCCTGGTCAGTGTGATGTAGGATCTGGAATCTATCCCAGTAAGCAGGTCACATAGTAATAGATTTGCCCTTTTTATACACAAGTTTTGCGTGTCACTTGGAAAATTTGCATTTCTGTAGAGAAGGACCTGATCCGCGTCTTCTGCCCAATAAGTGCCACGCATGCATGCTGTAAGTTTGGGAGGGGATGCGGTCAAGTAGCTAAGATGCAGTCCGAGCTTTGCCAAATATATGTTAATGGTTTACGGCTCGTTTCAAATCTGCGCATGTGCGCAAATACGTCACAAGTTACGAATCTTGCCTGCCCACGGTTATACTGAACAAACACAATAACAAACTTTTACCATAACATAAAAGGCATAATGTTTAAAAAGCTGTTATTATGAATAGCATGCAATATAGTTGTCATTTTGCTTCCTTGCTGGAAGATTACTTCCTTTAGATTAACTGATAAAGAGAATTTTTCTCTAGCCCTTACTTACTTTGGAATGACCTATTATTTCCATTATTTTGTATTCAAAGGTCTTTTCTGGCCTAAATAATTTACAGCCTAAATAGGTGGAAGGCCAAGCCTCTGGTGTAAAAAAATGAAGTGAAATCACAAGACAGTAGAGAAGTTTGTGCCAAGACAGAAGAGAAGCTCGCAGCAACATCAGCCTGATCATTTATTCTGCAAAGAAGTTCTAGAGAAGGAGTTACAGAGAAGAGACAGCAGATAAGTAGCTCCTTTGTGATTACATGCTATCATAAAGGACTAAACAATCATTTTCTAAGATACATTAACATATATTATTCATCATTAAATGATTGGTACAACCTATAACAGCATTATGAATATTCACAAAATCATCGTCTGTCCATTACACATGAGCAAGTAGATGACCAGGATGATGAAGAGCAAAACTGGTTCAAACCAGAGCCATTGGTATCTGTACTTTAGGACTATGTGTTTGGGTTTACTGAGCAAGATGTCCTTGAAAAAGAAGCCATGTTTTATAAAAGCCTTGAAGTACTCACCATCCTTATCATCGTACTAGCCTTATCAACTACAAGATGAGTTCCGATAAGTTTGAAGCAAACACAAGTTAATTCATGCAAAAATAAAAGTTTGTCATAAGCTGACCCCAAATATAGATCCATCAATCTCCCTATCTGGTGGTTTTTTTTTTTTGGGTGGATCAATCTGTGGTTTAGGATTGAGTAAAAACTGAGTCATAGTTACTTAATTTTTTTATTGAAAAATCTGTGATTTTTTTGGCATTCTGAATTTTCACACATTTTTTTAAAGCTAATCAGACAAACACCATCAGTTACTAAACAAAATGACCAATCAGCAGTCTCGCATCACCTTTGTTCTCTTAGCAAATATATCTATTTCTGTATAAAATTCTTGTGATGATGTTTCTTCCAGAGGCCGTTTGGAAATCTGTAGTGTGTGATGCAACACAGGGATAGGCGATTTTTACACACTACATGATTCAACACTCGGCAGCCTCGCTCTGTGAGTTTGCGTGGTCTACCGATTCGTGGCTGAGCTGTTGTTGCCCCTAGAAGCTTCCATTTCACAATAATAGCCCTTACAGTTGAACGGGGAAGATCTAGCAGGCCAGAAATTACATGAATTGGCTTGTGGCAAAGCATCCTATTACACTGCCACCTTTAAACTGACTGAGTTCTGAGTGAGCTCAACTTAACCACTTTCTTTCAGAAAAGTACCACATTAAGAGGCTATTATAGGCAGTGCTCGTAACTACGACTGCAATTAAAGATTAATTAAATAATCAAAACTTATTACATTTTTAAATTAAGTAATTAAAACCTACATTTTTGGATTTGTCATGCTTACATTTTTATGATCTGTCCTAACCTATTGCTTTTTTTTTTATTTTAACATTTATTCTGTATTATTTTATAAATAAGCCAAATATGCTTTATGGAATATCATGTTAATTTGTGTCATCTGAATTGCACCAGAGTAACATCTGGCTTCCTGAATATCTGAGAAACAGCATAAGGAATAAGAATTATAAGTGATTATTCAAAGTAACGGATACTATGTCATTAATTTTTACTTATTATCTCAAAATAATGACATAGCATTAAGTTTTACACTGACTCAGTAGGTTGAAATAATGAGATACTAAGTCAAAATGCTGAACATAATTTTTTGGATAAAGTTGCAAACTCTGAATAAGAACAGCGTGAACTAACATGTTTAGAAAGCATTTTTCAGCAGTTTCTGTCATGAGCTATTATATACAGTGTGGGGAAAAATAAGTACACCCTATAATTCAGTAACATGTAGAATTAGTCATCAGTTCATCACTCTCTCACTTCATTTTGGAGAAATTTTGACCCACTCTTCTTAACAACATTGCTTCAGTTCATTGATGTTTGAGGACATTCGTTTATGCGTAGCTCTTTTAAGATCCTGCCACAGCATCTCAATGGGGTTGAGGTCTGGACTTTGTCTTGGCCATTCCAACACCTTCATTTTTGTCTTCTTTAGCCGTTCAGATGTTGATTTGCAGGTGTGCTTGGGATCATTGTTCTGTTGCATGAACCAATTTCGGCCCAGCTTAAGCTGCTGGACAGACGGTCAACCTTCAACTTTCTTCTTTCTGCCTTCTGGTAAAAGACTCAGATAAATCAGCACACACACCTCAGCTTCTACCCCAGTGCAATAAGACTTTTCACCTCTCTGCCATATAACACACAAATAAGTCCCACTGAAACTTCACTGCAAATGCCAGAACATTCTGCATGCTCACTTTAACAATCACTGCTGCTGCAGTTTTGTTTCTTTTTGTGTATATATTTGGATCATACCTTGTTGATTTTTATGCATTTTTAATATAATATTTGTACTTGTGTATATTTTTTGGTTATGTCATCTGTCTGTCTTTCTATGTTTATTGTTATTTTATGTCTATTGTCTGGTCTTGGCTGTAGAGAGGCATCCAGGTAAGAATTTCATTGTGCTCGGTACACTGTACTAGCACATATGACAATGAAGCTTTGAATCTTGAATCTTGAGCAATTTCTCACTCAACTATTCGTGATGAGACGTATTCAGTTACAAAACTTTTTGGTAAGGAGATGTTTATTTATTATTTATGGAAGGAGTCTCCAGTGTCAGTCCTTTGTAACAGTAAGAGGTAAAGCTGTAACTTCTGGCTACAAGGCAAATCACAGGTTTACACTGATGCACTTCTTCTACTACATTGCTGTTTCTGTAGTAACCATCAAATTGACAGGGACTTGTTTGGTAAATGCTCTATCATATAACGTGGATAATTTGTAGTAAATTTCTTATGCAGGTTTTTAATCCACATTTATACTTCAGGATCTTCTTTCTAAGGCTCTGATGGACTATCTGAACTTCTTTCATTGTTTTTCTCTTCCACTGCTGTTTTGACTAACATGTTTGGCGCCGTATGAATTGTTGTATTTATAAACCATCCTCGAGAACAAAGTGTACTGAGCGAGAAATCACAACTTATCCCATCTTTATTATATTTACAACCATCACAAGATATAAAGCTTTCCTGTCTAATACTTATTGTGGTGCTCAAATTAATGAAAAATAATTAACATATTGGTTTAATCTTGATCATTTGCATGTCAGAGCATCTTACATAAAGAAACAATATTTTTTGAAAACACTTCAAATAGAATAGAGTATTATCATAAGAGAAAATAATGACAAATAATGGTCATCACTGATTGGCTGTTGAAAACGAAAACTTATGAAAGATATAAAATAACTTCTTGACAGCTAGTCTTTATAGCTATTTTAACATACGGTGGAGTCCAAAAGTCAGAGACCACACTGAAAATATGGGATTTTTTTTCATTTAAAATTGGAAATAAATAGAAGGTTTTAGAATTTTGAAATATTTGAAAACAAAGAAAGTGAATGTTCAGTATCTTGAATATTAATATTCAAGATTCTGCACTATGTCTATGTCCTTATTTAAATGTAAGCAAATGTGTGATATTGACCATGCTAACTGCTTTGTGCAAAAGGTCAGATTTTCCTCATACCTAATCTCTTCTGTTGAAGAATGTGTTCAGATGACACTCTGATTGATTTGATCTAATGCACATTGTCATTAAAGCATAAGGGGGACATAGCAAATACTAAGAAACTCTGAAATTCATGTAAATATTTCAAAGGTTCTACTGTTCTACTTTTAAATTGTTGTCAATGATATAATTTGTAATGAAAATTGTTGTATTAAATTAGAAAAGAATGCACAATAGAAACATTTTCACTAGTGCTCTCAGGCTTTTGCACCCCTACTAATTACTAAACCAGATTATATAGAAACTATAGCTAATTAATGAGGAAGCAGCCTAAAAGCACAGAACAAGACCTCATCAAGACAGACCATAAACACATTAGTGCGTATACATAGAGTGACACGACAAAAATAATAAGGTGAAAATAATGATCATTGGAGAACTTATTTATATATTTTATATATGCATTGTCATTTTACAGATTGAGGTCAGTTTTGAAAGAGAGAGGAATAAGAGGAAGTTTGAGTTCTATAAACTCTGCCATCCTGTGGAGAAAAGCAGCAAATTCAGAGACCTAAAGAACAGGGACCTAAAGAAACAATAATAATAATAAATAAATTCACAACTAAAAAGCTAGATCAGTAAAAGCAACTGAATAATGTTGAGCTTGTTAGTAGCATTACATTTGGTAATGTACAAAATTCATCACAATAAAATTGTAATGTGCTACTGACTGATTTGAAAAAAAAAAAGTAGTTACAAGAATTTCAAACGAAATTTCTTTCAAAGACTTGAATAGATCAAAATAATAAATAGTCATAAAAATTGTCTTATGAAGTGACATTACATCTATAAATGAATTTTCACTACATGATATATACTGGAAAGAAATAGCCACCTTTCCTAACACCAGAAGTGATTTTGCTTATTTAAGTTGAACATTAGGACAAGAAATCAGAAGTTTATGAAAGTTTCTTAATAAATATAAAATAGCCATAAAACAAGTCAAAGGGGAAAAAATCTCCTGCTGTGCTCTTTCTCAGATCCTGAACACACTCTCACTGAAATGGACATGGTGAGGAGTATTCAGTTACAGCCACGTCACCTACAGAAGGAGAGAAAAGAACAGAAATCATGCTCTAGTTCCTGCATTCTTACACAAAACCAACCACAGATACAGTGTGAGCTCTGTGTGCAACTGCTTTGAACAGCTAAATGTAGAGCTTTTACTGGTTGATAAAGATGAACAGATCGATGCGTACCGGTCTCGTAGTAGTCGTAAACCTTCACGACGGCTGGTTTCAGGTTCTCCACTCCATCAGACTGCACGATGGTCAGGGTATACTCTTTTTCATTTCCCTTTGTCAGCTGAAACAGACAGAGATATTAAACAAAATTAATCCTCCTGTTCCATTTACCACATACAAATGAATGACCCACATCGTCCATTTCGATTTTATAGCAATGCTACGGTAACATTTATTTTAAAAATCCCAATGTATTATATATATTGGTGTATGTGTGTGTTCTTACTCCATCCAGATAGATGATGATGTTGCCATCAATTTGATCCACACGTTTCACAGCTCCGTCAGTTGGCTGGAAAAACAAAACCAAACATGAGAATTAAAATAAACTGTTCCAGCAGTATGGTAAACAGTCAATGAGCTGATGTGAAATATGAATGAAAAGTTACTGAAAAGTCTTCCATTTGAGTATCACTGCTCTGTCAGCATGGCTTAACAACTTTAACTTATACTGAGTAAGTGTATGATAAATATTTAGATCTATAAACATGCTTTTCACTCCTTATTAAAGGTCTACGTTACATCGGAATCGCCGTTCACAAGCTTCACAGACGTCTTGTCTGCACTGAATCCTGAAAGAGGCTTGACTTCGATGACCACCATGTTGGTCTTCGGTCGATTACCGTTATACCTGAAATGAAAAGATCATTAATTACTCACTCAATTACTCTGAGATTAATCACTCATGTTCTCTGATTTCTTCATATGTGATGAAAAGATATTATCCACAATTACCTTTTCTAAAAATAAATAAAATCCATGTAATGATAAACCCAGTATTTAGCTGGGTGAGAAATCCTTATATAAGACTGAAAGCTGATTATTAGTTTCACACACTGATCACTGTATTTTACTCAATTTTATTTTTCATGATTTATAGTAGCTTTCATATTTTTCTGTTTATTCATGATTATACAACAGTTAGTTCCGCTCCACTAATCTGATTGGATGAGCAGTGTTCCAAGAGTGCTTATATTTCCTATAACCACACTGGGACGTTTCACTGTGTGCATCACCGTGCTCTTCTGTCTTCGCAACATAAAATTCCACTTCCTAGTTTGAAACGGTTACTACAGTAGAGTTAGCGACATCATCAGCAGACATGACAAACAATGGATTTTTACATGAAAATAAATTTCCACTGCTAAGTCCGCTAGTGGAGCAAAAATAAACAAAACATTTGGTCATATTGTGTCCGAAATGTCACATACTTGATATTAATGTCTTTTTTTTAGAACTATATATATAAAAGAAATATCGCAGTCGCAATAGTGTGGTTATACTGAATATCAGCACGGCTGTGATTATCTATAGCACTCGGCCTGCAGCCTCGTACCTCGTGCCAAATCACAGCCGTGCCGATATTCAGTATAATCGCACTCTTGTTCATGTCATATTGCTTAATTATAGATTATACCATTAATGTGCTTTATTATAAATACTTTGATTAATCTTGTGGTCTTTTTGTTTTTTGTTTGTAAAGCACTTAGATTTCGGCTGTAGAAATTTCTATGTGAATACATGATTGTTATTTATTATTTCAACACAGCGCTGTCGAATTCTTTAATCTGATTGGTCAGATGGTGGTGATTAACTTTCTATCACAGTTTATGCCACTATAAACTGACATGTCATTCTTTAATTAATAAAAACATGTTAATTTTGGTATAAGTAAG
>CM040461.1:28634335-28661139 GCA_022758105.1 Pangasianodon gigas
TTATATACACCATAATCCTGATTTTAATTACTCCATTGTTGCTCCTCCCAGTCCAACATTTCTGTCTGAACTTTCTACACTTACTACTTTTTACACAAAAGTATAATCTAAGTCTAATCAATTAACAGAAAGTATTGCTTTTACCCCCATTTTTGTTATATTTGAACACTAACATGTCCAGTCAAATATATAATCACAGTTCTAAATCTCAGCCCACAATACTGTGTTATCATGTTGAAATGTAACCATGGCAACAATTTTAAATAAAACCTTAGGTTACGACTATATTTACGCTTTGCTTTCACAGTTCTGGATTTACACAGAAAATAAATATACCATGGAAATATAATATAATTAAAGTTCTTAGAACAGAGCGAGATGTAACCATAACAACAGTCTTATAAATGAGCAATCCATTTAGTTGCTCACCTTGTTTAGTGTGTCAGGTGTGGAAGATTTGTACCTGTGTAGACGCAAAGCCCCCAAAAGCGTTCTGCTGCTGAGAAAGCCAGTGGACGATGCTGGTGCTGTAACCCAGACCGAACCCGGACAGCTGGGGTCCAGACATCAGAGCCAGGAGCACATAGGAGGTCATCTCCACCTCCAAAGAGTTCATCACTGACCCATCATTCACTCTGCTCCAGTGCCTCCCACCCCCTGAGGGAGATAGTAGAGAAATACTCAAGCCCTTGCAATATAAAATCAGGAACAAACAGGAATTCCACTACAAACACTAACAAACTACAAACACGACCAAAAATCTCAATGAAACACCAACATTATTAATTAAACACCAACATTGGCTGACCTCTTTCACCAATAGCAAAATTCCCAAACCGGCAACCATTACAACTACAAAATCACCAACACACAGCTGTAAAGCATTCACTAACAATTCCCAACCAACAACATCAACACTAAAAAACACCAAACAATTTTTTCCACTGTAAAACATTTACAAACAAACACTAAAACAACAATAAAGAATATTATTCAAACACTGACACTCCCCTATAAAACACCAAATACAAACTTTCATCAATACAGAACAATCCTTCCTCCAAATAATTTCCAGCAGACACCAACATTCTCTGTCTAAAACAAGCTTTTCCAACATTTTCTACACACTTCAACCAACACCATCATTCACCATTAAGCACCAACAAACACCAACACTCTGAAATACCAACAGTCACTATTACTACACAACTATACACATATCAAAAACACTCCAAACACCACCCATATTCTGTATCATTTTACAACAAACCACAACAAACACCAACATCAACAAATCATTAACAAATAACACAACAAACACAAAACTAACAACATGCAGTAATGTTCTTTACTGTAAACAATTCACCACTGAATACCAAACAACACCATCAACACATGGTGATGTTCGTTACAATCAAACACTCCAACAAACAATATCATTCATCATCAAACACCAACAACAACAAACCATCAACAAAAAACGCAACAAAATGTCACCAGCACACAGCCATAAAATATTCACTAACAAATACCATCCAACACGATTACCACTGAAAAACACAATTCTCCAACAAACACTGACAATCTGCAACAAACACAGACAAACAAAAAATCATCAAGCACCAACAAACCCCAACAACCCATCAGCCAGAAACAAACACAACAACAAATGACCAACACCCAATAATGTATTTTTCCTGCAGAATAATCACCAACAATTACCAACCAACACCATCAACACTGATAACACTTTCAGCCCCAAACAAACACCAACAATCTCCAAAAAGAAGCCAAAAATATTCAACAAACACCAACACTGGTCAACAAATAAAAATTTTGTCCACTGTAAAACAAAAAAAAATTGCTGTTAATGACAGTTTTAATTGCTGTTAATGATTTTTATACAGCTCTGTGGTCACCATAAGTTGTTCCTACATCTGCTATATATATCAAAATTACATACTGACTTCCTAAAGCCTGGCCTACACATGTACAAAGTCTTGAGCCAGTAGTTGGAGAATGCAGTCAATTTTCTCTGAGAGATTAGTGTTTTTTAATAAATAGATGTAGGAGCATCAAACCTGAGATTATAGCCTTTGAATCCAGCTCTGAGATGAGTGTGTTCCTCATCCCCTGATCTCCAGCTAGAGTGAAGGTGTAGAAGAGGAGAGCCTTGGTGTAGGTGGAGTTCACCTGAGTGTACGCATTCCTCAGGCACGTAAGACTGTTGTTTACCACAGGATCCTGCAATATGTAGATTAACAAATGTATCTAATGTTAGATTCTGATTTTATCTTAGTGTTGTTTTATAAAGTGGTTGGAGGCTGGGACACACCAGCCAACATGCTACCATTTATAGATGAAAACCATTTCATCTATAAAGCAACAAAAGTTCCCAGTGAATGTCAGCAGTGATAATTCTGTGATCTAACAGTATCATGATCCATCAGTCAAAGACAAACAGATGTATTTGTACGGTCATAATTTACATAAAAATAAAGATATCTATGTTGTCAGTTTCTTTACATGTTGTTTCTATTCTCAAACAATGAGGACTTGAATCTTCAACTGTGTCTCAAGGTAATTTTAAGACTTAAGGCATTAATAAATATTAAGAAAAGTAGCAATAGAAAACCTGACTCCCTTGTAAAATATTTTTATATTCATTTTAAAATCACTGCTTGCTCCCATACTCATTGTAGTGTATGTTTATCATTGTATCTTCACCACTGTACCATCTGCAATTACCCAAAGTTCAGTGACTTTGAGTGAAGGAGAATTTTTTCAGTGAAACAGTTTACTCACTGTAATCGTGTAATTGAGCTCCAGCATTGCAGCTGTGATGTACGCTGAGAGGGTCACCTCATCATTCACTCCTCCCTGAGAGAGAGATATTACAGATACTCTATAATACTTCACAACAAGAGTTAGATTTGTGTACACCACAGTCCCGATGAATTCTGGATTCTGATTGGTCGGATGGTGTTGATTAATTTTATATGCGAGCAGCTCAGGCAGTAGTGCAGCTGCAAATCTCAGGTTTATATTAATGCACTCGTTCTAATAAGTTGATGTTTTTAACTGCGCTTCATCACACCACTTTGTCTTTGATTATTTTCCTCTAACAGCACGTGGTATTGGACTCAGACTGGTCTCCTGACCTTCATGTCGGTGTGGAAGAGTTGTCCCACTGAGGCAAAGCATCCGTTAGCCTGCTGCTGTTGACCGAGCCAGGCCTTCGCCTGATCCACAAACACCTGATCTACAAAGATGTATCGCTTTGCTTTTCCAAAAGACTTCATCACGAATGCTGTCAGCCTGAGAACACAAACACAACAGATTTCAGTACTATGAAATCAGAATCACAATCTTTATTTGAAAGGTCAAAAACATAGCAGGAATCTTTTTTTGTTTTGTTTTGGTTGTCAAATAAAAGTGTTGACAAATAAAACGTTATTCATAGTCATAAAACTTTTATAAAATGTGCAAATGAGAATAAAGTTCTCTATAGCTTTTAAAGTAAACAATGAATAACTTCTAATGTTCTGACGTTGATACACTAAATTACAGTATCCATGATTAAAATAAGTCCATACAAAATAAATGAAATGCAATAAAATTAAGATAATGAGCTGGTAACTGGTTAACTGTAAGAACGGCACAACCAAGAACATATTATTTAACCCATTAGTTCATATTTTTCATTGTCAACTTATTTATGGTCATGGTTCACTAGTAATGAACACTAATTCCTTATCATAAATTATTAATTCTATTAATGTAATTATTAAATAATGCACAGTAAGCATTAATTACTGCACTGCGCATGTTTAGCTGTTTTCTTCAGATAATATTTTGAGTCAAAACCTTGCTTATTTTGTTATTTTTTTGTTTTCTACATTTCCTACTGAATGTCTGACAGCTTTTTTCTACATTTTAATAAAAACAATACCCATATTTCAGCGTTTGAGATGTTCAACTTTCAAATTCGTCTGTTTTCTCTGAAACTCACCATGTGTTTCCTGATGCATCGTTCATCCCAAAAGCACTGTAAGAGCCATCAATGTGTTTGTAGCTCAGCTCTGTCTGATATCCTGTGCAGGAGACAGACACAGTGTTGTGCTATTTTTTTAACTTACTTTTATCCAAATCTAGTTATTGCCAATTCCCAACTACTAGTTATGTCTCTACAAAGTCGCTAAACACCTGGGAAGAAAGGGAGGGGGTTTTTGGGGAGCACTGGCTTCACTGATTAAGACTTTAAGCCCCATAAAGAAAGAAAGTACAGACATCATTTTGATATACTGTACATACTAAATAATTTTAATAGTTATCACTAAAATACTAAAATATGTTACCAAGACATGTCACTGATGCACACCCCTACAATTGGCCATACCGTTTCTTCACTGATAAACAGCTGAGGCTTTTGCACTGAATGAATTATGAATTGCTTCATCTTCCATTTTGTGCACTTGCCATAATCTTCGAGTCTACAGAGATGTTGTATCTTGTAAAGAGTCCTCACCGCTCACGAGGTAGGTCTCAGCTGTGCTCCTGATCACAGGTGTGAGCTGGTTGGTGCTCTCCAGGTACTCCAGGATGAAGATGTTGGGAGCAAAGCGCAGCATGTTCTGCTCTCCACAGCCATACGGCATTACCAGGAGACTCGCCAGGTTCTTTAGAGCTCGGCCCATCAGATCTCCTGCAGAGAAAACGTTATAAAAAGCATGATAATTTTTCTTTTTCATTCAACTGGATTGTGAAAAGTGGGTGTTACAAAACGAGCACAAGCTAACTCTGTGTTTTACTCAATTGTGCTTGCCATGCAATTTTACGAAAAAAGGTCAAGGGTTCTTTCTTCTTTCCTTTTCAATGAAGGTTCTATGTTCAAAGCTAGAACCATTTCTAATTATACAAAGTCAAAAAAAATCACAATGTTGCGTTTTGAGTGAATAACTGTCCTCTAAGTGAGTGATAATGACATATTGTGCACAGCTTGATCAAGGGCATGGACAAACAAAGTAAAAAGGTCAAGTTTTATTCTTTTCATTCATATTTTTAGCTGTTTCAGTGTTTTTAAAAAGACATCTATCGGAATATCATCTTAACACATTATTTGCCTGATTTATAAACTTGTTTTAATGCCATACATTTACCAAAACTGGACAAACTGGTGAAATAGAAACAGATTTTCAACTCACCCACCACAGAGATGGAAGCCGTCTCTGAACCTTCCACGATTATCTTGGGCAGTGTTAGTGAGACTGTCTTCTGAACTGCACCTTCTAAAAGACAGAAAACAGAGAGAACATGTCATACAAACTACAGAGGACAAAGTGGATCCCTGAACAAGACACCTAATGTCTCAGCTCTATGTCTGGATTACATCTGGTCTAACTTTTTTGATAAATGTCATGTACCTCTATGCATTTAAACATTTAGTTGCACGCCTCGACCTGAGCAGTGGTCCCTAATGTCACCTGATTCAGTTATTTTTGAGCAGTGAATTCACAAACTGTACTAGACTGACACTTCAAGACTGGAATTAAGGATCCCTGCTCTAGCAAAGTCCATGAAACCTGTTCCAGGAGATCCACCTTTCTCTAAATTTCTGTTTCAGCCCAAATGCAACAGAATGGACTGATAATCAAATGTCAAGAATAATTTAGAAAAAGCTTTTTGTACAAAACACATTCTGCACTGTAAAGTATAAGATCTGTATTTAATTTCTCTTTATCTGTTTTTAATATGTAATTTATTGCATTATATACAGTATAGTACATTAAAAGTGCTATCAGTGAACAATTCACAAATGACAGTATGAATTATATATTTATATCTTACAACAAAATAAATTAAAGAATAGTGTGTGTGTCTGACCTGATAGGCAGAGAAGCTCATTGTAGCTTTTATACTGTTTAGTTCCTTCAGCCTGAAAATGGCAGCAGAATAAAAATACAATTATAATCACAATTAAAGCTGGAAGCAGTGTTTTCAGGGGCCAAGCACAGACCCAGAGCCGCACATTCAACGATGTGCCATTAATAACTCCAAAATCAGTGAATGTACAAATAACGTCAACTTGAGCCTTATGTGTCCTGTGAGTGCTCCTTACCTGCAAAATGTGTGAGAAGCCCAGAATTAAACTAAATTATTATCATTATTATTATTATTATTATTATTATTATTAGAAATAATCATGTAATCACCTGCACTAGCAGTGTTTTAATGACTGTGTCAATGCGTCCTTTCTGTGGTACAAAAACCGCACTCTTCCCACACCGAATCGACGACCTTACAGCCGCCGCCGTCACATTGATTGTAACCTTCCCTATAACACACAGCAAGAAATCATCGCTTTTCTTAATTCTGCAGAAGTCAACACTGAGCTCCAATGTGTTTTACAGAAAAACTGAACATTGTGGTTGTGATTGTTTTTAATTTTGTAATAAAGAGAGAAGAAAATTGTGTTATTTTATGTCAACTAACATGCCTGTGTTCAATTTTCTTTCATCATGCAGTGTATAATTTGTGTTTAATATGATGGAAGTTAGACATATGGAGACAACCGAGGTGACATTCACATTACAGTTTGAAATCACACACATTTACTATATATATAGAATTGTTTGTCTATTAAATAAAAATTATGCATTGCTAAATGTGCTTAAATTACAATATTTTAAAAATAAATCTACATTCCTTAAAGCTTATTTCTGTTGTAATTATCTGTATCCTTGCAGAGCTGTAAGAACTTCCTGTTCCAGCATTTTTCATGACCTTTAAGTTTAAAAGACTGACGTACCCAGAACCAGTGGTGTGATGGTCCAGGAGACAGTCCAGCTCTCGTCAGCACACAGACAGCGTGTGTGACTGCAGTTCTTACACTTTAGCATGGAGAACTGCTTCGAGTCAGCCAAAATCACATTCACCTTTAACACACAGAGTTTTCATTCCATCAGTTAGCTGAAAACTGAGCCAACTTTTTCTTCAGTTGATCTTTATACATGATGGGGAAGTGGTAGCTCAGTGGTTAAGGCTCTGGGTTCCTGATCAGAAGGTCCTGGGTTCAAGCCCCAACACCACCAAGCTGTTGGGCCCTTGAGCAAGGTCCTTAACCCCCTCTACAGGGGCGCTGTATCACAATCTTGTGCTCTGACTCCAACTCCCTAACCAGCTGGGATATCTGAAGAAAGGAATTTCACTGTGCTATAATGTATATGTGACAAATAAAGGCTTCTTCTGATATGTGACCAGCATTGCTGACTCAGGGAATGCAAAACACTTTACAGAGAAGATGAGGATGTGAAGAAGACTAAAGACTTGAATTAGCACTTTGTTGATCTCTTTTTTTAATCATCCTTGTTTTTTGTTTTGTTTTCATACTGTATGAATCTTCCCAAAAGGGTTTTTAGACTGATGGTACTCTTAGTCCCTGACCTAGTGAACTAGCATCTGTAAGCCACTCTGGATAAGAGTCTGTGGTAAATGTTGTAAATGTAAATGTGATGTTTTTCTGACGACAAGTGTGCCTGTGAGATAAACACAGTGATTGGGTCTTGGGAATAATGGTGTTCAGTGATTGGGTGATGGGAATAATGGAGATCAGTAACTGGGTGTTGGGAATAAGGGTGATCAGTGCTTGGGTGTTGGGAATAAGGGTGATCAGTGCTTGAGTGTTGGGAATAAGGGTGATCAGTGCTTCGTGTTGGGAATAAGGGTGATCTGCGATTGGTTGTTCAGTGATTGGTTGTTGGGAATCAGTCAGGCTTTACACATTGGTGATGAGATGTATAACCAGCAGCTGTGATGTGAGCTGGAGAGCTGTAGCAGGTCGAGGACAGTCTGCTCAAAAAGTTGCTAGATTTGTTGCTCAGCTCTTTTTTAAAATGTAGTTGCTAAAGGAGTCAGAAACATCCCCAAATCTACTGACAGAGTCACTAAGTGGGCAACACTGTGTGAGTCCTTGTAGGAAATTGAAATCCATCTGAACATTGTGTTCTATTAATGCTATGCTGCCATAGTACACATACATGAGAAATGATGTTTGAGTAAATATGATTAAATGAAATGATTCAGCTCACCATCATACAGCTTTTGAGGTAGTTGAAGACGGTGGCCTTCAGTGTGAACCTTTCTCCTCGGATGACGGAGCTCGGCATGGTGAGGCTCACAAAGAAAGGCTGGAAGGCAGTGAGCTCGGTTTTCGGGGCGACTCCGAACCCGACAGGTGACGTACAAAACGCATCAGCCTGCCATGTAGTGATGGAGTCCGGGACTGTTTTATTAAGGGCTGCCACTCCAGACTGACTGTACAGAAAATAACAATGACTCAGTAACGCAAACCAGTAACCACAAAAACGTGGTTCCAACATTCAGTACACACCTGACTGAAACAAGATCCCAAATCCATGTCTCTGGGAAATATTTGCGGATGGTGACAACTGGTTGGATTGGAAGGGTGGCATCTAAAACACCTTCTTTGGCTAAGAGAGACGGTTCTCCCATGCCTTCAGCTGTGGATGGGAAAATGATTTCTAAGCTACAGTATATAACAATATAAAATACTGTACATGTATTAATGCCAAA
The DNA here is from genome assembly GCA_022758105.1 of Pangasianodon gigas. NCBI lineage: Eukaryota > Metazoa > Chordata > Actinopteri > Siluriformes > Pangasiidae > Pangasianodon > Pangasianodon gigas. Next base: position 28,642,928 of record CM040461.1, read on the forward strand.
TGAAAAAGTGACCAAAAAAACCCACTCACTCCTCAAAAACGGCAAAGCCTCAGAGCACACAGAAGTGTTTCTGATATCAGCATTGGTCAGGATCTTGATTCCAACATCCTGAGAGGAAACACAAAATAGTATCACAACAAGTAGTCACACAAGGTAAACTTCCAAAAACATTAGCATTACTTCTTACAATATATAGATACAAGAGGAACAGAATTATCAGATTGCCATCTCCCAAAAGAAAAGAAGACCATGCAATACTGCCTGTTCTTTATCTGCCTCATAAACATACTGTGAGTGGTGAATATGTCAGGCGTAAATGACTCCTTGTTGGAAACTCATCAGCAACAGGGTGGAGTGATAAAGTGGAGTTAATATTAAAATGTTTTTCAAGACATTTGCCAGCAGTTAGAATTTTTTTCATTTATTAAACAACAATGCCCACTTACACTCACTTTTTATCCGCTTAGAGTTATATTTAATGTTGTGGAATGTCCACAAAACAAGTTAGCGGTCAGAGCTGCTGTTATAGAAAATTAATCAACACCTTCTGACCAGTCAGAGTCCACAGTTCAACAGTGTTGTTGTATAATATGATATATTTTATAACTGAATATCGTTACATGTCTAATCACGAAGGATAAGAGATCCAATGACAAAGTCTTACTTTAAAGATGTTGTACACGTCGACTTTTCCGTAGTAAGGAAAATAACGAATCGATCTTTCCACTGGTTTTCTGATGAAGATAGGTGGGTATCCCCAACATGGGTACGGTTCCTCATCATAGGTCATGTATGGATATCCTGATAACATCTGTACAGGCAGCATGTTGAACACCTGGAATAACAGCATGACATTATTCCTCATTATGTGTGGCATTGTGATACCTTTTAAACACTACGTTAGTGTTCAAAAATCTATATAATATATAACTACATAATTATTAAAATTACTATATAACTATATAATTGTTATAATTACCAACAGGGCACGTATTAAAAATATGTAAGTTTAAAAAATGTATTTAAATTTAAAAAATCAGGTTAAAAAAATCACACACATCTGTAAAATTGTGTTTATTAAATAAATACCAAAAGATTTAGAAACTTGAAACTTGAATCTGTTACTCAGCGACACTGATATCAAAATTCACCTCACATTTAAGGTATAAAGTTTTAAATATACTATTAATCAGTATCAATTTTATAGTTGTTAATTATTATATTATTAGGGATTTTTTTGTTTTGCTGTTTTCTTTTTCAAAAAATGATGTAAAAACATGTGCTTTTTTAACTTAACTGTATGGAAAATAATCTAATCTAAATAATCAAATTCTAATTTTCAGTTCTTCAGAAAATGAATTATGAGTTACAAAGCAAAGACCAAAAACACATTTAAATTGGTCATTATTGTCTTATTAAAAACGGAGCAAGGTTCTTCTAGCTTTACTTTAGTTTTAACTCTGATCTGGAACAGTTCTGGGCCTTGAACTTACAGACCCTCACAATTACAGATTCAAAACAAGCTGAATGACTGAAATGATGGACATTTTGTAAGTCTGAACTCACAGATTCGATGGTGAATTCTTTCTCTGGTTGCAACAGCAGCAGACTCTTATCAATGGCTCTCACTGAACACAGCGAGCCTTTAGCAGCTTTCAGGGTCAGTGTTGTCTCATCACCAGGAAGCTCAGAAGGAGACGTGAAATTCAGAGACACCTGAAAAATCATGACAAAAAGAAAGAAAGAAAATAAAGAAAAACTCTGGTTAGACCAAGAAGAACAGTTTGTCTGAAGGTACTGTCAAGGTAAATGTTAAATATAATATTTTTTAGACAACTGGTCATGGCTGGTCATGAAAAATAAATGAGAGGAATAAAATCAACATCTATCAGGTGCTGCATTTGGTGGAAACCCAACACTTCTCATCACCCTAAACATGGCGTGAAGCATGGTGGTGGTAGCATCATGTTGTGACGTGTTTCATCAGCAGGGAATGCGAAACTGGTCAGGGCTGAGAGCAGGATGGATGGAGACAAATATTTAGCAATCCTAGAAGAAAACCTATAGAAGACAATAAAGCCGAGCATACTGCAAAAGCTACACTGAAGGAGTGGTTCAAAACCGAGAATCTGAATAGCAAGACTTGAAAATTTGCTTTTCCCCAAGGGTCTCCATACGATATGTCTGAGATTGAACAATTTTCCCAAAAAGAATGAGCTATTTTCGTCTCTATCTCTATTTTTATTTTATTTTCCTAAATTTTTATATTTCTATATTTTGTTTACATTATTAATATTATTTTTATTTCTTGTATTTTACTCTTACTGTACTAAGCACCAGTACACCAAGACAAATTCCTTGTACATGTAAACCTACAGTACTTGGCAATAAAGGTAATTCTGATTCTGATTCTGATTGTAAAGATGCAGCCAAAGATGATATTGAGCCATGGGAGTATTTTGCATCTTCAGATGTTGCACATGATGTGCCCAGTAAAATAGGAATCTTGAATGATGCAAAAAGTAAGACTTCTAGTATAAAAAGCAGCTATAAAAGGTTTATGGGCAGCGATAATGTGACAAACTGATTGAACGTCTGTGATGGAAACTGCCCCTGATAGTCTGCCCCTCATCTCTGTTACAAACCAGCTAAATATTCAGAGTTTAAGTGCATTGGCCACCAACGTGGCATCACTTAGTGGTTCATACAAATACTTTAAAGTGATATTTAAATGTAGTAACACTACTTTCCATCTCTGGGTAAAGATAACTACTAGGGCTGCAACAACAACAAAATAAAAACAATAATAAAAAACATTGTCGGTAACTTAATAATACAACTTGACTGAATTTCTGACCTTGTTAGTCAAACATGGTTGAACGGGGAAGTTCATGCTGTCTGCCACGGCCTCACCATTGGAAAGGAGCGTGTACAGGACCACCTGAGCGACTGGGGATAACTTGTCCACGTTCTGCAGTGACAGAAACACTCTGCCACTGATCTCTATTACAAAACAGATCAATTTTCAGAGTTGAGCATTGATCACTGGCACATCATCATGTAAAAAAGTTTAAAAATGTAAAAACATATCGCAATAAGAATGACAGCTACGTAGCTAATATTGAAGCAAAGTTCTACAGCACTTATTGTTACAAAATACACATTTTGCATGTTGCGGGGAGTTTGTTTATGGATTGATTACAAACCTCGTTTTGGGTTGATGGGCACCGAGAGACGTCCTTGCCGAACTAAATGTCCTCTGGACATCACCTACAGACGCACAGCATAGCACAGGAGAATGAGTCATTTAAACCTGAATCAACTTTAATGCATGATAAGACTAACTGTTCTTGCGCAAAGATGATTGGCTGATGGATTCGATTGGACAAACTGGCACAAATTGGACTGATGGATTTGATTTTTTTAAATATAGTTCATAATAAAGTTAAAATACACAAAAAAATGTATTAGTTGAATTACATTTCTGCATAAAATAAAAATATGGCAGTGATGATCTTTGTCACTTGTAAAGAATAGGTCTAACTGAAAAATATGGAGTGAGTACACAAGGCATGAGTCTTTATAAGTACTCCTTTTCAGATAGAAATCCTTGTAAAGTACAAATCCTTTAAAAATAATCAAGTACAGTAAAGTAAAGTAATCTTGCTTATAATCCCAAGTTATAATGTTATAATGAAAGGCAGACGCACCATGTAGAAGAAGGATAAGGTCTTGATTCCGCGTGATCTGAATGAGCTGTCGTGAATCACGTACTGAGCCACAGCGTTAGCTTTTTTATCACAGCTGAAAGGCGTTGAGCTGCTCTGCAATTCAATAAAACTTCGGCTCTTAGAGTAGAACGGCTGAAGCCATAGGTAGGCGGTTGGGTAGTACGGTGTGAGCTGATTATTCTCATATATCACTGGTCTCTCAATCTTTTCATAGTGTGCCTAAAAAACATTAAGAGAAAAACAGGAAATAAAGCACCCTGACATGATACCACAATGCTTCTCAGTTCTGGATTGTGATTGGTCAGAAGGTGTTGATTAATTTTCTATAACAGCAGCTCTGACAATAGTGCAGCTGCAAATTTCAGGTTTATATTAATGCACTCATTCTAATATATTAATGTATGTAACATTTTTGCAAGGAGTCTCCAGTGTCAGTGCTTTGTACCAGTCAGAGTTAAAGCTGTAACTTTAGTTTTTCAGACAACAAATGTTTTTTGTCTTTTTAACTTCCAGAGAGACCCCAAACATATTTGATCTATCAAAATTGCAAATTTATTTTAAAAAGAAATAAGGAAAAAAGGAAATAAAGACTCCGCCCACCTTTAAAGAGACTGGCCCCAGACCCCACGGTTCAGTGTCGAGAGAAAACTGTGCGATCCCTTCATCATTTGTAACCAGGTCCTGGACCGAATTTATATTATTACCGTAACTTAGAGTCAGATACACCGGTGTCCTTTTAACAGGATTGGAGTTTGGGTCGGTCAGTTTAATCTAATGAAAAAGGACAGGAATATCACAGGACAATGTCAGAAACAAAAACATCAAATCATCTAAGCTATTATAGATAGAAGAAAATGGGCTTGATGTACTAATTAGCAAAATTACTGATTTTGATTACACAATATTTTATTTAATATTAATTAGCTGGCTAGCAAACATGTGTACCATAGTAAATAGTTAAGTTGATGTCAGCTAGCTAGCTAGAATGGTCAGCTACTAGTTTTAATTACACAATATACTGTAAAAATGAGCCAAATGGTAGCTAACCTGTTAGTATAACTTACTGGTTTTAATTGCACAGTATAGTAGATTGCTTAATGTTTATTGGCTGGATAGCAAACCGTGATAAATACTATAGTTCTCCTAACCAGCATGGCTAACTAGTGCACTAGTGCCATGTAATGAGCAATGAACAGGTTCATATCATCATTACCTTTCCTTCATACGTCATTCCGGGCTTAAACGCTGGTGGGGAATCCTCAAAGGAAAGTGTGACAATAGAAGTTGTTATAAAAGAGTTTCCTGAACCCTTCATAATTACACCTACAAGATAAATAAATGTAAAAATAAATAAATAAATTACATTGCTGGTTATGCCAAAATGACTTAAATGTAGTTGGTCAACAAAGACAAGTTCGAGCCAGAGGTTTCTTTCATTCTACAACTGGAGCTACATGCAAGTTCAGTGCACGATGCTAAACTGGTAGCTATAATAATCTTTCATCATTTGTTAGATACATTATCCTCGTAACTCCAAAGACATTATATATATACAAAATTATATATTTAATATTAAAACTGTTTATATACGATAAAAAAAATTCACTTGTTTAAAGCCAATATATCAGAATTTTTTTTTTTTAAATCTAGATATAGACTTAAATATTTGTATTGTTTTTATTTGCCTAAATACAAGATATTCAAGATATATTTACTTGAATATAAAATATAGATAGTTTTTGTAATCAATTTTATTTATTTATTTATTTACTTACTTATTTATTTATTTCTTGTAGTGAAATGTGTAATATAAAAACTTCCAGAATAAATATTTATGCAGAATCTTTTTATCATTTCACTTATAGCAAATATTTTAAAAGATATGTGTGTATATAATAATAATAATGATAATGATAATAATAAAACCATTCATTCTTCTATATTCTAAAGAAGGCATTATTATAAGAGGCTTGATTTTAGGAATCTCTTACCAGTGCCTTGTTCTTTCACTTCACTTTGAACGCTGATGACACTTTCATAGCGTGAATCAGTTAGCGCATATTCGTTCAGATTTAAAACATGTTGTCCACATCCCGTCTTGTCGGTCTAAAGGAGAAAAAAAGGTCCTTTTTAGTCTATTAATCCCTATTAATCACCTATCCTTATCACGTATCCTAATGCTGATGCTGATTAGGTCAGAATTCCTTTGGGAAGGGGCAGGAGTGGGATTTGAACAAAACATTCCCACATACATCTCTAATTTACAGTAACCTTAATATAAAGCATTACAGTTAGGTGTTTATAAAGAAGGTTAAAGGGAACATAAGGACTGGAAATAGTTAAAATTGAAAGAAACTCTTTTTGTTCAAAAGCAGACTAACCTGCATGGTGTAATTTTGGCAGATGTCTGATGCCTGTGAGCTTGATGGACTGAACCACCAGTATCTGATACTGTTGTGGCAGACGACAGCCGTCACCACACCGTTCACCGGCTTCCCGTATGTATATCTGCAGAGAATCAAAAACAAATATCATGGAATAATGATTTTATAACATGATAATGTCATGTGTTTGGGTTAAAAAAGATTTTTAAAGGATTTTTAAAGTAAAACCATGCTAAAAAAAAAAAATACTATCTACTACTATTTACTATTTTTGTTCTCAGCAAAAATTGTTAATGACAATATTTTTTAAAGGGAGATTTACATTATAGACATTATTACATGTACCGTGTCCGCACAAAGAATGCTTTTAAAAACACTATTAGCTCTAAATCACCTCCAAACCACACCATTATTTTTCATTTTTATTACTCCATTAAGTGTTGCTCCTCCTGATCCAACATGGCCAACCAACGCATTATTTCTGTCTATAGTCTCTACACACAAATGCTGTCAGGTAAACCCAGTCAGCAAACTTCAATTCCCAACACACACACATGTTGGGACATGGCCCAAACATGGCTACAATCAAACATGACAAATGCCTAATCAATTAAAACAATTTCAGAGTGTATCAAACATTATTAGCTTTTTAAGATAAGGCATCATATAAATTATTATTGCATAATTTCTGTATTTGATAAATATATATATAAATAGAAATTTTCTATCATTTTGGACATCAAAGTTTTAGTTTAAATGTTCACTTTTTAATATAAAATATTCACTTGAATTTTTAATATGTGCTTTTTGAAAAAGTTAAAAGTTATTTGAATTTGCATGCCATTTTTTAATTAATTAAACCATTTAAAGATGGAGAAGATTTATAACTGATGCATGAAAGTGTTAATATGTGTTACATTGGTATTGATTAAAAAAGTCTAGACATGACCTGGAGTGATGAAACAGAACATTACTGAGTTGTGATCACTCACTTTGCACACACTTTCAGCGTAGCGTTCGTGTCCAGGATGGTCATGACCGGAGGAATCTGGACCGTCACTTCAAACGTCGGCAGCACTGTACGAGAGAATAAACATTGCTGTTTTGCAGGGCGTGATAATTTATTTCATTAAGATCTCACTTCATTCTATTATGATATTCAAAACAGTAAAAAGATTTGGGGGAAAAGTATAACCAGAAGCAGTGATCATAGGGGTCCAAGCACTACTTCTTGCCAATTGTGCAGTTGCTAATGTAAAATTGTAGAGTGTTTCTATTTGAGGTAAGAACACACTCTTAGAAACAATGCTTACATCTAGAACCCTAAACAGTGCATCAGTTTGTCCCTAAATGTTCTGCATAGAACCATATACCATATATATATATATACAGTCACGTCCATAAATATTTGGATATTGACAAAGATATTGTTATTGTTAGCTGTCTACCAGACCATACTGGAGTTGAAATTAAATAATGAATTTGGCTTTAATTTAAGGTTTTTTACAATTCTAGGGGAGGGTGTACGAATTACAGCACTTTTTATATGTGGTCCCCCCTTTTTAAGGGACCAAAAGCAATTGGACAATTTAACATAATGATAACTTAAATTGTTGTTCTAAATACTTGGTTGCAAATCTTTTGCAGTCAATGACTGCCTGAAGTCTGGAACCCAAAGACATAACCAAACACTGGGTCTCTACACCCTAGGTGATATTCTGCCAGGCCTTTACTGCAACTGTCTTCACTTCCTGCTTGTTCTTGGGGTGTTATGTCTTCAGTGTTACAGCAGGTAAAATGCAGCTCAACTGGATTCTTGTCAGGTGAATGACTTGGCCATTGCAGAACATTCCACTTCTTTGCCTTAAAAAGTATTGGGTTGCTTTCAAAGTATCAGGTCATCGTCCATCATCCATCATAAATGAATTTTGACGCATTTGTCTGAACGTGAGCAGATACACTTACACTTCAGAATTCATCCTGCTGCTTTTGTCAGCAGTCACATCATCAATAAATACAAGAGAACCAGTTCCACTGGCAGTCATACACACCCACACCGTAAGACGAGGTGGAATGCTTCAGATCATGAGCAGTTCCTTCCTTTCTCTTCTCTTCCCATCATTCTGCTACAAGTTGGTCTTTGTCTCATCTGTCCATGGGACACTGTACCAGATTTTGTACTGTACAGGATTTTTTACATGTTTTTGGCAAATTCTAATCTGTTCTTCCTGTTTTTTGAGGCTTATCAATGGCTCACATCTTGTGGAAACCTTCTATATTTACTCTGGGGAAGTCTTCTCTTGATTGGTGACTTTGACACAGATATGCCTACCTCCTGGAGGATGTTCTTCATCTGGCCAGCTGTTGTGTGAAGGGGTTTTTCTTCACCAGAGAAAGAATTATTCTGTCATCCACCAAAAATGTTTTAAGAACGTACCAAACAGTTGATTTGGCCACACCTCATGGTTTTGCTGTCTCTCTGATGGGTTTGTTTTGATTTTTCAGCCTAATGGCTTGATTCACCAGTGACAGATCTTTGGTCTTCATATTGAGAGTTAACAGCAACAGATTCCAAATGCAAATGCCACGCTTCAAATCAACTCTAGACGTTTTGCCTACTTGTAAGTGGAATAATGAGGGAATAACACACATCTGGCCATGGAACAGCTGAGCAGCCAATTGTCCAATTACTTTTGTTTGTAATTTGTTTACTAAAAATTCAACAAACGTGATGATTTTACAGACACAAAAATTTTGGTTGGGACAAATTCTCTAAGGAACATTTTTTAGAATTCATATTTGTATTACAAACATTGCATTTAGGGGCATTTGTATAAAAACAAAATGTTAAATGACTGGTGTTTCTATCACTAAAATACTCTAAGTACATTAATAAAAATAAACTGGGCCTGACCATAGTCTTTGACTTCGAAGGTTTCTGTGATCTCTCCATTTTTCTCATTCCAGGCTGTAATGACATAATACCCATTTGTGGCCTCAGAGTTTATAGGATATGACAGATCCACAAGACCGCTGTTCGTGGAGACGTCCAGCCACTGACCAATACGGTTCGAGTTCGGGTCCTAAAAATGAAAGCCAAACACATAACACAAGGTCAAGAGCTCAAAAAAGTCCATTAATAAGAAAATGGCATTTAATTTTTATACTATGTTTCCTGGGTCTTTCCATGCTTCCTAAGAGCACAGAATTTTATTCAGGCAGAAAGTTCACTTATTTATTCTAAATATTTATTATAAATACACAAAGTTCTCAGATAATAAGTGTTGAATGTTGCTCACGGCCTCGTACCCGCAGTTCTATTGTTGGAAACTGGAAAAAAAAGAAGAAAAAATAGAGTAATCATGTTAAATATATAACGAGTGTACATTTATAGCAACACTTTCTATGAATCCTGAATTTATAAATCATCAAGTATTTAAGCATATATATATATTCTTAATAATGCCACCAAAATTCAGACACTGTAAATCTAGAAAAATTCTTTTTATTATATTAATCATTATTTATTTTATTTTTTTAACTTATGTATTTTACAGTTCTTTGTTTTTTTTTTATTATTTGTATTTTAAACTCTTTATTTTTAACTTTTTAACTTTTGTTTTGAACCCTTTAACTATTCTCAGTGTTTTATCATTAAAAATTCTGTTCATATCTTATTATCAGTCATTATGCTAAAAAAATTATTTTTAATATTCTTATATAAAGATTATTGTATGAATTCCAAGTATTTTTACTGGCAATTATTTTAATTCTAGTATTCTTTTGTTTTTTGTTTTGTTTTTGACATGTAGTTATGTTCAATTCTGCAGTTAGTTTGGACTTAGATTTTTCTAAAGGTTTATTATTGTTTATTTTTAATAATGCTTACAAAGCAGTTTCACCAAATTGCATAAAAATCTGTAAGCATAGTTGATGATATTTAGAGAAATGATAAAAGTTTGTTTGTACCGTCTGATTGTAGGTGAAGAAATTGGAATCCAGAGAGACGATGCGGAACTTCACTGCAGGGAAGAAGAAGATAATATCTATAATGTTGTTTCATTTCAGTGTTTTTAACACATGCTTAAATAATTTATATTGCAACTGGTAGCTAAAGGCAGACACACACAAGAGAATGGAAGGCACTAGGAACTGAAGAAACATTCCAGACTTTAGGTTTTATAGCACAGTACAGCTGAATTCTGGATTGTGATTGGTCAGAAGGTGTTGATTAATTTCCTATAACAGCAGCTCTGACAGTAGTGCAACTGCAGATCACGGGTTTATATTGATGTGCTCGCTCTAATACGTTATCGTTTCTATAGTAACAGATCATTCATAGGGACGTGTACAGTAGACTCTCTACATAAATGAATAAAAAACTTTTATGTTTCAACATGGAAGGAGTCTCCAGTGTCAGTTAGGATTTCTGACATCTTCAGGACAGCAGAGTTTACGCTTTGTGGTTTTTCGGTAACATGACAAGCTGCGTTTTATTTTTTGTCTTATTAACTTCAAGAGAGAGAAAAAGCGGGAGGGAACGACTGTTTATAGCTGCTATAATGTAAGTGACAACAGGAACTAACTTGATTCACTGACATTCCACAACACTAAATTTAACTGTAAATGGATAAAAAGTATGATGTGTTACCTGTTTGTCCTGGTTTGTAGATGGGTTTGTCGGTTTCAATGATGGTCAGTTGAGTTGGAGGTATGATGAGGATCTTTGTTGTCTTGTTCTGCAGTGTGGTTGACCCTTTAATCTGAATGCTAATAGACGCCACTGATTCCACGCTTACGACAGGAACCTGTTAGAAACAAAACCACAAAATCACAATGGTGACTGCATGGGTAAATAAGAAGAAGAAGAATTATTATTATTATTATTATTATTATTATTATTATTTACATTTATATTTATATTTACATTTTAAGTAGTAAGTCTTAATGCTTCACATAGAAAATATTACACAATTATTCATTTATATGTACTGTATATGTATATGTATTACGTATACATATACAGCATTGGGGCGCTGCTCTGCAGGCGACCTGGGCTACTGTGCTGCGTAATTTGTGAGTAACGTGTGTTTTTTGAGGTCTGTGACTGTAACTTTTCATTTAAACCACAGCTACTTCATTTGGAAGGCATGAGGGCATTCATGTGTGCCCTTTGTGTGGGAGTTGTTTTGTTTTTCCTCGTTATGAGTCAAACAACAATGGAGGCTAATGGGCACGAACAAGATCTCCTACACCAGGGAGGCGCTTATGGCATTGCATTTCCCTGGCACAAGTTTTGAAACAGGCGTGCGACAGCGACTGAGGAGGAGAGGCATCCGCCCACCTCTACCTTCTATGATCCTATTAAATGGCCATTCATTACGGAATAAAATGGATGAACTTCGGATTAACTCAATGGCCTGTTACGAATACCGGGAAGTGTGCATCATGGTGGTGATGGAGACGTGGCTTCAGCCTGACGTCCCCGATGCATATGTCGAGGTGGAAGGTCAAGTCAAGTCAAGTGGAGTTTATTGTCATTTCAACCATATACAGCCAGGTAGTACAGAGTGAAATGAAACAACATTTCTCCAGGACCAAGGTGCTACATAAGACAAACACAAAACAACACAGAACTACAAGGGACTACATAAATCCATACATAAAGTTGTACACACATTGTGCATGCCGACAGAGATCTGAACAGGTCAGGAAAATCCTGTGGGGGCAGAGTCTGCGTTTACGTTAGCGACCAGTGGTGTGGTCAAATCACCGTGAGAGAGACCATCAGTGGCAGGGACGTGGAACTGCTATGCATCAGTTTCGTGACCATTGTATTTGCCATGCAAGTTTGGCAGTGTTATCATCAGTAAAACCACACCTAGCTCTGACCAAAACAAAGGCCGCTTATTCCTGTATACTGCACCCTTCTGAAGTCAAGTATGCCTGAAATCAAGCTTGTGAAACTTTGGTCTTCAGAGAACAAGGAGACACTGAAAGGCTGTTTTCTTTGCACTGATTGGGCTGCACTGAATGGTCCAGATATAAATAGGAACAACGAAAACAGGGCTGCATATGTCAAGTTCTGCGAGGACTCTGTGATACCAGTCAAACAGGTTAAACATTTTCCAAACAATAAGCCTTATATCACTAAGGAGGTCAAAGAGTGCATAAACCAGAAACATCAAAAGGACACTGCACTTAAAAAATTGGCTCAGAAAGACCCGGAACATAAAATAAGAGAATCTCACAAACACTATAAAGAATCAAATGAAAGTGATTCATTGAGTAATAAAGTGTATAACTAATATAACTAATATAACACCCAAAAAGATAACCCTGCATGCAATAAATGAGGAGACGATGGTTCATGAGCCCAGTGATTTTTATTGTAGGTTTGATGTTAACTCTCATGACTGCACTCATGCACTGGATGCTATAACAACTGATGATTCTGTATCCAGGCCACAAATAAGAGTGGTCGATGTTGTTAAGCTTTTCAAAGGTCTTGATTCTAAAAAGACAAATGGGCCAGGATGATCTTTCTGCCTTTACTCTGAAAACCTTTGCAGAGGAATTAGCCCCTGCATGGGTGGACATTTTTCAAAGGTCTATTGATTCACACACTATGTCAGATATATGGAAAAGGTCCATTATCACACCGGTTCCCAAAAAGCCCAGTCCTAAAGAGCATAACGACTATCACCCAGTTGCCTTAACCTGCATTGTGATGAAGTGTCTGGAGAGGACGATGGTGTGGAAGCTTAAGGAAGAGGTAGAAGACTACCTCGATTCCTATCATTTGCCTACCAAAGCAACAGGGGCATTGATGACAGCATCCTTACTGGGGTGCACTGCATTGTAAAACATCTAGAGATTCCTAAGGCTTATGCCAGGCTGTTCTTCCTTGATTTGAGCTCTGAAGCTAATTTCTGGGCCGGAAAAATTAAAAACGGAAGCTTGAGACAAAGAAATTTTTGCATTATGTCCAATAGTATATATTGCAAATCATTTTTACATAGATATCCTTAAAATTATATAATTATCACAGGTCTAGAAACACTTTTAAACATTACAAGCTGCACCTTTAAGATGATTTTATGATGGTGTTATTATGAGGAGTCTGACCTGAAATGGGACGCATCGGTAGTATTCTCGTATTACAGACAATTCCCTCAAAAGAGTGGTGCTGTTTTGGTTATACTCCAGGGTCACCTCCAGTGAAACGGATCGACGGGAGTTGACCGTGACACATAGCGTCTCCGTGGAGCCCCCTACAGCCTGCGAGGTCACGGCCAGGAGGTAAATGCTGAATGGAGACAGAAAAGAAGGCAAATTAATTTTGTTCTCTACTTGCTCTGTGCTCTGTGCTATTGATCCTGCCAGTCTCCTTACATCTTATAACAACAGAATTACAGCATTACAATCTCTCTTTATATTCATCAGTGATGATTATCATAAATAATATTACTAATGGTGAAGCACACGTAAGCTCGGTATAGTATCGGAATAAAAGATAGAGGGAAAGAAACAGACAATAAAATGTTTTTTACTCTCAAGGCAAAATGAACATAATGTGTATAAATATGATTTCTAAATGGTTTTAAAACAAACTTAAACAAAGCATATAATTTGTATTTGTATAAAATACTAAAATGTATTATTTTAGTAACAGAAATTGACAGAATTTCAGACATTTCAGACATTCCATATATTCCAAAGGCCTTATATTTTAGAGTCCTTATAATGCCAAGATCCTTGATTCCCAAGATCCTATATTCCCAAGACTATGCTCCCAGGGCCATATATTCCCAAATTTCTGTATTGCCAAGTCCCTATATTCCCAGGGCCCTGTATTCACAAGTCCCTATCATTCCAAGAACTATATGTTCCCAGGGCCCTATATTCCCAGTCCCTATATTCCAAGTTACTATATTGCCAGGGCCCTATATTCTCCAGTCTCTATCATTCCAATACCATATGTAAACAGGGCCCTATATTCCAAGTCCCTATATTCTAAGTTCCTATATTCTCAAATCACTTTATTCCCAGGTCCCTATAATGACAAGTCCCTATATTCTGAAGACCCTTTATAGGGCCCTATATTCCTAAATCCATATATTCCCAGGGCCTGATATTCTAAAGTCCCTATAATTCCAAGACCTTATTGTCCCAAAGCCTTGTGTTCAGAGGGCTCCATATGCCAGGACCATAAATCCCCTAGTCTCTACATTCCCAGGACTCTCCATCCATCTGTCCCTATATAACTAGTTCAGAAAGTCAGAATGTCAGGTTTCTATATTATGCCTATTGTACTTAAGGTACAATCTTGGATCTGTGAGCTGCAGTAATGAGGGTTTTGTTTTTTACATTTAACAGAGTTAACTATTTATTTGTCAGATTTTTCAAGAAACTCCAGTCTAGTGCCTGATGATTGACAGCTTCATAATTGTTGACACAATGAGAAGTCTTAAGATCCCACCTTCAAGTTATTCATACAGTATGAATGAAATATCAAATGCAATATAAATCATTCCATATTAAATCTGCATAATTTGAGAAATATTGAAGGTTCTTACATGTCATCTTCGGTTCTCTGAGCTATGATGCCTGGAAAAAGCAATAAAAGTGCAGAAATCATTCCAGAAAGATGCATCCTGGGACAGAATCTGGAAAGGATCAGACCAGATACGAAGATCTGAGCGCACTAATGGTATTTATTAGCCTCCACCCCACCTGAGTTCCACACCCAAAAAATATCTTAAGTGTTCGTTATTGGGCGAGACATCTGCTGCAAGCACCACCCTTCATTTCTCCGGGCCGTGACCTGTACATTACACATCACATTCCTCACCTTATCAGTCTATCATTAGTTATATTAGTGTTTTATCAAAACACCATCCAATAAAAGAAATAACGGCTTTATTTATTTTGTCATAAATATGTGTATCTGTGTATAATTTATGATATTTACACACTATATTATTCTGTTTATGTAATAATTTTAGCTTGACATTGATAAGTAACTTATTAAAAACTTTTTATTGAAAATCTGGAGTAATTGTTCTTTGTGTGTATACTTATATTTATTCATTTAGTCTTTATATTCATACTTTAGACACTTAGAAATGTGGCAAAACCTTTGACCATCACTGTAAGGACCCAATATTTCAAATTCCTATTTTCCCAAGTCTCTATATTCCTAAGTAACTATGTTCCCAAGTATTCTCAAATTCCTATATTCCAGTGACCCTATATACTTGAATCCTTGTATTCCAAAGTCCTTATATTCCCAAGTCTCTATATTCCCAAGACTCTATTTTCTCAGAGCTCTATATTCCCAAGTCCCTATCTTTCCAGGACCCTATAACATATTTCCAAGACCCTATGTTCCCAGGATCCTATTCCAAAGGGCCATATATTCCCAAGTCCCTATTTTCCCAGAAACCTATAGCCTATTCCCAAGTCCCTATGTTCTTATACTGCCTCAGCTCTATGTTACTTCAGTATGATGCATTATGGAAACTTATAAAAACGTTGCGAAGGTCATGGTTGGGGTCATGGGCCACCAAGGTTCACATCTAACATACATGTTTTTAAATCTAATGTAAAGGACATGAATCCAAAAGTAACTTAACATGGAAGTAATTTTAATCAAATCTAATTTAATAAACACATTTCCAAGTCTCATTTAATGAACATATAATATCAGAATATAACTGTTTGCAGATTTATTAGAGGTGTGGCCTTCAGTCTTCACAAGATAATAGAGGCTTTAAATAAGGCTTAAAAATAATTGCTGGGAATATAGGGCTCTGGGAGTACAGGTCGCTACAAGCACAGCCAGCAGGTACAGGAGCACTGACCCCTGTACGGTTTACCATTAATGTAATAAAGATCTCAGTATATGACAAATTACTGTATTGTACTGTTTATCAACTTCTTCATGTCCTACAGCTAATGAAGTACACTGCAGTCGCTTCCTGGAATTTTAATTCTCTTTTATTTTCTTTATTATACTGATCATTTATTTGTGTGGCATTTGTGTATAACTGTAATCAGTCTAAAGTTTTCTCAACCAAACACACCTGATCTAGCTCACCAGAGGGCTTGATAATCAGGTTATGAGCTGGATCGGGCGTGTCAGCAGTGAGGAGAACTGAGAAGTGGGAACGCCAATAGGAACTCATGTGCTAAAAAAAAGCAACTGTGTCAATATACAGTATTTTACCATGAGATGGTTCTCCTTCATCAAAGTCCTGGTGCTGCAGATTCTCCTCTAACGAAAATTAATTTTGTGCGTAAGTCTGTCTTAAATCGCAGTAAGGAACACACAAATATACAACATTAAAGATATAAACTAAATTCCCTTCAGGTTGAAGGTCATGATGTTCCTCTTTATCTACTGTTATGAGAAACAGACCTTGAGAACAAGAAGAACAGAAAGAGAGACTACAATTTACATTCTTTTACAGAAACATAACGCTATATTTGATCTTAGGTGTTGCGTTTGCGGTTTCTTATTACTGGAAATGATCCAAGTGATTCATGCTAATGAAAACTATAACAGGATTATGTTGTACTCTTTAAAACCTGTTTTTTTTTCTGCTTGGTGTACATTAATAATGGGAAAACGCTGTAAGCCGAACTGTAAGAATATGCACATGCAAAATATATCAGAGAAATGAGAAGAGTTCCTTATAGATAATCTATATATAAACAATAGCTTGTGACAACATCCTCTTTGATAAAACTCTCACATGGGACAGCTATAAATGCACAGCATGAGCAAGTAGATGTGTTTCATGTTTGCTTCACACACAGCATTATGATCATGGATTTGATCATGTATCATGGATTTATTTACAGAAAAGTGCAATCATGATATTGTGGCATATGGAAATATAGATTATGATTCTTTATGCCATCTGTGGTTCTTTATAATGGCCAATTTAATCCTGCAGGATTGTGCACTTTATTTTCTTTACTTTCTTTTTTCTTCTAACGTCCTTCCAGGAAGTGTGCAGTGAGCTTCATATCTGACCGTCTGAATGAAAGTTAAAAACCCCTGGGTTCCTGCAGGATCGTGGTCCCAACACACACCTCCAGCTCTACCTTATGCTTCAGAAACTTTTGAAAAAGACAGCGTAGATCTCTGAATCTCAGATGGACAAGCTTGGACCAGTTTTGTTAGTTTTTTTAGACAACAGTTCTAGCCAAAAGTGCTTAAACGCTTGCCATTTATCTTTTTATTACGGTTTAATCACTATCACTCCCATAGACAAAACAAAGTATTCTATTAAACAAGGAAAAACATGTATTAACCGTTGTATTTAATAACTTTAATGGTGACTAACAAATTCTATTGTGGCTCTAAATGATGCTCTGTTAACGGCAGGATCGTCTGGAGGGTAAACCTGTTAAACATGTAGATTAAAGTCTCAGGAACAGTGCAAAGGTTAATTATAAGAAAATGATTCACTGTGTGCTAAGTCATTTAATGTAGTTCATGTAATTCTCGTTTTTAAAACACACTCGTTTTTTTTAGTCCAAAATCTTTAAGCATTTTACGCAGAAGAGATTACACAAGGTGTTTTATATATATTATATAATATACTTAATACAATCGTTAATAAAATAACTAGAAATATATGAGAATGTTTTGTGTCAACTCTCTAATGCGTATTCTCTTCTCTTAAACCCAGGCAAATCCTTTCAGACCCAGCAGATTTTTTTATGGAATAAACATACAAAGTATTTTTATTATGGTACATGAAAATGTTTACATATACACTATATAGCCAAAAGTATGTGCACCCCGATCATCACACCCATATGTGGTTCTTCCTCAAACATTTGCCACAAAGTTAGAAGCACATAATTATATAGAATGTCTCCGTATGCTGTAGCATTACAGTTTCCCTTCACTGGAACTAAGAGGCCCAAACCTGTTCCAGCATGACAATGCCCCTGTGCACAAAGCGAGCTCCATGAAGACATGGTGTGTGAAGGTTGGAGTGGAAGAACTCGAGTGTCCTGCACAGAGCCCTGACCTCAACCCCACTGAACACCTTTGGGATGAACTGGAACACCGACT
>CM040461.1:28666652-28679022 GCA_022758105.1 Pangasianodon gigas
TCCCATCATCTCACGCGCTTTCAACTCACAGGACATCGTCACTTTCTGTCATGATAAATGGAGAATGTTTTGATGCCTCTGGGAAAATTTAAAAGAAAATGGTCAACAATTGCTTTCGGTTTTTGGGCGAAAGTTCTGTGTGATGATTATAATGATGCCCAGGATCGAATCCAAATGGTTAATCTAATGTACCTTCATGAATTCTTCACAGCTGCTGACAACTTTGATCAATATTTTAACTAATAATACTGTATTAGTCCCTACACTATTGTAAACCGATCATTTTTGTCCACTTTCCACCAGAGTTTGTAAAAAAAAAAAAAAAAGAGTTTGTTATGTTTGATCCAAATTCAAAAGAAAATGGTCAACAATTGCTTTCGGTTTTTGGGCGAAAGAGAAAATAATGCCAAAAAAATGGCCTATAAAACGAGAAATTACCTCTTCCTCTTCACTGAAAGTGGTCAAAGAGTGAACATGGGGCAGAAAAAATAAATCTGCCCTTATGGATGTCTATGAGCGCTTGCTGCAGTTCCTATTTTTGACCACTAGGTGCAATAATAACTGTATGGAAGTGAAGTGTGGGGGATAATCAACTAAGTTTGATAGAAAATATCATGTGCAGGTGCAAATAAAAGTAAGAAGGACTGAGCAGGATTGGTCAGATTGGTCTATTAAAACTATTTATTTTTAATAATTCTCACTCCCATCCACCTACGAAGGATTTGCATATTACAGATACAAAGCTGCACCCAAAGCCTCACCCTTTAAATTAACAGCAGCTTCACAATGAAAATAAAATCTCATCAGGACACGTCCCAGTCTGAATTTCCTGGTTGGAAACTTTTTATATAACGGAGTGGCATTTCAGTCAGGGCGTGTCCCTGCCTCGTACCTCGTGCCTCCTGGCTCAGGCTCCAGATGCAAACTGACTCTGATCAAGGTGAAGCACTTACTGAAGATGCACGAATGCACGAATCAGCTATTTAATGAATTTTTCTGACTGTAATGTTGACATTAATGTAATAATAAATAAGCCATTGTAAAACTAATTCGTTGTGATCTGGATCTCAAATCTTTAAAACTTTTGCTGAGACATTTTAGCACACTTAATGTGAAAACGCTTAATGTTGCTTAATGTACAAAAAGCGAGGCCAAAACTTTACAGTATAGACTCATTTAGTATAAAATAAATATTATAGTTATACAAAAAAACAATTATAGTTAAGATCAGTAAAGAAACAAAACAGTTTAAGCCATGTTATTTTATATGCTGTTTATTTATTTAATTATAATACTAATAATGTTTATAATGGGGAAAGTTAAACGTAAAACTCTTTATATTTAATTTATGGTGATGTTCTTCGGATATTAGTCAGCAGTTATGATTAGTGAGACATTTGTGTTTCTAGGTCAACATTTTAACTCCATACCAAGCCATAATAATGGGTTTCTATAGATCGATTCCCAACTCTTCACAACCAGAGAGGGTGGGGCAAGCAAACTGAAGTGCGCTCACTTCACAGTTACGATATTTTCGACAGGAATTGAAGGCAGCAAAAAGAACAGGAAGTAAATATGAGTATAAATATAAGTAAATCTTACCGGGCTGATTTGGTCGCGGTTCAGAGAAGCTGTTCTCAGGAATCTCGCTCTCTTCTTTCACATTAACAGGGCCGACTGGAAAAACAGGAAATGTGGAATATCATCTCAAGCATTCGTGTCAGACATGTGTGTAATTTATATTATATGATTTATACGGTGTTTCAGCCTGCAGTCCCTCCGCACACAGGATGTTTTTTGTTTTTCGCACCATTCTGTGAGAGACTGTTGTGTGTGAAATTTCAGGAGATCAGCAGTTTCTGAAATCCTCAGACCAGCCCATCTGGCACCAACATCCATGCCACAGTTAAAGTCACACAGATCACACTTTCTCTTCATTCTGATGTTTTTTTTATGCATCGTGCTGCTGCCACATGATTGGCTGATTAGATAATGGCATGAATGTACAGGTGTACAGGTGTTCCTAATAAAGTGGACAGTGGGTGTAAATGTGGTTCTTACACACATCAACTGTTATGTATCACACATTTTCCATGTCGTGCCTCTTTTTTATTTTCACATGTGATTTTCCACATTACTCATTTCTTGTCACATGTGATTTTTTTATGTAATTAGTTTTTTTTATAATATTTATTTTTACATGTTCATTTTGCCACATCAGTCATTGTTTCCTTGTGATTTACCACATGATTCATTTATTTTCGCATTATGATTTTTTTTATGATTAATTTATTTTCACACAACGCAGTCATTTTTCCAAATGATTTCTGACATTATTAATTTATTTTCATGTGATTTTTTAAAATAATTGATTTATTTTCACACAGTGCAGTCATTTTTCCAAATGATTTCTGACATTATTAATTTATTTTTGTGTGATTTATTTTACAATTAATTTATTTTCACACAATTAAGTAATTTTTCCTAACGATTTCTGACATTATTTATTTTCATGCGATTTTTTAAATTATTTATTTATTTTCACACTATGTAGTAATTTTTCCAAATGATTGCTGACATTATTAATTTATTTCTATGTGATTTGTTTACAATTAATTTATTTTCACGTTATTTTTTTTCACATGGTTTAATTTTTCCACATATTAATATCATTATTATGTGCAGTTACGGACCATAACATGCTGAATTGCACCTTCACATGAAATATCAGACACTGTGTATGTCCCATTATACCTAACATAGGCACAAAACTAATATAATAATTAATGGTAAAGTGTATAATAATAATAATTAATATAGTTTATTATGTTGTAGTATGTTAGATGCTCTCATGTTTGAGTATTTAAAACAGTAAAGTAGTCTATTTTCTTTTTTTGTGCTGCCACCTTGTGGTTACATTCTGTGAGGAAATATTGTCACAGCTATTAAACTATTAAACAAGGAATAAAAATAAAGAAATGCAAATCTTTCCTTAAAGATAATAGCTAGAATTTTCTGCTTTATTATTTAGATTTTATAACTTTTGAGTATTTAAAACAGTAGCAAAGCTTTTGTTGTTGTTGTTGTTGTTGTTGTTGTTGTTGTTGTTGTGCTGCCACCTTGTGGTTAATAATAATAATAATAATAAAATGTAATAAAACAGGTATTGAGGGAATCTCACCTTCTTCACTCTGTATGGAGTTTGATCGTCTCTTTTTCGATCGACGTCTAACAGAAATCTTGCCCATGTCAGTCAAACTTTATCCCATGAACGCACTCAGCATGCTGTGGCCTTCTACTAATAAAAGAAGAAAATTAACATTAGTTAAATTATATGTTACTATATACAATAATTCAAATGATTGCTTATAAGATTGTACTATGACGCAGTAAAGTGAATTAAAAAAAAAAAAAGTTTGGACAGAAATGAAATGTTCAGTTTCCTCTTCACATCAAGATGAACATGCGAGGTGTCCAAAGTTTGTTTCTTTTTTTGTCGTTCAAGTTTTATTGTTATTTTCAGACATTGGAGCAGCAGAATTTATGATTTATGTGATAAATCCTTGAAATTAATGTTCCTGGTGTGTAAAAAGGTGAAATTGAACACCATGTGCAGGAAACGGTCTCTTTCTGGGTTTAGAAAACACAGTGAAACATCTCCAGTGTGTTTCTTTAATTTTGCTAATTTAGCAATAAAATAAAATAAATAAATATATTATATACTAATATACTATATTACCTTCTGAATCACTTATACATGAAATCTAGAGTACACATTTATTTAAAAAATAAATAAATAAATAAATAAATAAAAATAACTTCAAAAAAATACCTTCAGTGTAAAACAGGAAATTGCGTACTATTATTATTATTATTATTATTATTATTATTATTACAATTAGTACACTTATTGTTATTATTATTATTATTATTATTATTATTATTATTATTATTATTATTACAATTAGTACAGTTATTGTTATTATTATTATTATTGTTGTTGTTGTTATTACAATTAGTACACTTATTGTTATTATTATTATTATTGTTGTTGTTGTTGTTGTTGTTATTACAATTAGTACACTTATTATTATTATTATTATTATTATTATTATTATTATTATTATTATTACACATACCTTAGATGTTCTAATAATAAAGTATTTAAAAAAGTATTTAAAGCTAAAGTAAAACCGTCTCTTTTTCAAGTGCACAGATATTTAAAAAAAATAATATATACTCAATTTAATATATGATTAAAACAACCGAATTAAGTAAAATAATTTCTATTTTTATGAATAAATGAACTGAAATAAAAAGAAGTTACAGTCCACACAGCTGTATAATAAAAATAAAGATGTAAAGCACAAATAAAAAGCAACAACACAACACTCTAATATGAAGGAAATCATGCTGTAGTTACCATTTGTTTGTTTGTTTGTTTGTTTATTATTTTTGTTTATTTGTTTAAATTCATATTTAATAGCTCACTTTCACTTCCTGTTTTGGGTTAGGTATTACGAAATTTCTTGGGGTTTTTTTATTAAAGAACATGCACACTACCATGTTTTATCATTCGTCCTGTAAGATAATAAACTTCTGCAGAAGCAGATATAAAATAATTTTATAGCTGATTAAAATAAAAGTAAAATAATCCTGACCGTTAGATGTTCTCGTGCAGGCTCTCAGATTCAAATTTTGGAAAAGTGCGGGAACCCAACGTCATCGCGCTGCCACCGGAAGTGACGTTTTTCTTTTTGTTTTTGTTTTGTTTTTGTTTTTGTTTTTAATAATTTAATATAAATATTTTCTGATCATTTTTATAATGATCCCCCAACTTAACGTTGCACACAAAACATGTTTTTCTTTTTTTTTTTATCATTTTACGCTGTAGTTTTTTTCCCCCCGCCCCGCCGTTCCCTCGCCATCTTGTGATACCTCAAACACGTCAACAGAGCCGCCATGTTGGATAGGACAACTTTTCAAGTTAAGCTCATCGACTTGAATAGAATTTAGAGTGATATCGAAAATTTTATTTAAATATGCTGATACACTGTACATCACTTGTCTGTAAAAATCACTGATTGCTCAAAAAAATAAAATAACAATTACTTTGTGATTTTATGTCACTCATATTGCTGATTTCTAATACGTGGGTTAACTTACATGGGATCTCCATCTATCTCTGATAATAATAATAATAATAATAATAATAATAATAATAATAATAATAATATTATTATTATTATTATTATTATTATTATTAAAATGTGGTAATAAGCGCTCTATTCTGGTCAGGGTCAATGTGGTTTCAGAGACTACCCTGGTCACATGGATGGACGTTACACATGTTTATATATATATATACACACGATTAAATATCTTTTATATTGAGTCATGTGTAATTAAGCTGCATGTTGTATGTGCCAGAGTGCCCTTGAGTTAACATATTTGGGCCAGGCCTCGGGCAGAGGTGGGCTGTATGTAGTGTTTAATCAACAATTTATAACATAAATTATGTTTGTTTAGAAGAGATATAGAATGTTATGTTGTTATCTAAACTGGCACACAGAGAATTAAAAAGAAAAACAGAGTGCAATCTCTCTCTCTCTCTCTCTCTCTCTCTCCGTTGCTCAGGAAGAGCTATATGAAAGCACGAGAGTGACCCAGAGAAGATTTTTTTGGTGTGATGAGTCCAAGATCAAGATATTTGTTTGAGACAAGTTGAAAAGCTTTATGTGTGGTGATAACCTAACGCAGGCTATACCTCAATGAACACCATCCCTACAGTGAAACATGGTGGTGGCGGCATCTGCTCTGGGGACTACTTTTCATCCTCAGAACCTAGGCTTCTTGTCAGGGAATTGAAGGGAGAATGGATGGAGCAAAATATAGGGACATATATCAAGAGGACCTTTTTCTGTCTGCTAAAAAACAAACAAACAAACAAACAAAATGAAAGCTTGAGAGAAGCTTTCAGCAGGACAACGATCCTAAACACAAGGCCAAAGCAATGCAGGAGTGGTTAAAAATAAAAAGGGGAATGTTCTACAGATCTGAATCCTATTGAAAATCTGTGCCACTGTTTAAAAATTCCAGTCAACAAACAACATCCAACCAACCTGAAGAACCTGGAGCAAATCTGCCAGGAAGAGTGGGTGAAAATCTGAAACACAAACACTGCTGAATGGATACACAGGTACGCCTTGGGTTTGTCGGATGGGGCTGGCCTTTCGGTTTACCATGCCATGGCCAGTTTGCATAAGATTTCAATATGGCTTGTTGTCACTGCAGTTGTGTTCCAGCTCTCACCTGTTTCTCTTAATTCCAGGATATTATGGTACAAGCTTTAAAACTTTTTTTTTTTTAATTTTCGAGACATAAGTGGTATCCATTTCCAAAAGAAGGGACAATTTTGAAACTGAAGCTGCCAGGCCATCTAGGTAAGTTGTTTCTGTCAATTCAAGTCAATTCCTTGTTTACTTGAGCTGCTTTAGTAAGATATTAAGAGGACATGTACACCTTAAGTAGTAGCAGTAGGGAGCACACACTTGTCACACAGACTTGTCTCTTGGATCCCAAGTTGGGCAACAGTCTGGTGTGTGATGTGCTTGCTGTGTTTCCTGTTAAAGTTTTACTTTGTGACAGCTTCCTGATCCAGCCATGAGAATGATTTCAATACGTTCTTCTTTTGTCAAAGGCATTCTTAAAGCCTATCTAAAAATGTATATAATATAAACTAAGTATGAAAAATTTTGGAAGATTTGCTAAAATAGTGTTAATTTCCCCTCTGTATGGAGACTTTTGGGACACGCTGTATTAATGACAACACGCTTAATGACTCCTTAATAACTCTCGCTAAAACCTGATTATAGCTATCAGTAGCTAACTCCATCAAGACAACTGCAGTCACTTCATAATTTAAAAAAAACTATCTTTAAAAATAAAGAGATTCTAAGACATTCAAGCATGTATACAGGTTTGAAAACCACAGGAACTAACATCAAGATTCCTAAAAGAGAAACAAGAAGAAGGAAAGAGGGAATATTGAATATAAAATATTGAGATGCAAAGTGCAAAGTGTGTGTACCAAGTGCTATATGCAGAACTGGTGACTTTCTTTGCCTTTCATATAAATGACACATTCAGAGTTTCGCTGCTGCTTAATTTGACTTTCATGTTCATTTTATGCAAATGACCTGCATGAAGTTCACCTCTCAGAAGTATGCAGATTTTGTTTTAGTAGAAACGTCCAAGACTAACAATTCTATCATAATGGGACACACTGAAAAAAAAAAGATTGAGTGGTTCATTAAATATAACAAGCAAATCTGTGATTTTTACACAAAAAAGTAAATTATTATAATTACTAGAATAAATGCTTGAAGTTCTGCAATAGATTAATATTTTACTTTCTTTACTGGGTTAAATTTAATAATATTTTGCAAGTACTCACAAAACTAGAAAAAAGAAGTTATGTTTATTTGAACCGATTGCACAGTAAAGTGGGGGCGTGGTTTTTGAACTTGATTTGCAGAACTTTAAAGTGATTTAATTTTGAGCATTATGGATGGGTTGTTTTCAGTATTTCTTGTTTTGTGTCAGCTTTAAGGCCTAAGGCTATTGTATTATGAAATGTTTTGAAAGGGCAAGTGTTTCAGTAAAGTTTTCTTGGTTCAGTTCGATAATTTAGTTAATTAATCAGCATTTCTGCCAGTTCAGTCTTTAGGAAGGCAGATGTGCATGTGTTTATTCTTTATAATGCTACTTCTGGTTGGAACCATTAAAGAGTCAGTGTTAGTAACCATTCAGTAGTAATGATAATATCTTAGCAAAGTCTGGTGTAATCTTTGATGTAGAGATCCTCAGAATAGCTGACAAGTGGCTATTTGTTTGTATTACATCAAATTAGTCATTTTGGCCCAAAATCCTAACTCAAATGTAATGATATTTAATACATTTAAAAACTGCCTCACAGGCCGGGTGAAAGTGATCTATGTAGACCACCCTTTCTCAAGTCCAACATGTCAAATACTGAAGCATGGGACTAAACCTTTAGTGTCACTGCATACGTGCAGAAGGGAGCCTCTGGCTTCAGTATAGTGACTCTATCTGTGATCTGTTATCAGTGAAAACCCGACTCGACGCAAAAGGCAAATGCATTTACTGGCTTTGTGGATGAACCTTGTGCTTCAAGGGTCTGACGCAAAAAAGGTGAAGGAATGAACAAAAAGCACAGTCCAGTATGAAGCATAAAACTTTCATGATATTTATGTGTTCAATGCCACAAGAACAAGATGTAATGAACATAGTCACATTAGTTCCAAAACTCAGGGAAGTGTTTTAAAGTGTTTTAAATTACACACACCTAAAACCATTATTAATGAAGAGACTTCCACAATAAAGTAATAAACCGCTGCCTACTGATAAATATAATAATTACTATATTATGATCCTATGCAGATAGGTCTAGCACTAAAGAACAACATGGAAAGAAACTCCTTTTTACGTCAGACCTTTTTGTAGCACGGGGTAGAGTTTCAAATCCGCAAAGACAGTAAATGTGTTTAGCTTTGTGTGTTTATGTATTTATATATAATTAATCAGGATTTTTATCATATGTCCCACTGCAGCCCTCATTCTTACAGTTGATAGTCAGTGTTCCTGTGCTGTTATAAATGACTGGAGCAAAAACACTGCTTCCGTCGACAGCTGAAATATCAATCCTCCCATCAGAGGGATGAACAGATATTAAACTCTTCTTCAGTGAAACAATCATCTGAAAAAGAGAAAAACCACAAATCACAGGAGATAAGCTTCTTATAGCAACACTGCATTCAGCCAGCAGCATGCTTCATTCCTGAGTTCAACACACCCTATTCAGCTCAATATCAGTGCAGTTGGATTCAGAATTTAAATGAAGTAAAGACATTTGTTGGCATTTACACTGTATTAAAGTCTGTTCTTCATTCCTCGTAAATCTTACCTGAAGTTCACTTGTTTCCTCGCTGATGTTCTTGATATTCATCACCACTGTAAATGAAGAAATTGAGTATTGTACAGATTATTCAAGTTCAGCTGGAACAATATGACAAGCTCACAGTTTAATAAGCATCCAACCCAGTGTGAGCTCATTGCACCTGTCCTTTTTAGCCTCCACCACTAGGTGGTGTATAACTCTTCTACAACAGCTTCCTGTCTGATTGAAGTAGATTTTAAGAGGATTTCAGATGTACAAATCTGTAGCAAGAAGGACTTGAACTTGCTGGCAGTGGAGGCAAACCTGACTATGCTGTTAGTGTCAAGTTCTACTTGTTTACATAAAATAACAGTTGCCCCTCAGAAAGTGTTGTTTCTGAGACTATATATTGTTTATTAGACACAAAAGTTCATAATGTTCTGATAAATTCAAATGAATTTATATTATATTTTTATTAAATCACGTTACATTTTTAAGCAAATGCCAAAGGATTCATGAAGAGGACTTCAGGTACTCATGACATGTCTATCATGCTTCACTTAAAATTATAAAAATTAATGACAAGAGGTGGGGAGATTTTATATATATATATATATATATATATATATATATATATATATATATATATATATATATATATATATATATATATATATGTGTGTGTGTGTGTGTGTGTGTGTACACACCCCTACATATATATCTCCAACCAACTCCCCCACTCCACCCCAATGCAGACCCAGGCCATAAATAATAACTATCCCAAACTTTAGCTTTTCTTTATTTCAAGGGCGCTTGTATCTCTGTTAGGGGAGTTATATTTCCCCCAGCCCCCCACTAATTTCAGCCCTGATTTTGGTATAGAACAGATCCCAAACCCCTACTTACCCTTATTCTTGGAGACGTAGTTAATAATCAGTTTTCCTTTGACCTTGACAAACACTGGGGCGCACACACAGCTTCTGTTAAGAGCTGAAATGTTCATTTTCAGATCAGAGGAAGCAACAGGTGTTAAAGGCCTCTTCAACTGAGCAATCATCTAAAAAACACACACACACACACACACATCACATTAAGATGAGATTGAAGATTTTTTTTTATTACAGTCAACCAAAATATGTGATAATCAATTGATATTGATTAAATATTAAATCATAAATATTGAATAGTAAATTAGTTTGGTCTCTCGAAGGGGAGTAAAATATTCTAATCATTGATCTGATGTTAGATTATTATTATCTACAGGGTTAGTTATAAAACTGTAAAACTGGTTTTAAATTAATAGTCTGAATTTCTTGCCTGATATTTTCAATTTTACCATTGAAAAAATTCATGAAGTCATCACTGCTATATAATGATGGTGTGCATGTTTCTGTTGTGGTCTGAATCCTAGTTCATTTTGCTGCAGTATTAAATAAGAATCTAGGATTATGTTTATCTTCTATTAGGGTGGAGAGATACATTGATCTAAGAGCTTTTCTGTAGTTCAGGAGGCTCTCCTTCCATGCTGTTTGAAATACTACCGATTTAGTTTGACGCCATTTCCGTTCTAGTTTTCGACTGGTCTGTTTTAAGGTGCTTGAGTATGATCGTTATACCAGGATGCTGGTTTTCTCTCTCTGATTATTTTTCTTTTAAGTGGAGCTCCATTATCTAGCGTGTAGCAGAACATTGACTCTAAGCATTCAGTTGCCTGCTCGAGTTCTTCGGGATCAGACGGTGATCCAATCATGGCTGATAAATCTGGGAGATTACTGATAAAACCCTGAGCAGTTGCTGATGTGAATGTACGTTTGATGCATTTTACATTTGAAATGAGATGAGATAATGATCTGAGAGAGCTTCAGACCGCAGAAATGTGACTATCTTTTCTAGATTTGATCTGAATGTTAGTATTAGATCAAGAGTGTGAGCAGCACTATGAGTGGCTCCTGTTACAGTCTAACAGCACAGTGTTACACCTGCTCAATCAAGAAGCGCTCTTCTCAGAGGGTCTTCTGGATTATCAACATGAATATTAAAGTCTCCAACAATTAATGCTTTGTCTAAACAAACAACCAGGTTAGAGCTGAAATCTGCCAATTCACAAAGGATTTCAGAAGATGGCCCTGGGGGTCTGTAAATCATAATTAGCGGAATCCACTGAGTAGACTTATAAAATGACAAACGACAAGCTGAAAAGAATAACAGATTATTTTTCCAAGTAGTATTTTTAAAAGAAAATTAAAAGTTAATTACACAAATACTAGGATCATCGAGTATGATGGCGCTTTGAATAAGCCCTTAAGCTAAGCTAACAAAACCAAACCGGAGACCAAGGAATTAATTCTCGGCTAATTATTATTTCAAATAAATATTTAAAAAATAAATAATTAATTTTTATAAAAACTAAAACTAAAAATAAAAGCTCTCACCGTGTAGAAGCTCCAGGTTAGTGTGTGCGATGTGTAACACGCACCTTCACGGTGCTACCTGGATCACGACGCGGGTTAACAGCTCGTTAAATTGAGCCAGGTATTCCTCGTCCATCAAATGCGCGTTCACGGACAGACGCGCGTTCACGGCGCTACCTGTTAACGCGATCGCGAAACACAATGGACAAGCAAATGGCCAATCAAATCGCTCGCGCGAAACGAAATAGGGCGTTTCACCGCGCGTCAGGTAATGGATTTCCATATATGTACACTATATGGCCAAAAGTTTGTGGACAGTTAACTGTTACACCCATATGTGCTTGTTGAACATCCCATTCCAGATTTATTCCCCTTTGCTGTTATAATAAGCTCCACTCTTCTGGGAAGGCTTTCCACTAGATTTTGTTCAGCATGTTATTTAGGGGTTTCCTTTTGTTCGATAATTATAAACTGATTTTCGTTCTAATAAGTGTCTTTAATGTTTAGTGCTGTAAACTGTACACCTTTACATTTTATTGTCCGTTTTAATTTAGTTAATTATTATATATTAGAATTTAATTATCGTACAGCTGGACATGCTGACTTTAGCTTTCACACTGCCTGTTGTTTCAGAGCTTCATAGACACTGGTCAGAACCTACAGTGGGCAAAAATGACCAAATAAAAAACTAAGATGGTAAAAACAGAAATTGAAAGAAACCAGGGCTGTGGATAAAATGATAACTGTATTTGTACAACTTTAAAAGAGAAATCATGTCAGTGTAGGAGTCAGTGCAGTGTGATATGGTCAGTGTTTATTTTCAACAGAGTCTTTTTGAAGTGCTAAAAATGTCCAAGCCTCAAAAATCTCACAAGGGCAGGGGGACGAGGAGGGGATGAAGCTGAGGAACAACAGTCTGAAGAGGGGGAAGAAGGGAAAAAGAGGAAAAATGAGAGGAAAAAAAGAGGAAAAGAAAGAAAAAAGAAAAGAGAGATAAAGA
>CM040461.1:28690889-28705088 GCA_022758105.1 Pangasianodon gigas
TGTCTTTCCTTCTCTTTTTTCTTTATTTTTTCCCTCAGTGAATTTAAAGCACCTATCTATCTATTTTTTAAGCAGTCTATTTTGGCACAAAGCCTGAGGGCCTCTGTTAGACAGCAGAAGATGAAAAATTTCACCTTTCAGCACAATAACGTCCCAAAGCACAAATCCAAGTCAACAATTCACTACGTTCACTACATCTACGTCGATAGACTGTTAATCAAAAACACTGAGTGCTGTATTACAAGCAAAGTATCAGTTACGATTACTTATGCAACCAGGTTATTATAAGTTTTTTCTTTTTTCCTAAAAAATTTCTACTTGTTTTTCAGTTGAATTTTGTTGGTTGCTATACCACATTAAAGGTGGAAAAAAAACTTGATTTATCATGGTTTTTTTTTTTACATCACAAAAACTGGATTGTGTAGACTTTTAATATCCACCTTATGAGTGGACAACATGGCGCCATTTCTTCCCCATTTTGCCGATTTGAGGCCTAACTTTGGTTGAACTGAAAGTTGCCCTCTTGTCTGAGTTTACGCAGTAGGTGAAAATTGGAGTGAGAGTCTGCGCAGTAGAAGTGGCTGGATGGACAGTGCATCCATCTCTCACCAGAAGAGTGGAGTGTGTTTAATAAATAGGAGTGACTTCCAAAATGATGTGATTTGTTTATTTCAATATGATGACTTGGGCATTTTAATATCCAAACTGAATTAATATTAAGGCGTCTAGCTCGCTAAGGCATTTATGCCAGTGACTGTATCTACAGGACAATGTGGAGTCATTCACTCTCACTGTGTGTTTTTGAAGATTTTTTTGGGTCAAAATAAGAGTCACAATTTTGCAAAAATACAGCATTATTAATTAATATGTAAAAATCCTAAACTGTAATCGTATAATTTTCACAGGTATATTGATTGTACTGTTGTAAAGGATTTTAGAGTTTTGAGCCGTGACTGACTGAGCTTCTATTTGCTAGCTAGCTGATATTATCCATCATTTTAATCAAAGTAATGTAAGTATAAGTAGTGAATGTAAGGTACCAACTGAAAATACTGAAACTGAATATACTGGTAAACAGCAGTCAACATTTACACTCAACACAGCTAGGCTTTAAGGAAAAAAAATGCTGCTCTGCATGATTTTCATCTAGCTCTACCCATCTGAACAAGTGCTCTTTTATGCTCTGCTTGTACTCTCAGTGCAGTAAATGTGTTTAGCTGTGTGTGTTTATGTATTTATATATAATTAATCAGGATTTTTGTATCATATCTCCCACTCCAGCTCTCATTCTTACCGAAATAATTGATAGTCAGTGTTCCTGTGCTGCTGTAAATAACAGGAGCAAAAACACTGTTTCCGTCGACAGCTGAAATATCAATCCTCCCATCAGAGGGATGAACAGATATTAAACTCTTCTGAAAAAGAGAAAAACCACAAATCACAGGAGATAAGCTTCTTATAGCAACACTGCATTCAGCCAGCAGCATGCTTCATTCCTGATTTCACACACTCTCATTTACATTTTACACATTTGGACACATGGAGATTATTATTTTTGGAGAGAGGACTGAAGTGCTTGTGATGATTTACTGCACTGATCTGTTACTAGTTAATATTCAGCTCAATATCAGTGCAGTTGGATTCAGAATTTAAATGAAGTAAAGACATTTGTTGGCATTTACACTGTATTAAAGTCTGTTCTTCATTCCTCATAAATCTTACCTGAAGTTCAGTTGTTTCCTCGCTGATGTTCTTGATATTCATCACCACTGTAAATGAAGAAATGGAATATTGTACAGATTATTCAAGTTCAGCTGGAACAATATGACAAGCTCACAGTTTAACAAGCATCCAACCCAGTGTGAGCTCATTGCACCTGTCCTTTTTAGCCTCCACCACTAGGTGGTGTATAACTCTTCTACAAAGTTGTAACAGGAAGTAGACTCGTGTTAGGTATCAAGTTCTACTTGTTACATAAAATAACATAGTTTCCCCTGAGAGAGTGTCAGGACTGAGACTATATATTGCTTATTGCAAAAGAAAGGCCATAATAATCTGGTAAATTCAAATAGATTATTATTATTATTATTATTATTATTATTATTATTATTATTATTATTATTAATATTTACATCACATTACATTTTTAAGCAAACACCAAAGGATTCATGAAGAGGACTTCAGGTACTCATGACATGTCTATCATTCTTCACTGCAGATTTTTAAACTGTAGATTTTTTAAATTAAACTGTTTTTTGAAAACTATAGTATAGTTATAAAGAACAGATGGTACACTACTCATGACATTAACGTCATGCTTTTCTACTGTATAAATGAAGAATAAAATTGCCATTCGGTTGTATATGTGCATTTCAAAATAGTCATAAAATCATCACATGTGGAATTTATTTAAACTCCCATAAAATGTTCAGATCACGCTGTGAAATGTTGGACATGTTGGCTATTATTCTAATTTATACAGAGGAAAAGCATGAAATTCATCTCATGAACACTGTGGCATCTGTTCTTTAAGGATATTTTTATATTTTACAGAAAACAGTTTAATTTAGTAATTTTATTGAAGTATATAAAATGATGTAACTGAATATAATTAACAGTAATTTACACCTGTCGAGTCATTAGCACCTGAAATCATGAATCACCTTCATGAATTCTTTGGAGTTTGCTTCAAATGTAATGTGATTTAATAAATATTTAATACGAATTCATTTTAATTTATCATAATGTTATGGTCTTTTCAGTGCAATAAGCATATACAGGTTTAGTCCTTAGCGAGCTCCTACACAACCAAAGCAACTTAACTTTCACACCAAATAAATAAGTAACAAAACCAACACAACAGTTCACAGTGTTTGAGTCTACAGGCTAAACCTTTTTATAATTCTTTACATCAAAAAATGGCAAAAATCGATCAAGTTTAAAGAGACGCTATAAAGCATTAAACCAAATAATAATAAATTTACTAAATAAACATATTTGAAGAAGAAATCCCCTATTACAGCATAATGCTACAAATAAATTACATCTTATTAATATCAGCAGTACAACACTGCCTGCTGCTTAATACTTACTTCATAATATGTAAATACTTAAGTAGTTAAAACTTAAATAATTCATTTAAAAATGCTTAATAAATTATACTACTAAAATATTAATTAAATAATTGTTTTTTTTTTTATCTGGATTGTTCGATTGGTAAAATTTGATATTCAATTCAGCAGCATTGTTACTGTTTTTAATAATCTGTTAAATTATTCATTGCCAATACAGTCAGGATTTAAACAAGATCTTTTGGTATGATGCTCTGAAATGAGCCTTCTGATCAACTTTAGATCTTTTAAACTTGAAGTGGAAATATGCTAACTTTCCAGAATAAAATTCACACAGTTTTATTTGTTGTGTAGAATACCTTACTGATATAAGAGGGTTTGATCAATCGGACTTTTTCAAGTTTCTAGTGGATTAAAAAGTGCCTCCTGGCTCAATGATATTGACAGATCCAGTGATTTTGAAGAGCAATTACTTTAAAACTCTACTGTACAATGAAGTGATCTTTATTGTGAGCATAGAGCAGGTCACTGTGAGCTGATATAACGGGGTTTGATTGTCTACTAATTTGAAATGTTCCTTTTTAATTTTAATTTAATTTTTAATTAAAATGGCCTAATGATTAAACGCAGTTTTGTAAAACGTAATGTGCACGCGCACAAGGGAAATATTATTTGTTTTGTTTTCCCAGCATGCATTTGCACGTTTATTCACGAGTGCATCAACGTCATGGATCAGTGTTGAATCAGCGTTGCATTTAGTTTTGATTTTGTAAATCGAATCAAACTTGATATGGAATCGTGTTCTCGGATCATATGCATATGCTTAGACTGCTATCAGACTCAAAACACCTTACTTATTTGATTATTTGTTTGTGCTGTAGCGCGCGCTTCTGTGGTCTGAAGGTCCGGTAGTGGCATAGAGGCAGAATATGAGCTTGTGCTGAAACCCTGCTTCCTGTTCTGAGACTCAAATTTTCCGGTCTGACTATTCCCCTCTCACCCTGACACACTGCTTCAGAGGTTTACTGAAAGTTTACCTCTATTGCACTGTTTCAAAACACAGCTGTATAGTGTTCCCTGGCTCTAGTTCTCAAACTCATCTGCTATTCACCAAGTACCTCTTTATTTAGATTTAAAAAAAATAAATAAATAAAAAGAAAAAGAAAACACACACCATTTCAACTCAAATTCAACTAAAATAAGATTATTATTATTATTATTATTATTATTATTATCATTATTATTATTATTATTATTATTATTATTATTATGGGGCGTTTTCAGCTTCACATGTATTATACCACATGCTATGAAACAATTGCCATTAATTAAAAAAAAAATTTTTACACCAGTGTTTAAATGTTTCTTGCTCATGTGCTTAACAGACATGCAATGATTTAATTAGAATTTATTGACAATAATTTCTATATTTAAGAAAATTAAAACTTCTAATAATTTTCCCAGATAGTGTCAGTGGTAGAGATCACATGCAGTAATGAATGTACTGTACTGTAAGGTGGCTTGTTTCGATTTGTCATGTTTCCTGTACCTCTGTACCTTCCTGTATCTCTGGAGCTTAATTCAGTACATGAATATCTAGTTGAGTTAGCTAGGTTAGTAATTTCTTTAATATATTATTATAATATTCTACTCTCTAAACAAAATGCGGGGTTATTTTTCTGCCTGAGCTGTTCGGCAAATTTGATCGGTTTTCTCAGTACTGGGAAGTTGTGGTGTACCTCAGTGGGTTAGAAGCTGCTCATGCACTGTTTCGGATCAACTCAAAGCTTCAGTTACCTGACTCGGGCTTTCTGAATTGTCTCAGAAGGTAACAGTTTCCATCCTGCACCAGGAGGGCTTCTCTGTTCATGTGTTCATCTGGAAAGAGAGAGGAAGAGAAGAGAAGAGAAGAGAAGAGAAGAGAAGAGAAGAGAAGAGAAGAATGTAGTTTCATGGCAGGAAAGCACTGAACATATCATTTCTGGATTTTCTCTAAACTTGAAGTGGAAATATGCTAACTTTCTAGAATAAGATTCACACATTTTTATTTGTTGTGTAGAATACCTTACTGATATAAGTATCAATCGGACATTGTCAAGTTTCTAGTGGATTAAAAAGTGCCTCCTGGCTCAATGATATTGACAGATCCAGTGATTTTGAAGAGCAATTACTTTAAAACTCTACAGTAATATTAATTGATCTTTCTTGTGAGCATAGAGCAGGTCACTGTGAAGTGATATGAGTGAGTTTAATCATATGTTGTGAAAAGAACCAACTTTACAGTATGGCTAAAATGTGGTTAAATAATTAATAATACATTATTGTTATTATATAAATGGATTATTTGTAATTAAATGATTTATTGCTGTTAATTAAATAGCCTGTAGTGGTAGAGATGGGCAGGTTACATGTGCAGAACAGATCCCAAACCCCTGCTTACCTTCATTCTTGGAGATGTAGTTAATAATCAGTCTTCCTCTGACGTGCGCGAGCACCGGGGCGCACACACAGCTTCTGTTAGCAGCTGAAATGTTCATTTTCAGCCCCAGTCCAGTGCTGCTGCTTTCTGCCAGGTCTGAGCTGATGGCACTGCTGCACATCTCCGGATTGTGAAGGAGAGTCAGAATGATGTCTTTCTTCTGCTCTACCAGGGTTCCTTGGCTGAGCACTGCGCCTGTGGTCCTCAGCGCTGCCCTTTTCTTTGTGCTTCTGCTGAAGAGCTTGGACAGCACCTCTGAAAACACACGCCAAATGCCTGTGAGGGAACTTGTGCACTAAGGGCGCTTTTTAAGGACGTGGTTTTCTGCCTCCTACACGCTTCTGTTTCCGATTATTCTGCACTGGACTGTATGCCTGCACGCGCTTTAGAAAAGCTCCGTTATCAAGCTAAAATAACCAACCAAACCGGAGACCTATAATTAGGCTGTGTATTAGCTTATTTCTAAATAAATAATAGTAATAAAGTCTAATCCGAGATTTATTCGTTTAATTATGTAGTTTTGTCCTGTTTTATTCAGCTAGATAACTTACAGAGAGATGTTACCGGGCCGCGCGCGCTGTCTCGTGTGTCTCCTCCTTAAAGCGCTCCCTCTGAAGGGTGTGTCGTCTTTCTTGTTTGGTTGGTTTGTTGGTTATTTGAGCTGAATAACGGAGTTATTAAAAGGCAGCTGTAATGTTCTCTAGAATGATCTCTAACATCATCAT
This sequence comes from Pangasianodon gigas, assembly GCA_022758105.1. Classification (NCBI taxonomy): domain Eukaryota; kingdom Metazoa; phylum Chordata; class Actinopteri; order Siluriformes; family Pangasiidae; genus Pangasianodon; species Pangasianodon gigas. Next base: position 28,697,165 of record CM040461.1, read on the forward strand.
CATCATCATCATTATTATTATTATTATTATTATTATTATTATTATTATTATTATTATTATTATTATCATAGGGCACTTTCAACTTCACATGTATTATAGCACATGCTATGAAACATGTCTGAATCTCAGACATCCTGAGAAGTCGTTACTGCTGGACTTCTGAAGCACTCAGCAGAAGAATACTCACACTGTGACCCAGCGGGTGCTCTCTCTCTCTCTCTCTCTCTCTCTCTCTCTCTCTCTCTCTCTCTCTCTCTCTCTCTCTCTCTCTCTCTCAGAATCCTCGCCGGTCTGCACGGGCTTTAATAACGCGACGTCCTCGTGCAGGTGATCAGTCTCCACGCGCTGCACCTGGCCGCGCCTCTTCATAAACCCCCCGAATGCCTCACTCCGCGTGCGGACAAAGATCTGTGCCAGGTACCAGCTCCACGACACTCCGGCAAATCACACCAGCTACTGAACCTGAACAGGAACTTCTATTTGGCGAAAGATAATACTTTATTAAAAAAAAAAAAAAAAAAAAAAAACAAGAAATACTGGAACATTGTGACCAAGGCGCTACATACATCGCTCTTCAAGGCGCAGTTTTATCCACTCCTCTTCTCCTGCCACTTCTGTTCCAATATTTCGGCGTAAAGCTGAGAGACTGTTTTGTACTGCAGGTACAAAGGCGTTAACCTGAACAATTTGTCAGCGCTTCCCCGCTCGGAGTTATCCTCTGTGTCCGCGGGCTATGGGCTCTCTGGCAGAGAGCGCTGTTATGGTGATTCATAACCCACATCACACATACATAACACAACATAAGCCCAGTGTCAGTACCACAGTTTACTTCGAGTCATCGCTGGCAAATGTCATGAACGTGAATGTAGAGGAGGAGACTGAGCTTCAGAATTGGAAAAGAGGAAATACACACAAGAAAACACTGAGGGAAAGAACTAAAGAGGAGGCTAGTAGGAGAAATGTGTCTCTGAGATAAATATTCGGCTTTTAAAGTAGGAATTGAGCTGTTCTGAGATGTTGTTGTTCCCCGCCTCGCTGTGCTGCTTTTGTGTTGAGATGTAAGCTCTTGTGTGCCACATTTCTGATCCCTCACAGTGTAACATAACTCAACTATCAACTCAAGAACTCAGACAAGGTTTAAAAGACCAAAACTAAACTGTGCAACAATTCTCAGATCATGATAGCTCATGTGAGTCTAGCAGGATCCATCTATAGTGGGTCTGTTATAAGAATTGTAAGGTTTTATTTCCTTTTATGGCTTATTAAAACATAATAAATTCACAAAGCCTATATGTATGAAGCCTTTAAAAAGAGGAAAATCAATCTGTGAAAGTTTTCACACATCCACCTGTAACTGGAAATAATGTTTTACTATCATAATAGTCAAAGTGTTTCATGAATATCACCTCCCAAGTGCTATTACAGGTTTTTTAAATTATTATTTATAAGCTGATTTACAGTGTATAATGGCTTGGACTGTTATCCACAGCCTGTGTGTTATTGTTACACAATGCCATGAATAGAGCTGTATAAGACAATATAAAAAAAAATGTGAAAGTTTTAAGTTAATTCAAAACTCAAACTGGTCAAGACGAAAGTGGTTTCAGTCAAGCTTTTGAGTTATAGTCTATAATCATTATAAATAAATAGTCGCAATAATTAATGATGAATAACATGAGATAATGTTCACATGTGTACAGCAGCACACTGCGGATTTACAGCCAAAACAAGTCTGAATTTTAAACCTCAAACTACCTCTACTGCTCTACAGAACCGAACTTCTTCTTGTTCTGATTAAGATTCGGAACCATAAATACTTCATTAACTTAAAGAGAGCAGTAATAAAATGATCATTACCTGTAGCAGAGGAGCTGAGAATGAGAGCCTTGCTCAGCACAGGAAAGGAGAGTGTATGAAAAAGTGGCAAAGAGGTGGGCGTGCCTCTGCGGTTTAAGCCTTTAAGACTTGAGCACGCACACTTATATGTCACCTCGGGTTCTGTATTTTTTATTTTTATGTATTTTTCTCCTTGTAATCTGCAGGGAGGTCAGTGGTGGAAAGTCCTGAGAATGGGGTAGCAAAACCTTGAGTTTTACTGAACAGCTATGAAACATTTTGTGGTTTCCTATAGTTTCTAATTTCCAAGCTGGCACAACAAGTATAAACTCCTGAAGACCCAAGTGGCTTTAGGTTCAAAAATCTTTAAATTAGAAGATTAAATGGCTCTGAAGGAAAGAAATTTTGAAGTAACACCACAGACTTCATATTGCATAGAAGGTGTAATAATTAAAAGTTTATTGAACAAAATAATGAAATTCATCATGAGTAAGATTACAAGAGGAATCTACTCTGCTAAAACAACAACATTTCGAGAAAAACAGTATAAAAAATAAAATTGCATTCATAAACAATCATGAAAATTATCCGTAGTAATACTGTATTAGAAAAACAATCTACTCTGATAAAACATTCAGAAGAAAAAAACATAAGAAATAACAATAACAATAAGAAATGCAATATTCAAGAGAAAAAGAAATGTGTATCACTTCTCAATACGTGGATCATGTTTTTCACTCATTAACAAAAAAAAGGGTAGACACAGTGCAAAGCGGCACCCAGATGAGTCTGGTTCCTGAACGAGGTGAAGAGAGGGAAGTGAAACTGCAGTGGTTTTGCCCAGTGACCAGGAAAGTCCTCCAGAAAAATAAAGTGATGAACATTTACTTTAAAGGTGTAAAGGTGTTTTCTTGTGACATCTTTAAAGGTATTGTTTAGGCTATTTCCTAAGTTTTTCAGGGACACTTTTGGCCATTTGACTCTGGGTGCTTTAATAAGAGCGACTTTACACCAGGACTCTGGCGTTGGGACCCCTGACTCATCAGGTCAGACACACTAAACCCAGAAAGTTACCATAAATATGCACTACACTGCTATCTGAAAACAAAGATATTTACTAGATAAGCACATTTAAAACTTTAAAAAGAACACCTTGCTTATTTAATTATTTAATGTATTTAGGTATGTTTCATAGTGCGCTTCTGTGGACTGAAGGTCCAGAAGTGGCATCCAGTCAGAATATGAGCTTACAAAGAAATCTGACAAGTCACTGCCCTTGTCACACTCCTCACAGATCCATTACCCGAGGTGTATAAAATTAAAAATAAATAAATAAATAAATAAATAAAATTTTTTAAGAAACCCTCAGATTTTGACTACTGAACTTTTTCAATGCACAGAACTGAAAGTGTCCTCTTTCTACTTAAGATTCAGAACCATAAATCTATTCATTAACATAACCAGAGTAGTATGCACATCACATTTCCTGTGGTTTGTCTTCGCCAGTCGCACAATCAGCACACTCATGCACATCAGGTCAACCACAGACTGAAGTTGAAAGAGTTACCTTGTGTGTGGTCAATACATGTTGCTAATATTGTTTTTTTTTTGTTGGGGGACACAACTTTACATATATATACAGTACTGTGCAAGAGTCTTAGTCACATGCAAAGAAATGCTGTAGAGCAAAGATGCCTGCAAAAATAATGAAATTAAATGTTTCTACATTTTAAAAAAATGCTATAAAGAGCAGTAAACAGTAATAAATGAAACAAAGTCAATATTTGGTGTGACGATCCTTCACTTTAAAAACAGTATCTCAGGTGCAGTGTGTGCAGTTTTATAAGGAAATGAGCTGTAAGTGTTACTGCAGCCACAGTTCTTCTGGAGACTTTGACTGTCGACTCGCTTCTTATTTACATTTCCTTTTACATTTACATTTATGGCATTTGGCAGATGCTCTTCTCCAGAGCGACTTACAAAAGTGCTTTGAAGTCTATCAGAAATACATTCTGATACTCGCTCACTAGGTCACAAACTAGGAATACCATCAGTCCAAAACTCTGTTGGGGAGGTAATAGACAAGCGCTCAGACAATACATTCTTTTTTTCTTTTCTTTTTTTTTTTTGTTTTTGTAAGTGCTAACTTAAGTACATTGCGAAGGGATAATTCTTTAGACCTCGTTTGAAGACTGCCATTGACTCAGCTGTTCAGACATCTAGGGGAAGTCCACCACCTTGTTGCTCGCGAGCCGCGGGTTCGCCACCGCTTAAGGAGGACAAGGAGAAAACATTATATATATATATATAGTGGTAATGTATATTCTCCTTATCCTCCTTAAGTCGGCAATTATCCAAGTTTAGTTTTAATGAGATCCTTTTGTCCATTATCACTGATGAACACAGACACACAAATAATAAGCAGGGCTCTAACAGAATTGTAACAGTTATTCTTTCATTAACCAACTGGAATATACTAACAAATAAGCTTTGATTTCATTACATTTATTGTTTATTAACACCAGCAGGTCAGAATGTCACAATATTCAGAAATAGTGTTTTCCTCTGCTGATTTAGGTCTTTCTGACTATCTAGCTATCTTTTTTAATATGAAATTACCACACACAAATATCTCCTCAAATCGTACCATAAAATTTTTTAGATTTCACTAACTTTCTTACTTCTTCCTTAAGTTGTTTTTCTTCATTAGATCCCCTTGATGACAAAATTTCTCTGTTAAATAATGTTCTCATATCTGGCTTGGATTCCTCTGCTCCTCTGAAATCACAGGCCATTTCCTTTTTGCGTTCTGCTCCTTGGTATAATGACAATCTGCAGTTTGTCGTAAACTGGAGCGCAAGTGGTGGCTTTCTGGCTTGAATGTATATTACCAGAACACTTGCAAGATTATAAAGCAGAAATGTTATCCGCCAGGTCTCATTATTTTTCCCAGATCATTGCTGACAACCAGAACAATCCCAGAACTTTTTCATACTTTAAATAGATTACTCAAGTGTAACTGCTCCACCAATTTGCCTGTTTCAACTGAGCTTTGTAACAAATTTCTTGACTTTTTTTAGTACCAAGATTGACAATGTTCGTAAATCCATCCTTACTACTCATTCTGTCTCCCCTACTTCTTCTCTCAGTCTCTCCTGCTTTTCTGGCACCCCTCTTTCAAACCTCTCTCCACTTGACCATGTTACTCTAGGTAATGAGCTATCACGTATGAAGGCTACCACGTGCATTACTGATCCTTTACCAACTAGTTTATTTAAATCAAGTTTTGCCTCATTGGATAACTTTAACAACTTTCGTCCTGTGTCTAACCTTCCTTTCCTTTCAAAAATCCTAGAACGCTCTGTTGCTTCTCAATTACACAATCACCTCATTGCTAACAATCTTTTTGAGCCCCTTCAATCCGGCTTCTGTAAACTCCACAGGATAGAAACAGCTTTAGTTAAGGTCACTAATGACTTGTTAATAGCTTCTGATTCTGGTTCTCTTTCTATTCTCGTCCTTCTTGATCTCAGTGCCGCTTCTGACACTGTTGATCACACTCTTTTACTTACCCATCTTGGAACTATGTTTGGTGTCTCAGGGACTGCTTTAAATTGGTTCAGATCTTATCTCTCAAATCTCTTATCTCTCTGTCTGCTACACTGCCTTTGTGAGAGCAGGTTTTGAGGCACCAGCACTGAGACATCGGAGCCCAAGTGTGCAGTTGAACTGTGGTCACATCTCAGGTTTGAGTCAGAGAAATAAAAGACACTCACTTCACACGAGCTGAAGATGAGATGAGATGGAGAGTGAGTTAGATGCTTATTTATTTGTATGAGGAACAAACCATTCATTACAGCACTAGTGCAAGACAAGGATCAGCTTCTAAACAGAGATTCTGCCTTTTTTCCTTCATTATTTTATTTAGCACAGCATTAGAAGATTCAAAGAGTTGTGTGTATTACAGCATTTTACAAATATTTACTTTATTGACATGTATGCGTGTGAGTGTCAGGTGATGACATCACTTCCTCCTGCGGTTCCTCCCAGCGGAGCGTGCCCGTGCAGCTTGGCGCAGTTTCCTGTACGTTTCCCCTGCGTCTGGAACGACAGAGAGACAGAGCGTCTGATGATGAAGAGCAGAGGAAGAAGAAGAAGCAGCAGAAGATGTGATCTGCGTTTCTTTTGCTCTTTCTCTCCTCTCTGCTTCTAAGCTTTCCGAGTCTGGACATGGTGTCTGATCTCCTGCACTCTGGTGACGGAGTGTGAAGGTCGGAGTGTGTTTCAGTTTGGCCAAGCTGTTAGTCAGAGACGCGTTCTCCTGCTCGAGAACCCTGATCCTCATCGAGTTCGCCTTCAACTGCTGCTCCATATCACACAGCACATCACCTGTACCTGAAACAGAGAGAGAGACAGAGAGAGAGAGAGACAGAGACAGAGAGAGAGAGAGAGACAGAGACAGAGAGAGAGAGAGAGAGACAGAGAGAGAGAGAGTAAACTCTTTTTGTTCATTTCCATTTTTTTCTCAAACCAAAGAAAGTTTGTGACATTGTTCTTTGCTAACGTATGGCTGAAACTGTTGCATGAAATCTTACTCTACCTCCTAAGAAATAAAATAACATTACTTTGCATTGCATTTTATAAAATACGCACACAAAAAACCCAAACACACACCTCACCACTTACATGAATAAATAGTACTGAAATGCTGAAAAGAGATCTCAGTTGAAGTGTTAGTGATTAAACTGAACTTCCAGCACGGGCACCTGAGCAGTGGAGCAGGTGGAGAACCTGCAGCCCTACTTTTACATTTATTCAAATTAAACAAGTGGCTTTAAGTGTAAATAAGTGCATGAGCACGAGTCTGACTAGGAAATGTGTTTGAATGTTGTAATGTTATAAACCTCTCTTAAACAAAACTTCTATTTGAGAAGAAGTGCAGTAAAGAGATCTTGATCTTCACTGTGGGATTTTCACGCAAACAAGAGACACGATGATGGAACGCAGATCAACCCAGCAGCATGGAGAAGCTCATGGCTTTGAAACAGAAATGCACTGAAAAAATAATTCATAGAAATTACAGGCAGAATTCCCACTCAAGTAAAATATGTTCTGGTAAATAAGTCTTGTTAAATAGTTTTATGTTCATTAAACAGAGCTCATTGACTAGAAATATGTACACATACTAACTAAATTTATTGCAGTAACATGAACATTATATCATTATGTAAAAGCTACATATTTTACTTTAGTGGAAATTCTGCCTTTAATTTAAATACACTGATGCATCAATTATTTTTTCACAACTCTTCTCATATAAGTATCTCACTCAGTCACTCATTTTCAGGAACACTGGGTGCCAAACATCTGGAGAATTCACCCCAGATGTGACGTCAGTTCATGGCTGAAAAATGGACACGTCCTCGTTTAAGTGATGGATGTGTTCCAAGACGACAAAGACTGTACTCAAAATTAATAAAAGCTGCTTATGTGGCTAATAAACCTGTGTAGGTCTTCAAAATAAAGTCAAATTCTTAGAGACTAAATTTAATTAGCCTATTATCTACTTATTTAAATTAATTTACTTAATAATGAATTACTGTGCCCAGGGGCGAAGCAGCCACAGCCACAGTTTCTGCCCTGAATTTAACCTGTGACTGATAATCACAAATCACTGAGGGGGAAAAGGGCATTAGTGGATTTAATTCATTTAAGCTAAAACATCTCAAAAACCTGACATCTGTCTGCTGCTCAGTAACAAGCCTAATGCTAGTAATCAGACACTCCCTCGCCATCTGCTGGCCAAAATGTAAAACTGCAGAACAGGTGAAATGTATTCAAGAACAGTAACATACAGAACTTTAATCAGGAATGTCTACAACATTTCACTGAATGTGCAGCTACTGCATTCCTGCTACTGATACATCACACAAACCTAGCTTCACTTCATAATAAAATGATGTATTTTGTGTGTTAAAAGTGTATTTTTGTTCGGTAAGCTAGCTGCTACGAGATAAATTCATGAAGCTGTTTTTCCCTATCAGTGTAGATGATCAGTTCTTCTGGTGGAGGAGAGGCGAGCAGAGGC
>CM040461.1:28747525-28761726 GCA_022758105.1 Pangasianodon gigas
AGCCACAGTTCTTCTGGAGACTTTGACTGTCGACTCGCTTCTTATTTCTGCAGCGAAACCCAGCAGCCTTCATTATGTTTTTATCTGAAAAGTGTCTCTTATGGAATCTGCTGCTTTCTTTACTGACATACAAACATTTTTCTGTAACATTTCATTCTGTGCTGGAAAACTAATGTTTGGAATCTAAAATGTTTTTGTATTGAATCAATAATGTAGAAGTCAGAAAATAAAACTCTATAACAAAGTTTGTACTAAAAAAAAAAAAAAAATAGAGTGCCTAAGACTTTTAGACAGTACTGTATAAATACTTATTTTTGATGTAAAATAATCAAGTGGGTGATTTGCATTTAGATCTGGCAACCTACCCATTCTGAGTATCCATCATGAAGCAAAGTCCATTCTCTACTGTCATTACTGAAGGCCACGTAGTAGGAAGTGACGTAATCGTTCCTAAAAGATCAAACAGAAATAAGTTTAAATCCATCTTTCCATATTTTTGGTGAATAAAATAGCTGATGTCGTAGAAAGCGTCTCACTCGATGGGGTCGTCTCGGCCCTGTGTGATGACCCCAGTGAACTCGGTGAGTGTGCGAGTGTCCAGTTCGATCCAGTGGTCTTTCTCGTCGGGGTTAGCGCACCACGCTCCTCCGTTCATATCGTACTCGTCTCCTGACGCCTGAAAAACCGTACTGATTACTTACAGATACATGATGCACCTCCAGTTCAGTACATTTTACTATCTCGTGGTTGTGTTCTAGAGAATAAGTTCAGTTCAGAGACATAATAAAGATTTTATAGTAACATTGCAAATAATTAAAAGAGATCAAGGAGTGTATAAGCACAGAAAATGCAAAAAATGTACAGGGGGACTTCAGGAACATGAGGAAATACTGATGCATATCATGTGTCCATGTATCTGTTATAATATGATATGGTGTGTGTGTGTGTGTGTGTGTGTGTGCACCTGGATGTTAAGGCGAGCTCTGTGAGAGCCGTAGCGATGATGATACATGGAGGACGTTTGCAGCTGGTCAGTGTCAATGCGATGAGACTCCAGTCCCAGTGGAGGACATACTGACATCAATAAGAATAAAATGAATGAGAAAGGGAAATTTCAATACAAACCTCATCCCTACACTTATAAAATAAAGTGAGAAAGGGAGGGATAAAGACACTAAAACTGCCTCTTGCATCTCTATTTAACTCATTTCTTCATCAAGTCTTCCACATGAACATTTTCTGCTCTTTAAATTTGTGTTTGTTGAAAGGTGTCTCGCAAGAAAAACGTCTGTGAGATGTCATATCCATCTATACACCAAATCAACACATTTTATAAAAGTATTAAAACATATTATTCATTCAAATCTCTTACATATAAACATTTACTTCTTTTCTTTAAATTGTTAAAAAAGTTTTTCACACACGTCACATCCGTATCAATCTTTTTTTTGTAGCAATGTATACACCAAAACCACGAAATTTAAAAAATGGAAGTGTTTTAGTGTTTTGTGTTCATTCAGCTCTCTTCCATATTAACATTTCCTGCAAAGCTTTTTTAAAACCAGTCCATGTGACGTCACAGTCGTAGCACAAGTCTGTTCTGTACTATACAGAACTATACAGTATATGAGTATATGATCATTTTATGTTTGAATATTCGATCTTAAACATGATCTTAAACATGTGCAGGTTGTGAGACACACTGATCTTCCTAGCAATGTACACACCAAAGCCCCATATTTTTAAATGATTTAACTATTTTAGTGTCTTATATTACTTCATATTAACATTTGATGAAAGTTTGTTGAAAATGTCAGATCCTTAACACACACACACATTTATATATTACAGATATACACAGTTATATAAGATTATTTAACTTTTGGATATTAGTCTTGTCTCGAATTTATGATGAGGTCAAATGTCAAATCCGTGACACTGGATCTGCTGAAATGTTTACCCATGATACCATTATTGAGCACACACTCCAACACGTCTGTCCTCCAACATGATTCATTCATCATTTTCTCCTTTTCGATTCAGTCCACATTTACATACACATCTGGTTTGTGAACACTCAGGACGTCAGGAATGCTTCAATGTTCCCTTGAAAGGAAACAGCTGTGGGATTGGGAGCAGGACTTGGCAACCATCTTCTAATCGTTCAAAACAAGCAGCTTTGCTTCTTTAAAAACACGCTTAGTGCGGCCTTGCAGATGTTTCATCATGGCCTCGCTCGATCAAGCGTGACTCGGGGGAGAGAAATCAGAGATCTGGATCCGTGACAGTGGAAATGAAATGTGTCAGAGTGTGAGAGAAGATCTGCTTCATGCTGAGAGTTTAAACAGGACAGGGAGTGCCGTGAGGAGGACGCAGTGTTTATATCACATTACTTACAGATCAGAGAGGCATCACACTCACGGACACATGACACAAGATGGCGAAAAGGTTTAATCTAGCTTTCAAAACAGTTCGGTTCGGTTTGTAGCTCTGGGGGAAACAGTGTTGTGTGATAAATATAAATGGTCATAATTATACTCATTTCTGATAATTAAAGAAATGTAGTGTAATGTACTATAGTGTATAAGTATATACGCTATACACTACACTATAATGTCGAGTAAAACGTAGTTATTAATAATTTAGCGCAAACCCAAAACATTAACAAAACATTGACTAAAATATTAATAAATGTAGACTGTAATGTTTAAGGAATAAACCTCTGTGCGTGGTGCTGTTACAGTAAAATAATCAACGACTGTCACAACTCTAAAGCTGATTATTTTCCTAAATCATCACGTCCCACAGTGTTATAGCGGCTATAAACTGTCATTCCCTCTCAAAGTTACTGAGAAACCGCAAAGAAGCGTAAACTCATCTGTCCTGACGATGTCGGAAAACTTAAAGTTACAGCTTTACCTCTGACTGTTACAAAGCGCTGACACTGGAGACTCCTTCCATACATGTTACATAAACATCTCCTTAAAGAAAATAATTTTTTAATCTGTTGAAATGTGGAGCGTTGGCTGTCCACGTCCCTGTGAACGAGCTGTTGCTATAGAAACGATAACGTATCAGAATGAGCGCATTAATATAAACCTGCGCTACTGTCAGAGCAGCTGTTATAGAAAATTAATCAACACCTTCTGACCAATCAGAATCCAGAATTCCACAGCGCTGTGCTTGTAATAACGTTGCTCACACAATGTTAGCAATTTTTAGAACAAACAAAAAACCTGACATTTTGAACCTAAAGGTAACGTTCAGAAAGGATCACATGATGACACGATGACGAGATGCGCCGTACTGATGCATTATGGGTACTCACTTTTGGGCTCTCTGTAGATGCGTGGAGGTTTTTTGATCCTGCGTTCTCTCTCCTCCTCCTCCTCCTCCTCTTCCTCCCTCCATCTCTCCTCCCTCTCTGAAGACACACACATGCACAGAATTCTACAACTGACATTTAATTACAAACAAAAATGTTTACTCAAACAGAAATATGAGAATACAGCTCACTGTCCCTTAAAAGTCTCTCAGGATTAAACCTAAATGTAATTCCTAACACACACACACACACACACACACACACACAAAGACACTGAATTCTTTACTGAAACAATAGTAAAATTTCTAATACACACACACACACACACACTGAATTCTATACTCAAACAATAGTATAATTACTAACACACACACACTGAATTCTTTACTGAAACAATAATATAATTACTAACACACACACACACACTGAATTCTATACTTAATCAATAATATAATTAAATAATATAATTACTAACACACACACACACACACACATACACACACTGAATTCTTTACTGAAACAATAATATAATTTCTAACACACACATACACACACACATGCACGCACACACACACATGCACGCACACACACACACAGCATTCTTTACTCAAACAATAATATAATTACTAACACACACACACTGAATTCTTTACTGAAACAATAATATAACTACTAACACATACACACACACACTGAATTTCTTTACTCAATCAATAGTATAATTAAATAATATAATTACTAACACACACACACACACACACACACAGCATTCTTTACTCAAACAATAATATAATTACTAACACACACACACACACACACACACACACAGCATTCTTTACTCAAACAATAATATAATTACTAACACACACACACACACACTGAATTCTTTACTCAAACAATAATATAATTACTAACACACACACACACACACAGAATTCTTTACTGAAACAATAATATAATTACTAACACACACACTCACACATACACGCACACACACGCACACACACGCACACACACTCACACACACGCACACACACAGCATTCTTTACTCGAGCTATAGTGATTAGATTCAGTGCAGTGGTGATGAGGGAGCAGCGTGGTGCTGTTCAGCTCCGGTTCTGTTACAGAGTTCATTAGGAACATGTGTGGATCTGACAGCGTGTTTCTCCAGTATCCAAGACTCATGTGAAACTCTCGCCAAACATAACAATCATAACAAAACTCCCACCAGACCCCATGATGTCCTCATTTACTGCTCAGCGCTGATACATTCACGTTTATTCATTCCTCATACACCGATACTTATGATCACATCAGTCTAGTGACAACGAGCTTCATTTATCCAGCTGGATACGAACAGACTTATTCATAAATCAATCGCGTGAGCATTTACACAAGACAGACAGTATTCATGAAAATACCGTAAGTCTGGAAAAACATTCATATCCTACTCGTGCTCTTCAGTGTGTAGAAATTTATACATAAGAAGACTAACCTCGATTGATCGGCTTCACATCATATCATCTGCAATGAGTTACTGCACTTTTATAAACAGATTACGCTGTCAGGTTTAAATAGCTTAAATTTAAAATTTAAATAAATTTACATGTATTTTTAGTTACACACACATTTCATATGAACAGCATTAACTATAGAAATATTAAATATGAAAAATTCAGGAAAGCAAGCCAACATAACAGCCAATAGAAATACAGCTGTATAAAAGAAGGACTCAGGTGGTGTATAAGATGGCTCAGATTTCCACGGCATCTTCTTTAACGCTGTGCGACACTTTATCAGAGCCAGCACTAAGTGACTGATAAGTGACTGATCTGGTATGTCTCAAGCTGCAGTGAGCTGTAAACTCCCTAGTGTGCTGTGGACCATCATCGTATGTCACACACCCTCCTGCTTTTCTAACGTCGAGGAGCATCAGGGAGAGCGAGAGAGATTTCTGGTTCATAATCACTGAGACACTTTGCTTTGACTTTCTCATTTCACCTCACTTAATTCACATCTAATTCACATCTAATTCACATTTCCCTTAATTCGGCTCCAGATTTCAGGTGCTGTTACACTGTTAAATAATATATAGTTTTTTACTTAGCATAGACATGAGTCAAAATACCTTCCGCTTCTACCTCAGAGAAAGTCTCTTATGCCGTTTACTTGTCATTTTTCTGCGCTGTGAGCTTTGCCTTTTATGGAGTTTTGTAGGCGTCACCAAATGCAAATCAGCTGTGCCGTTCAGCACTCGAAAAAAAAAAATCGCTGTTCCTGAAACTTTTGTAAAGCCGGCAGAAATGTTTAATTCGGTTTGGCTTTACTAAAAGATTGAAAAATGAGGCCCAAGATTAAGAATAACATCAATTTTTGTCTGTGTTTGCTTTTAATAACTTGCACTTTTACAAGTTTTTACAAGACTCTCTTGTGTCTCCAAATCTTAGAGTTCTTCCGTCTCATTCTGGAGCTTTTCCCAGATATAATGGTGAAAGCATGTGTGTGTGTGTGTGTGTCTGTGTGTGTGTGTGTGTGTGTGTATCAATGCAACCAGTGCTAACCTACTTTCTTCTCTCTCTTTTTCTCTCTCTCTCTCTCTGTAGATGATTATATAAGTGGATTCAGTTCAGCACACACTCGTCCACCCGCATCACATTCCTGCTCGTGAACCCTGCACTGCTCTTTCCTTCCCATCACACACATTCCCCACTTAGAACTGCATGCACATGAGAGTGTGTTACTCATTAAATCTCCTCCTCCGATTCTAACCTAAAGCCACCTCATGCTCAGGAGGTGTTTTCTCACTTCACACTTCATCTTTTTTAAGAAACATAAACATTGCGATCACTCTATCACGGTTTTGTTTAAAACTGCAGGAAGCTTTTTGAGGTTAAATAAAGTTCACATTAGCGCTTATCTTTTCTTAATGACGTATACGTGCGGTTTCACAGATATCCTGCGTATCAGAATTCAGTTAAATCCCAACCCCCATCCCAGCATTCCAGATTCCAAGGGCCCTAAAAAGGGCATCCTAAAGGCAGCAGAGTCAATTCTGACATTCCCAAAGTCTGAGCACGCTACTAAAACTATTTTACTTTCACCAGTTATCAAACATCAATACTTTTCCCTCAGATGTTCCTTATACTTGAGAGTGAGGGCAAGAGCAGTGTGGGCCCTACAGTGTTCACCTGCATTGAATGAGATTTTAAAGCAAAGCTCCTGATTGGTCAGCTGTGAAGCTTTTTGTGACGTCATAATTAGCAGCTGGAATGCAAAGGGAAAATTCAACGCAAAAGAGGGAAAATTTTTAACTTTCATAAAGTTTAAAAACAATTGATGTCAAATGATGGTCGTCACAAAACATGGAATCAGAGAAAAAAAAAGAGTTAATACACCATAACCCTGTACTCAGTACCTAGCTAACAGCCTGCTAGCTAATCAGCTAGTTAGTTGTTCATAGAAGTCTGAAAGAAAGTAAAGAGACGCAAAGCACATATAAACTCTACTGGATTTACTTATAAAGAAAAGTGTTTGTTTCTTCACACAATCACACCATTGCACTTGAAAATAAATGTCATCTTGTTAAAACACATTTCTAACTTTTTAAAATGGTTGTGGTTGTAGTAGATTTACAGAAACATGGTGATCATACCTCTCTCCTCCTTCTCCTTCCATTCTCTCTCCCTCTCTCTCTCCAGTCTCTCCTGCTCATCATCCTTTTTCTTCTCTAGAGAAAACAAAGACATTGCACATCAACGTGACGCCTCTCAAATCCAAATTTAGGATCATAAAGACAAAAGCAAGAAAAGGTCACTTCAAGCGCAAGTCGCTGATAAACAGAAGGGAAGAATTTGATTAATAAACTGCACTGTTTGTGTTAATAAACTGCACTGTTTGTGTTAATAAACTGCACTGTTTGCCAAGACACCATTTGTTTTGTGTAATGAAAAGGAAAAATACACAAAGCCATCATTCTGATATTCCTTCAGGACTGTGTGTTATTTTCAGCTTTCAGCTGGACTTAATGCTTTTGTTTTTTTTATGTTTTTGCATTTCTCCTCTTCTAACTCAACCCACGTGACACTGGTTCTTACGGATTAGATAATCTACAGCTATTCTGATGGGGGTTGTACCACCAGGGATTAGACTAAACCTGATTCAGAGCAAATTCAGAGAGTTCAGAGAGTTTTATTTTAATTTGCAGAACCCTTAACCTCAGATTAAAACCTTGAGCTGGGATTATTTCTGATTGTCCACCATGATAGATTCTACCATCTAAAAAAAAGTAAAAAGCAACCATGTTACTCCAGAGCAATCAGGATCAACACTCTTTTGAGTAAAAATAAAAAATCCCTTGAGAATTTCTCTATTTGTTATTGTTAGGGGTCCAAGCACTTGGTGCTGGAATGTATTTGTTTGTTAGGATTCTTTTTTTGTTCTTATTTTTATTCCCTAAAACAAATTGTACACGCCAAACTATAAATCATAGAGAATAAAACTTGGGCAATAAGCAGGACTCGCACCTGGATCAGCCCGATGGTGGCGCTGTCGAGAAGCGTTTGGGGTCATATGTCAAGAACCTTTTTCATCTTTTTCAATTTATTCCTTGGCTCAAAGCCTCACGAACCATTAAGCTCCACCCACACTTCAATCTGTGTAATATGTGAAACTGTTTTCTTCACAAATATTGGCTCAAAGCAGGTTTTCAGGACAGAGATTGTGCTGGGATTCTGAAGTAATCCAACAAATATCCGGATATTTGGCAGAAAGAGTCTGAAAAGTCTCAGTGTAGAACATTCCTTCTTGTTTTGATTCAAAATAACAGGACTGAATATTGCAGCTCTGTCTGATGTAAAACCAGTAAATAAACCCAGGAAAGATAATTAAAGACCTCAAAATTCAAGTGTTCTCTAATTCAGTCCACAAAATCTCACGCTTTTATTTACACCATTGCTTTGAATCTAAAATATACAAGTCTGTTTGCTCAGAAAGATCACAGAGTGTTTGTCTGCTTGATGGTTTTTTGTTTTTTTTTACCGTGTACCGTGTAGTCATACTCCTCGTACCACTTGTTTTCATATGTTGGGACTGTGGGCTCCTCTGAAACAAAATAAAAATAAAAGATCAGAGTTAGTGTTTCCCTTTCATTTTCCACTCAGGCGTATTTAGAAGACAATGAGAAAGTAATCTTTTTATATTTTACTTTGCTAGAGGTCTGTGCTACTGATCTCTGTGCCAACCCCACCAGGCCTTTTATGATTTTTATGTACTGTAAAAAAAAAAACAAGCTCTTTTGAGCTGAGTATTAAGTTTATGAAGTGTGTAAATTCACCCTTTATAAACCCGAATACTAAAACACAGCTGGGGCGTCTACAACTCAATAAAAAGGCTGCCTACGTTGGCATTTTTCCAGTTTCCACTACCCCCTAATGTATATTTTTATGCTGCTGCTTTGTTCTGAATTAGGGATGTGACAATATACTGAAATATGCTACAATATTTTACAAGTTTTAAGCAGATACCACAGAATACTGACAACCTATTTTACCCCTATTCTCAATAAAAGGTCTGTTTATTTGTTTCTAAAGCTCACCCGTAATAGTGTAACTCCAGTCGGGGTCAGTAGGGCTGATCTCTTTACCGTCCGGGAATGGTATGCTTTCTGGCACCTCGACTGTTAGCAAACGAAAAAAAATATGCATTGAGAAAACAACAAAATAACTCGTCTGTTATTAAAGATTGCCCACAGTGTCATTTCACTTCCCACACGAGGCAATGATATTTGAATATAAGTAAAAGTGTATTATGTAGAATATATGAAGTGTTCTTAAAGCTAATAAAGTCCAAGGATTACGGTTTCTAGTTGAACACTCAAGTGATTCAAGTGATTCCCCCAGCACATGCCTGCATCTTTAGGACTCTAAGTCTTTATTTAGTGTAAGTCTTTAGAGCTCTGACTCTTGGTTAGCTAATGTAGGCTATAATTTTTGGGTATTGACAGTCTTAATAGATCTGATTCTTGATTAGTCCCAACATTTAGGGATCTGATTTGTGGTTGGTCCCAATCCTCAGGGATCTGACTCTTGGCTATTCCTAATCTTTAGGGATCTGACTCATGGTTAGTCCCAATCTTTAGGGATCTGACTCATGGTTGATCCCAATCTTTAGGGATCTGACTCTGGGTTAGTCCCAATCTTTAGGGATCTGACTCTTGGTTAGTCCCAATCTTTAGGGATCTGACTCTTGGTTGGTCTGAATTATGAAGGCTCTAACTCCTTGATAGTCTTAGTCTCTATCTTCAAGGCACCAAATTCTGGTTAGTCCCAGCTTTGATTCTTCATTAATCACATTTTTTCAGTTAGTCACAGTCTTTAGGGATTTGATAGTCCTTGGATCTTGAGTCTTGAGTCTTGAGTATTCCAATTCTTGTGGTTGCTAACTGCTGGTTAGTCCCAGTCTTTAGGGTTCCAACTCTTGGGTAGTCTCAATTTTTAGGCCTCTAATACTTGGTCCCATTTTTAGGGCTCTGACTCTTGGTTAGTTCTAGTCGTTAGGATTCTATATAGTGTTTATTCCCAGTCCTTAGGTCTCTGGCTCTTGGTTTGTCCCAGTCTTTAGGATTCCAACTCTTGGTTAGTCCCACTATCTCTTTGTTTGGTCCAGTTTCTAGGGCTCTGACACTTGGTTGGTCCTAGACTTTATGGCTTTGGCTCTTAGTTAGGTCATGTAGGCTCTACTTCTTGCATAGATTCTATTCTTGCTAATCTTAGTAGTCCTGACTCATGGTTAGTCCCAACCTTTGGGTCTCTGACTCTTGGTTACTCCCAGTATTTTGGGATCTAATTCTTGGTTAGTTCCAGTATTTATAGCTCCGACTCTTTAATTGAATCTCTGACTATTAGAATTCAGGTTCAGTAAACATTTGAATATCACTAATTATTGCCAGTAAAATGAAGCAAACCCTCAAGTGTACACTCACATGTAGAGTCCCAATAATCATCTTCTTCTTTGCCTTTGCCGCTGATCACTGGGACTGTGGGCTCAGGCTCATCAACCTTCCAGTAGTCATCATCTTTTTCAAGAAGAAATAAAGAGAAGAAGATGGAGATAAATAAAGTAAAAACTTTATACTATTGTGATTCTCTTCAGAGCTTAGACAGATCGTACCGGAGTCGAAAGGCTGCGAATATTCATCTGTTGGGAAGAGATCACGATCATCTGTAGGTTTCTGTGTCGGGGTATCAGGGGGTACTGTGGTGGTTTTGGTTTCTTCTGTCACATATGCTGTAAAAAACAAGCAGTTTTGCTATTTAATATAATTTGTAAGTTCATGCTGAAATAATTGTTGACCAATTATTGATGATATTTGTCCAAATAATGCATAGGAATGGATTTTGAGATTTCAGTATTGTTTATTAATCATGATATAGAGTTATAATGAGTATTTTAAAAGACTATAGTTACAAATACATTATAACCATAAAAAATCAATTATTATAATGCTATAGTTTGAATTATATTGCTATAAAATGTGTTTCATGTCTAATTATTTAATGATGCGTTTTGTTATTAGTTTTAAAAATGTAATCAAATCTCCAACCTTCATCCCAGTAGTCATCTGGAAAAGGATCCACAAACTCGTCATCGTAATCAATCGGAGGAAAGGTGGTGGTGGGCGGCTCGGTGGTGGGCGGCTCGGTGGTGGTGGTGGTGGTGGTAGTGGGAGGTAAAGTGGTGGTGGTAACCTCTTTATCCTTCTTCCCTTTCTTCTTCTTGTCTTTCTTATCAGTCTTGGGCTTCTTGGTGGTTTTCGCACCCTTGGGTTTCTTCGTGGGTTTGGGTTCTTTCTGTCTTTTTCCTCTTTCCTCCTTCTTTGCTTTTCTTCGGGCTCGCTTCACTGGATGGAGGGATGGGCAGAGAGAGAGAGAGAGAGAGAGAGAGAGAGTGGAGAGGAAGTGAGAAAAACATGAGACAAGCAGAGACAGACATATGGATAGAAGACAGCTAATCAGCTAGTTAGACAGATATACAGAAAAACAGACACACAGACAGATGGATAGATAGAAAGACAGACAAGCAGACAAGTAGACAGACTGACAGAGATGTATACAAAGATAGACAGACAGCAAGACAAAAATATAAAATACAGACAGACAGACAAATATTTAGATGTGAACACTTACATAAAAACAGACAGACAGACAGACAGATGTAGAGAAGGAAAGTTAGGTAGCACTGATAGACAGACAGACAGACAGACAATTGCATAAAAAAATAGACAAATACATATATATATATATATATATATATATATATATATATATATATATATATAGAAAGACAGTATGGTAGGCAGATAAACAGAAAAATAAACAGAGAGACAGACAGATATATAGACACACAGACAGCTAGATAGAAAAATAGACAGACATACAGAGAGACAATTAGGTTTGTCTCAATAAACATTCTCATTATTAACACCTCAGGAAAATGGCAGAATTTTGTCTTCATCAGGTGGCATCAGACTTCCACAATTTTTTTTTCCACAAAAAACCTGCTCTTCTGATGTATTAGTCACCATTCCTGAATGGAGTTTCAGGTTTAGTAAATATATAAACTATAATATTATTATTATATTATATATTATAATAAATAAACTGTGCTACACGAATCTGTTTGCATTGACTCCGCCCCAAATCGTATATTCATTAAGGCTAACGTGTGCTATTTTGAACATAAAAGATGCAAATTTTCAAGGTGTTATCAAGTTTTTACACACACAAATCTTTAGCTTTGGATGGATGGATGAATAGTGAGCATATAATAGATATATAAATCAAATATAAGATATAGATACTGTTCCTTGATAAGACCCGGATGCCCAGGTGTAGGATGTCATGTACAGTTAATAACCATCTGTTGTTTATTAGCGACACTTCAGAGGAGTCACTCCATAGACTCACTCGTACTGATATCATCAGGTCAATTCCTCTGTAAAACTACTACATGAGCTAAAAATACTGAGTGTCTGAACCCTGAAGTATGTTCCATTACTTTACCCCTCGGTTAAACGCTCCTTCCTGTTAATCTCACTGTCTGGTGAATTAGAGTTGGACCAGGAGCTGCTGTTGCTGAATCTCACGAGATCACTTACAGCACGATGATTTAAGCAGAAAAAAGCCAAACGTCCTGCAACGACGAAGCTGAATTGAAGTCAGAAAAACTGGGTCACATTTTCACGACTGGAAAAAAATCAGTCTCGCTGCAGAAATGCTGTATATATTTACAATTTCTCCATCGTTCTGCTGAGTGAATCTAACCAGAGCGAGCAAAAATGATCAGAAAACCAAAGAGGGACTCAGTCTCGGGAACACACTCTCCATTAAACATTTATTAACGAATTTTAAAACGCTGTTTAATGCCATCCTACAGCCGCCAACTCGACGTTCCTCTGTTCTCAGGCTTTGATTAAGGTCTGGATTCATGCTCTGGGGTTTAGTAAGAGGTAAACAATTTTAAGAAATCAGACGTGACTCAATATCAGAGCCACACAGACCCAATTTCCAAATATCCAAATATCCAGCACGGGGGGTGAAAAGATTTACACAGCTTTGAGATTCTTTCACTGCAGATCTTAAAAAAAAAAAGGAAAGATAAAAATGGAGGTGTCATTAAAGTTATAGTTTGACCAAAAATGAAACGTATACATTTTTCCTTTACCACAATGAGTTAATAATAAATAATATCTTTGTGAGTGTGTGAGTGTGTGATGATTTAAATGATGCAAATCTGGTAGTGATGAGTCTGTGGCCCTCAGAGCATCTAAAACGTTTAGTACACTTTTCTGGCCACAAGCTTCAGAATCTTGTTTGGCTACTTCTGGGTATGCGCGCACACACACACACACACACACACACACACACGCACTGGTTTATGCCAGGTGAACAAACTTTTGGACATCATGGGAAGTTATGGGAAGAAATCCGTGATCGTTCGCTTGCAGTGTCAGCGTTTATTTTCTCAGAGTTCTTTAGAACATATTTGGAGCAACGGTTGAGTTTTTGTGCACTATAAATGTTACACTCATAATATATTAATAACATTGTTATAACACTTCACAGCACCGTGTTAGAGTGTGTGTGGATGCACTTACACACGATCTCCAGGTTGAGCTCAGCCTGCGCTGAGGTGTGTGTGTTTTCAGCCACACACGTGTACACGCCGGCGTCCTCCACCTGAGCCGAGACGACCACGAGCGAGCTGGTCCACTCGTCGTGTCTGTGCGCTTTGATGTTCTTGTCGTTTTCTGAGATGCTCCCTCCATCGGGGCCGATCCAGACGACGCTCTCGGCTTTTCCCGTCACTGAAAACGTGAACAGGTTAAAAAAACTGCGAAACATAATGTTTTCATTTAAATGCGTATGTGCAATGAGAAACAGTCTCACCTCTGCACAGAACACGTTTCCTCTGTCCTACATGGATCTGTACATGTGAGGGGATTACCATGACCTGTAGAGGGGCTACACACACACACACACACACACACACACACCTTTATTAGGATCAGCACAAACTCTAAACATACCGAGCGTCTGCTGTAAAAGTCCCTGTGAACGAGCTGTTACTATACAAACGATAACGTATTAGAACGAGTGCATTAATATAAACCTGTGATTTGCAGCTGCACTACTGTCAGAGCTACTGTTTTAGAAAATTAATCAACACCTTTTAACCAATCACAATCCAGAATTCACAGTGCTGTGGTAAGTACATGTAGTTCTTTAAAAAAAAAAAAAAAGAAAAGAAAAAGAAAAAGAAAGCATCATCATCTTCTCCAGAGAGTTGAGTAATACAGTGGAGCCTGAGCCTGGCATCT
>CM040461.1:28761826-28776826 GCA_022758105.1 Pangasianodon gigas
AAGAAAAAGAAAAAGAAAGCATCATCATCTTCTCCAGAGAGTTGAGTAATACAGTGGAGCCTGAGCCTGGCATCTGACACAGATACAGACACACACACACACACACACACACACACACACATACACATACACACATACACACATACACACTGACACACACACACACATAGACACTGACACACACACACACACACACAGACACACACACACACACACACACACTCCTCTCTCTGGGAGGTGTTCTGTATGTCTCAGACCCAGACACTCTGGCATTCGATGCTCATCCTGTTCTGTCTCACAGAGAAATTTCCAGATTGTCAAACTTCCTCTCCACTGCACTTATTCATTCTCTCTCTCTCTCTCTCTCTCTCTCTCTCTCTCACACACACACACACACACACACACACCAACTCCGTCATCAGGAGTGTGTGTTAGGGTGGAACAGTGGAAATCATTTTTTTTTCCCTTTATCACTTTATTACTAAATAATTTATATTCTTAACTTTTTATCATTTATTATTTTATTCATTGATTTATTTTTTTTAATTTATTTTATAATTATTTTATCCTTTTTTCAATCACAGTACCTGATTTTTTTTCCATTAAAAATTTAATAAAGAAGAAACTCTTATAAAGAATATTGTTTTAAAAGGATCTTTTAATAATCTTTTTAATAATCTTCTGTAGATTATTACAACAATATAGAAAAATTTCCTCACATTAATGATTTTTTTGTTAAATGTTTTAATTTATTGTTCATTTTTTTGTCAATGTTGTATTAATATTATTTTGTTTTTTTAAAACATTTTTTAAATTTAAGCTTTGCTGTATAAAAATATTTTTTTAAAGCTGAAGCATTAACGCTAAAATCACACATGATGGATTTTGTGATTGGGTGTTTTTTGCGATCGCTAAACTACAGGCTACATGACAAAACTATCATAGCTACATAGTAGTTACATCCCATAATAATCGATGTCGCCTTTTCTGCACGTAACAAATAACAGCAAATTGTAAAAAAACAAACAAAAAGAAGCCATTTAAATCTGTTCTTTGCTGCTGAATCATGTGTTAGTTAGCTTTAAAATAAAGTGAAATCGGTAAATTAATTCTGCAAATAATCATCTGTCTTATCCATCCACAAAACACACACACACACACACACACACACACACACACACACTTTTATCCAGACTTTGGCATAATTAAATTCGTTTTTAAATGCCTCTGTTTCTGCTTTATTCATCATTCAGAGGTTTAAATCCTCCATCAAGGACACCGCAGAGAGGCTCATGGAAAAATCTTGCGGCCTGTCGGTTTAGGAAAACCCCAAATCAGTCATGATCTATATTTACTTAGAAAATATCAGTCACACACACACACACACACACACACACACAGTGTCTCCCGTTAATTATATTGTCCCACTCTGAATGTTTCCTGAACGTGTTTATCTTTTCCACTGCTGAGACATTGTGATGAGCAAGCATCCGATTATTCACACTGTTTCTAAAGGAAATTAGCGGTTAAGGTTATATGTTAGTGACCAGAAGGTTGTGGGATCAAATCCCAGGAAGGAGCTACTAGTAAGTCTTTGAGGAAGATCCTTAAGCTCTTCTGAGCCATTAAACCGAAGACTGTATGTATCTCTCTTTGATGTGTAATCACTCTGCTAAATTATTATTATTTAAACAAAATGCAAATCAGAATTATTTAACATGACCACATGTGATGTACTGCGTTAAAAGCGTGTGTATAAAAATGCTATAAATGCTGCTAGTTTTGTTCATGGTTGCTCGGAGGAAAAAAAACGTAACCAAGAAAGAAGTTGCTTCATTTGCATATTCCTGTTACTGATTGGTACATACTTCAAATATAGCCCCGCCCACTTCAACCTAACCAGGACAAAATAGCATAAATAAGAATTTCTGAAATGACTAGCATTGTTCTTTCTTTTACGGTTGATTAAAAAAATAGTAAGAAGCTAATTAAGAAAAATAGTTGACACGAGGACGCGTTCCATCGATCTTTACTCATAAATCATCACCACTATGGAGATTAAACATAAGCTACATTAAGGCTATAGAACTTTTTACGATTTTTTTACGATACAAATTGTTTCAATTATGATTTTAAGTAGCTCCTGTTCAGTATTCCTCAATAATATCACTTTTTTCATCTTTAAATGGTCAATATTAAGATATTTTTTGAACACTGGCATAACATTGTAGTTTCTTAACTTTAAAAACATCTCGCAATTACGTTTTAAAAAGATAGACCACGACAGAGGTCGCTTTACAGTACTTGCGCACTTGAATCACTGTAACGGTACTTTTTTGAGAACAATTAAATCATCGTACGTTTATTTTTTACTTAAAATATTCTTAAACTTTTCTACATTTACTTTTGATCACCATTACAGAGTGAAAAAAATCCATTTAATCTGTAAGACTGTAACGTAAATAATAGATTAAAATTATGTGCAAATTTTACAGAATTCAGTTGAAAATATTTAGTTTAGTTTACAGAATTTAGTTGAAAATAAATCCTGCTGAAGGTCTACACTTCAGGCGCTGAATATTTAGCAGCAACGTCTGAGACAGAGGAGACACATTTCACTCTCTGCAGAAACAGACACAGGTTAGCCAATAGCTAGCTGAGTAAGCTAGACTAGCTAGCCAGATCTTTTGATGTTTTACAGTTTGATTAAACTTCGATGTTCAGTAGGGATCATGTTAAATATATCTAAGTGCTGAAACAGCATAATGTAAACACTCAGGATAATGTGTAAAGGGAATACTTTGCTAGTTAGCTAATTATGTAACATGAGCTAGCTAACAAACCTAGCAAGCTACTGAAGCCCTGACAGAATTTAGCTAGCCAGCTAACGTTACTTTTCTTTACATAAAGTTGATAATGGAGGTGGTGTTCGCTCCAGCGCAGCTCACGGGGTTAGTTAACGTAAGAACAGAATAGAAAAGAGAACTTTTTCGGAAATAATTATTCAAGTGATATTTCACCAGCGACTTGATCACTATTTTTACTTTCACTTAAGTGAATTATTGCTACAGTAGTAGGACTTTTTTCTACTCTTTCCACCACGGGATCACACACACACTGCTGCTTGTCTGGATCCTGCAGTGATGTCATGTTTTTCCCCCAAAATGTTTCCCCACTAAGTGGCTTTGACGCTCAATATTTTTAAGCATAACCTAAAAAACTATCAAAGCGTTCCTGTTTGGCCGCTGCGCTCCCCCTGTCTCACAGGCTGCCACTGAAATGCTTCATCTCAGCTGTGTGTTCATGCGCCTTGGCTGAGTTGTGTGTAAATCTGCCAACAGGTGCAGTGTGTTAGTTTTTCCTGGAGCCTTCGACTCGACTGTTCGTGTAACTAAACTAAACTTTGGCGTCCTTTTTCAACTCGAACTCATTTACAGATATAAATTAATCCTGAAGGGAATTACAGATCGGCTCTTTCCTTAGATGTGTTAGGAAATTAAACACAAAGACGCAAAGAATCAACAAGGACATAAAACATCTGTGCATAAAGTCTATATCATACAGATGTTGTATATATTATTCACTGTCATTTTTACACAGCTGTTTTTATTGCTTCTTTTTTCTTTTATTTATTACTATTGCTCTTTTTGATGTACGTATCTTTATTTAATATTCAGTGCGTTTTGTGTAGATGTGCAATTCTGCAACATAATTTATCTCGCAGGATCAATAAATTCTATCTATCTATCTATCTATCTATCTATTCATTATGTTTGCAGTTATTTTTAAATGTGAGTCTTTTTTTTATTTTAAATTGCATTGCCAGTTTTTTTTTTTTAACACTGTAAAACAGAATGAACTGAACAGACGTCTGTCTCCAAAAAGCTCCATGCCAGTCAAACGCTCCAGCATCTGGAGTGGATTTATGCCATATTTCCTCCTCTCTCAGTTCACAGGTGCAGTGTGTTAGTGTTTCCTGGAGCTGGTGACTGTACGGGACAAAACTCCTGTGTAACTCTAAAAGTTTTGGCGTCGACTTTTTTTGTAGGAAAAAGCTACATCAGCATCACATCCGTCAGTCAGACTGATCAATGTGGCTTTGTACGATTTGAGCTTAATTACAGAGCAAGTCGGGATGTTTAGTGAATTAGTTGTATGTTAAAACAAGGCCTAACAACACACCCTTCTTTCTCAAAAGAGACTTGCTATTAACTTGGCTAATAACAAGCTACTTGTAGCCTCACACAACGACTTGCGGCTTTCTGAGATGAACGTTAGGGTTATATTTGACGACACGCCCCCCTTTATCTTTCTGTGAACCAACGCCTGTAAAACATCTCCACTGTCCGACTGAAATAAACGTAAAATCTGTAGTAACACAACTTCTGTGATTTTCCTGTAACACTACTAGACACGATGTAAATTAGTCTCAGTTATAATTTAATTGTTAAAGGGTTAAATATCACTCTTAGGGACATTAATGTTACTACTAGATCCTTTTTTAATCAAAACTACTCATTTATAGTCTTAGCTGAATCTTGACAGTTAGTACATCAGTCAAATCTGAGATTTATTTATAGTTATTTATTAAAAAAATTCACCTACAATCCTTGTTTTGTGGTTTAGAGTACTGGTCATGAGTACTGGTTTTCATCATTGGTACCATTTTCTACATTTTATAATAACAGCAAAGACGTCAGAAGTGTGAAATGTTATATATGGAATTATGCAGTTCCTTAATATTTATGTAATTTAATCCAACATGCGTGAAGAACTCACTGGCAGTTTTTTCATAGTTCTAAGTGAAAAGTATATGTTTGGGTGAATTTCATAACTTTGTTGTTGTTGTTGTTTGTTGTTGCACTATTCATGCATTCACTATTTTAAATTAGAAACTAATTTCAGGAAAATGGCTTAAAGATAAAGAGATAAAGAATCCCTACGGTCCACACTTCTGACTGTCTACATGTACAGTATGTGTAACTACATCTCTGTACAAACTGAAAACTCAGTAACAACAATTGAGTAATGACCAAAAATTAATTATTGTGCATCTATTTTATCATGTGTCAAAGTGATCAGGATCAAATGTCCACTGTTTTGGTGAAAATATGGCATAAAAATAACTAGGAACAGCAGTAATTACAAAATATAACTAAATGTAATAGCTTTAATTACACTGATCAAAATAAAGCCAGATCACTGTCAAGGGTTTTAGAAAAAGTGCTTGGCCCCCTATTAACTTACAACATGTTTAACTGGACACTAACTAATTAACTAACTAACTAACCAATTAACTAACTAACTAACTGAATGAATGAATGAATGAATGAACAAACAAATGTTGCTATTGTGTTTGCAGACGTGAACCAAAAATTTTATATTGTGATGTTTGAGGTAATGTAGTAATTCAGCGAATGTTTTTATTTATTTATTTATTTTTAAATAAAAGTGAGAACACATCCTGGATTCTTGTTGTATATATGTAGGTATTTGTTTGTTTGTTTGTTTGTTTTTGTCATTTTCTTACCCAATTTTCTCCTCATTTGCTCATTTGCCGATCTCCTCGCACAGGCTAGCTCTCACATACAGTATAACACATGCTTCCTCCACGACCGGGTTCTTGTTTTCGATTGGTTCAGACTTGCTAGGTTTGAGAAGAACTCTCCTAGATGAACCTTTCTTCCACTTCTGGAAGTAAATTCCTTGTCCATGTTCTCACGTCTCTTCCTGATCAAATGATCAGGTTTTTGTCTGAATTTGTTCTGATACTCGTTTAGCGTGGTCACTGCGGTGTGACTCTGGAGAACCGTGCAATCGTAGATGGTTTGAGAAGCAACCAAGGTGGCTCCTTCATGAAGCTGCTTCATTAGAACAACTTTCAGGAAACTCTTTAGCCACAATATAATTTATATCTGAGTTATTTTATAATTTTGATGCTGTTGTGAAGCCAGTGATTATCCCCAGGTTCGAACAGAGACAAATAATCTGTATTTATCTAGTAATAACTTTCATTAGTTGTGTGTTGTCGCTATTTATTTTCTGTACTACAAGAAAAAATCTCAATCCTCTCTTTAACCCATTAAAGTCCCAGGACTTGGTGCATTCAGACTCATATTACTCACTCTAATAACTACACACTTTAATCGCTCAATAATTCAGAGTAGTTCTGTAAACACAGTGTTTTAAGATGAACAGAGTGGGGTTTAATATTCGTCCGTACCTGTTGCGGTGTCATTGTTCCTCTCTTCCTCATCTCTCCGTGTTTCTCCGATTACGGATCCTCCGACTTTGGTGATGTCCAGCAGCAGGAACACGGCGATGAGAGAGAGAGCGGCCCGGGCTGTGTGCGTCAGCATGGTGCTCCTCACTGATACACACACACACACACTGCTCTCCACCGAGGACGTCGCGAGAGAGGGGAGTGAGAGGGGATGTAGAGAAGAGAGGGACAGAGAGAAGGAGGAGAGAGAGACAGAGGGAGGAGAGTCTGGTGTGATGTCAGAGAGAGAGAGGGAGAGAGAGAGAGAGAGATCATGGCAGGAAAAATGGGAGAGAGACAGACAAAGATGTGGAGAGAGAGAGAGAGAGAGAAAGAGAGGGGGTGGGGAAGAAAAAGAAAAAAGAGAAAGGGGGAATAAAAGAAGCATGCAGAGAGAGAGAAAGAAAGAGAGACAGAGAGAAAGAGAGACAGAGAACAATGAGCCATGACAGAAAATGGGAGAGAGACAGTCAGACAAAGATAGAGAGATGAGGCAGACAGTAAGAAAAAGAGATAAAAAGAAAAAAAAGAGAGAATGAGAGATACAGACATACAAACAGAGAGAGAGAGAGAGAGAGAGAGAGAGAGAGATCAAGAAATACTGAAAAAAGAGATATACAGAGATGCAGAGATGGAGAGAGAGATCAAGAAATAGTGACAGAGAGAGATACAGAGATAGAGAGAGAGAGAGAGAGAGAGAGAGAGAGAGAGAGAGAGAGAGAGAGAGAGAGAGAGAGAGAGAGAAAAAGAAATAGAGACAGAGAGAGAGAAATAGTGACAAAGAGAGAGAGAGACTGAAATGGAGAGAAAGAGAGAGAGAGAGAGAGCGAGAGAGAGATAAAGAAATAGTGACAGAGAGAGAGACACACAGAAATGGAGAGAGAGAGAGGGGCAAAGTTTTGATTTTGACGCATTGTTGACGTTTCAATATGGCCGAACTCTTGGATATTAGCATTCAAGCATATTAGCTAACAGTATAACTCTAGTTATTCCGAGTCATTTATTAGTATTTTACCAACACCTCTGAGGTAATTGTTGACATTCCAGATTCTTCATTTCTACTGTCACTGTGTTTACATTGTCTGATAGCGTTAGCGAAATCTTTAGCCTCTTTTCCAGTAACTGTGAGGGGTCTTTCTGGTTACAACAAAGTTCTTTCAAAATCTTTAGCACAGATCAGCTAGCAGGTCAACAAACTTAGCTAGTCATGGTAGCGCGTTTCCATTAAAACAAAAAGATCAATAAAGTGCTGAAATTTAATTTGTTGAGAATTTTAATTTCTACACAGCTCTGTTGCTAGGCAACTGGATGCTATGGATACCGAAAGACACTTTGCTGTTATTAGAAAACTAATAGCTAGCTAGCATGTAGTCATTAAGTCTTGTATGTAACGTCACAGTGAGAGTGGAAACAAAACAGAACCATCAGGAACGTCAACATTTACCTCAGATGTGTTGGAAAAATCCCTAAAAAGAGATTCCTTACAACTAAAATTACACTAAATACACTTAGCATCGACTGCTAAGCGATTCGTGGACTCTGTAGCAAAGCTGGAGCAGCACTTGAGTACCACATGAGTGATCTGCGTGTGTTAAAAAACAGACATTTGTATGATGATTTGTGTGTGAGTAAAAAAAAAGTTCTTGTAGCATGAATAATACAATGCTGCAGAAACGCTAGCCATGACACGACCTGCTGAGAGGAGGGGGGAGGGGGAGAGATAATGATGGAAGGATGGAAAGAAGGAGAAAGAATCGAGGAAAGAAGAAAAAAAAGAGGGAGAGGGGGAGGAGTGGGATATTCACCGTAAGGCTCCACAGGCTCAGATGGAGGAGGTCCTGTAGGTTTAAATACAATTTATACTAATCATTAACGTGGAAATGATCTCTCTCTCTCTCACACACACACACACACACACACACACACACACACACACACAAAAACACACACACACACACAAAAACACACACACACACACACAAATAAAGACAGATGCAATGGAACATAAAAATGACTGACAAAAAGATAAATAGAGGAACAGAGATAGAGATAGACAGACAGAGAGAGAGAGAGAGAGAGAAACAAAAAGAGGAGGCAGCAGAAGAAAGGAGAACTGGGGAGAGAAGGAAAGTATGCAAAAGAGACAAAGGGAAAGAGAGAAAGAGAGGTAGAAAAAAGAGAGAAAGAAGGAAAGAAAGGCAGGGAGAGAGAAAGAGACAGCTAGAATAAGAAACAGATAGAGAGAACCATAGATAGATAGATAGAGAGATAGATAGATAGATAGATAGAAACATTGAGAAGGAGAAAGAGAAGAAAGAGGTGAGAGAAAGACAGAAGGAAAGAGGTAGAGACATACATAGACAAGGAAAAAAGGAAAGAAAAAGACAGGGAGAGAGAAGGAGGAAGATAGATAGATAGATAGATAGATAGATAGATAGATAGATAGATACTGAAGAAAAGAAAAAATAAGACACAATGAGAGAAAATGGGGAGGACAAGAAAATAATGGGAAAGAGACAGAAATACACAGGAAAAGAGAGAAAGAAGGAGAGAAAGAAAGACAAGGGAAGAGAGAGAGACAGAGAGAGAAAGAAGACAGAAAGAGAGAGAAGAGAAATAGATGTAAAAAAATAGAAAAAGATGGGGAGAGAGAGAGAGGAAGAATACAGACAGATGTAATAGGAAATAAAGATGGGCTGATAGAAAAAGAGAGAAAGATCAGAAGTTAAACTGAAAATAAATATTTTATTATTCGATATAACTTTAATAAATTTCCTCCGTGCTGCTGCTGAACTCAATCCCACTTCGTCTCCACTTCCTGTGTAATGCTGGAAACAGTGACGTCTCTCTGACTCACGGCCGCCACTCGACTACACCGAAGCTCGGAGGTCCTGGTGAACCACAGGGGTGGATGGTGGGATCAGATACAGTTTCCTACTGAAGGGACGAGTGGAGAGAGGGAGGACGAGTGTGATGGCTTTAGCAGTGCTGCTAGCTCAGACGCTCTAAAAGAGGAGAAGACGGTCCGCCTGCAGCTCTGGATTTCCCGAGCTGATCATACACAGATGGAGGAATCTGGCACGTCCTCTCAGGAGCAGTTTCAAAACTCTATCAGAAACATCATGTTGCGAGAAAAGCAAATCTATTCCATTCCGTGATTATTAGCATGCTAACGTGTTTGCAACCTCGCATTAGCTAGTAGCACACCCTGATTTTGCATGATCGCTTCTTGACTGGTTGATCAAATCCACCTCTTTTAAAGAAATTCAACAAGTTGGTGTTTTAGGATATGGGAGGTTTTTAAAATGGCTGCTGGTGGAGTATTGAGAGCAAAAATGGCCGTGCTGTCTGGGTGGGCGGGGCATAATCTCTCTCTCCCCTGTCAATCACTACGACAATAGCCAATTGTGGGCGTCTGGGAGCTCATGTATGCGGAAGAGGGCAGATAGCACTTTCCTCAGAGACAGTAATGCAGCACAGCACGAGCAGCAGTTTGGAAAGATGTAGCTGTCTGGCTTCACGTGTCTCGGAGGAAGCACGTTAGCCTCCACCCTCCGTGTTCATAGCTGTCGTGTGACAGAAGAAAGATGGCTGGTGGGTGGAAATTGGCAAATGACCAAATTGAGGAGAAAAATGTCTGACATCGTAGCATGAACGCAACATAAGGCAGAAATTCATTTCATAGTTTACGACAAATTAGCTTTATTAGCATGGATATAAGATACAGTACTAGCATTTTCACTAGCAGATCTCAGGGTTCTGCACTTGGCCTGATTATGTTGCCAGACTTTGTCATAAGTCCAATCAGCTGGAAGATCTCCTTGGGAGATCCTAGGGTTCTGTGCTAGGCCCGATTGTTTTTACAATGCCAGTCCAAGCAACGTAGTTGGCCCTTGGCACTCTCTTCTAAACCCATGATCCATGTATCATCCCTGTGACTGGGATCCCCTGGAACAAGCAGGTTTCTCCGTCTGCGATACGTTTGGTGTTATTTTCAAGATCATAATTGAGTCCAAAACCAACTAAGGCAGAAAATTTACCTCAGGCAAAGCACTAATGCTGTCATTTGCTAAACTAAACCGCTCTCCTACGCAGCATCTTTCATTCCCATGCCACGAACAGCATTATTTTTTGGTGGAGATGCTGCAGGTCCTGATCCAGACTTTTACAGTAGCACCTGAGATTTTGTAAATCAAAGCAAATAATGTTTGACAGTAGCAGGAGTTTGGGAATCCCACGTCTGGAGAAGTGCTTAAGCCTGAGAGCCGTGTTGATATTTCTCCCATCTTTCATGGCCAGACATTTGGAGATCTCATCAAGGACAGACATCTTTATGATGAAGATCTTCTAAACTAGGCTCTAGAGAGCAAGACATCATCAAGCTGAAAATGAGCCTCTGTAGATCAACAGTCTTAGCAGGAATCAACAAATCCTGAATATCCTGGTCACAAAGAGGTGTTTTAATGAAAGTGTGGAAATCCCATTGATCTGTGGAAGACATTTTAAGGATGAAGAAGTGTTCTTCAAGCCAAAGACGTGAGAGATGTGTTGAAAAAAAAGGGGTTTTGTTGAAGCAGCTCATGTAGCCGTGCTGCTGGGATTAACAAGACGCAGCTTGCTATAAATTCTCATTCAGTTAATTACGCATATAAAATACCACATTACACACACACACACTGGATCAGACCACTCAGGCCACGCCTCGTGTTTGTGTCTCTGTAATGCTAGCAGGAAAGCAACTAGTTAGTAAAATAAACCGTTGGTTAAGTGTTAGAGATTAAAGCTCTGTATCTGTGGTCAGATTATGAGTTTCAGGATTAGGAAAGATACCAGAGCCACTGTCCTGCTCTTCCACAGCTGGATCCGAGAGCAAAGCTCTTACCCTCCTAACCTAGGCTTCAGAAACTAGCAGACCATCTTCTGGATGCAGATACAGACAAGAGTTTCATCCGACTGAACCCCGTACATGAAAAAACACTGTAACAGAACTGATAACACATGTTTAAAAAAATGTCCGCAGTTTTGTAAACATGAACCAGTGTGGTTTCTGGAGCAGATCCTCTGTGGGGTTTTATCCAACCACATGCATTTATGTAACCATGTTAGCTGAAGGGCTAGCTACATGCACAGAGATGTTCATTCAGAAAGAAGAGATTTCACAGACTTTTATAGGTTTTTCATGTTATTTACTCTTTCTGATCTGATTAGCAAAATGACTCCATGGCTTGTTTTTTAAAAAAAACAATGATGAAAAGAGAATGTTAAAAAAAAAAAAAAAAAAAAAAACACAAAACATGTAATTTATTATTCTCCAAGTCACAAATTCAAAACAGGTGTCTCATCTGTTCAAGGTCCATAGTGTTAGTCGAAAGTGGTAACGTGAAGCGCCACTTTGACACAAAACATCACTGAAATGCTAATAAAGCATGAAACGCTAACTGCCACCGCCATTCAGTCACCTTAGTCGCTTATTCAGACACTTATATATAGCTAATTTATATATATTTACAAATTTTAGTTGAATTCCCCTGAACTCCTGAGGTGCCCAAGAGACCGACCCTGAGCTCTGGCCCAGTCGTATGTGAGAAGGGGGCCAAGCACCATAAAACATAATCAGTTCTGTTTTAAATTCAGTGAAAAGCTCAGACCTTGGAACATTTCTAGTGGTTGTAGAAATACATAAAGCAACAGTTAGACCTAAAATAAAACGTGCACAATTTCCCTCATACGCTAAAATGTGGACAGATATTAGCTTAATGTCCAGACTGTTAGCTTTTTTAATTATAGTCTTCCAGCAGACTTGTAAAGTTTAACAACCAGGAAAAATCCTTATTCCTTGTTGACTTTCACAAAATAAAAGTACTCATTTGGTGTGTAGTTATGGTTAAACGTAACATGCTTCACGGTGTTGATACACACCTCGACGCTATAACCGTAGCTCATGCTAGTCGTTCCGAATCCCACCGCCTGCTGCACTACACACATCATTTTTTTTTTTTTTTTAAATAGTCATAGTACTAGACGATCTTTTCTGAAGCAGGAAGACACAGGTATGTCGAAACAGTGATGAAAGCGAGCAAAATAAACTGCAGCGCAAAGCCGTCGTAGAGTTCTCATATAACATGCAACACAACAAGAGAAAATAAAGATGCTAATCAGAGTTGAATAAAATAGCTGAACTAGCTCACTGTGCATTATTACATCACATTAGCTAAGAATTTTTAGCTTAGACATTGAGGTTTCAGAGCAAGGAAAACATGAAGCATGGGACTGGGTAGCATTGTAGAGCTTTGTCTTGATGCCTGTGCTGTTGTCTGTAAACATGGACAACAGATATCAGACTCAGGTAAGGGGCGTGGCCTAAAATGTGAAGGCGGGGATGTTCATTAGAAGTAATCTGGATAGTAATGAAGTCCACATTTGATTTGTGTTTGTTTGTGTGGAGGCTATAAACCTCTCTTACTTGTTATCAACATTAGCTAACAAGATGTGTGTGAAACTAAAGAAGCAGACTTTAGACGCCAAACATGTCTCGGATCCCGGATGAACTATGTTTGGAGTATTTTTTGGTTTTACTGTAGTCATTTCCCAGAAAGATATCTCTACGCTTACTCCACTTTAACCGCTGGCTGCTTTACACAGCCTGGATCTTTCTCTCGTCTTCCGCGGGATCCTGCAGGCCAGATGGGACTCCTGCAACAAATTCCAGCTCAATCTGGACTGATTCAGAAATTCCTAAAAGAAGAGGGAAAAAAAGAGGAAAAAAACACCCCAGCCTTCACTCTTTAAGCGCTGGTGTGTAATGGAACCGTGTGTATTCGTAAATCAGTGTAACCGTGTGTTTGTTGGAGATTCTGCTTACGAAGCATTTAATAAACTTGAATAATGTCTCATAAAGCTGCAGTAAAGTGTCATTATTAATATTCTATAATGTAATTCATGGTTTATGAAGAGGACAGTTAGGATGATTTATCAGGATGTGCGTTAGCTTGTTTAGCCGAGGATGAGAACTAGCGCCTGTGTGTGTGTGTGTGTGTGTGTGTGTGTGTGTGTGTGCGCCAAAGCAGCAGGTTTGCATTTCAAAGTTAATTAAGTTAGTAAGACGAGGTCGTGTGAGCCAAAGGAGTGAAAATTCACACACAAACACACACACACACACACACACACACACTCCTGCACACTAACACACACACAAACACACACACACACAAACACACTCCTGCACACTAACACACACAAACACACTCCTGCACACTAACACACACAAACACACTCCTGCACACTAACACACACAAACACACTCCTGCACACTAACACACACACAAACACACTTCTGCACACTAACACACACACAAACACATACACAAAGACACACACACTCCTGCACACTAACACACACTAACACACTTCTGCACACTAACACACACACAAACACATACACAAAGACACACACACTCCTGCACACTAACACACACAGAGACACACGATTGTTACTTGTGAGGATTAACATAATTATTAATGTAGCTCATTAATGCTGCACCTAAACCTCACCTCCTTAAGCACAGAAACCAAAAGAAAACATTTGGCTCTTTCAGTTTTTTCAAATAAAAGCTGCAGTTTTTATATAAAATAATTTTTCCCTGCAGAAACCAAGGAAATTTTCCCAACAAGGTCAAAACTGTCAGATATTCCTGTCCTTACGGCGACGTATCCTTTCATCTCCACCAAGATATAAAAACACACACGTGCACAACACACTGATCTGATGTTAATCTGTGTTTATAAACATGTTATAAGCACTGTATTACAGATGGGAAGAGACACGTGCGTCTCTGTGGTTTCGTAATCATCCTCCGTCTGGAAATATCTTATCCTTTAGTCTGAATAACGCCACAGACAAAGAGGCAAAGAGGAAAACAATCACAATCATGTCTTAAAGGGAAAAAAAAAAAGAGCAAAGAGCAATGAGTCGAAAGAGTCGACTCGGAGTCAGGTCAGATGAGTCAAATGATCTGAGTCAAATGATCTGAGTCACTCCACAGAGCTGGGATTGTCATCACTAGTGCATTAAGTTAAGGAGGAGCAGATTAGTCACTGATCGCCCCCTAGTGGTGAAGCGCATCCATTACAGGACAAACCTGAGAAAGAGAACAGGAGTGTAGGATTTTTTTTTTTTTTTCAGTAGAGAAACACTAGAAAAGCAAGAGCAGTGAATATAAACATTAATGACATCTTTATTTACATCTCTATGGATGGATTTGTGGCCTAAATACTAAGGAAGCAGTTTATTTGATACATTAATAAATATGCATTAGGTAGATAATAACCTGGTGATCATTTACGAATAAACTTTTAATCACTTACGAAATAAATATATAATATAAACAAATGGGTCAAAAATGAAGATTAAATATATGACTCTTAAAGCTATGCTACAGATTCTAATGTGTTACGACAATTTAATGGACTTTATTTCTCCTTTAAAAAGTCTTTTTGCTTTTACAAGACAGAACAAGAAAAATATTGCGGCTGAAAGGTAAATCGCAGGTTTATATTAATGCACTCGTTTTAATTAACGTTACGGTTTCTATAGCAACAGCTCATTCACAGGGACTCGTACAGCAGACGCTCCACTAAAAATAAAAAAACTGTCGTTGTTTATATGGTGAAGTTTTCTGTAAGGAGACGTTTATTTTTTAAGATTTATGGAAGGAGTCTCCAGTGTCAGAGGTAAAGCT
>CM040461.1:28825313-28835688 GCA_022758105.1 Pangasianodon gigas
TGTGTAATGTTGCTGAAGGTAAAGTGTGTAATGTTGCTGAAGGTAAAGTGTGTAATGTTGCTGAAGGTAAAGTGTGTAATGTTGCTGAAGGTAAAGTGTGTAATGTTGCTGAAGGTAAAGTGTGTAACAATAATGAAGGTAAAGTGCATAATGTTGCTGAAGGTAAAGTGTGTAATGTTGCTGAAGGTAAAGTGTGTAACAATAATGAAGGTAAAGTGCATAATGTTGCTGAAGGTAAAGTGCGTAATGTTGCTGAAGGTAAAGTGTGTAATGTTGCTGAAGGTAAAGTGTGTAACAGTACTGAAGGTAAAGTGTGTAATGTTGCTGAAGGTAAAGTGTGTAATGTTGCTGAAGGTAAAGTGCGTAATGTTGCTGAAGGTAAAGTGTGTAATGTTGCTGAAGGTAAAGTGTGTAATGTTGCTGAAGGTAAAGTGCGTAATGTTGCTGAAGGTAAAGTGTGTAATGTTGCCGAAGGTAAAGTGTGTTACCGTACCGATGTTTTTGCTCAGCTCCATGCACTGGCTGATGTGGGGGAAGCGAAGGATCTCCCTCCATTTCTTACTCCTCCCTTTCCGCTTTCCTCCTCCACCTGCGTCAGCAAGAGAAAGAAAGAGACGAGATGTTTTGAAAACCAGGCCAGTATTAGTACTGTTTCTAATTAGGTCATTCATTAATAAGCTGTGAAAAGGAGGCCGTTGTGTGTGTGTGTTTATTTCTAGAACACAGGTGGGTTTGGTCAGTAAATCTGATTCACCATATGGAAATGTTCTCAGCATCTGCTACCTTGCATGTGTGCATGTGTGTGTGTGTGTGTGTGTGTGTGTGTGTAAGCCCTAGTTAAACCGAGTGAGAGTCATTTCTTGCGTCAGCACAGAGCTAAAATATGCACACACTCCCATGAGGAGAGAGCTGCTTTCACAAGAAAAACTCTGTGCACCTCCTCAGAACGATTCCAAGCGTTCTACAGCAGTGCACTAACCACCACCACAACACACAGACGCTAAAACAACAAAAAACAACCCCGAGTATCAATCTGACAACATATAATCTTCCACTGAAATTCTGGTTACGCTCGAGAGCAAGTTTAGCAGCGAGAGTAGGGATGTTCCCGGACTGGGATTGGAGCGTAGCCCATTTGACGCGGATTTCCAGGACAGTGAGGGATAGGAGTTTTCCGAAGGGACACATAACGCGGTACGTCATTTGGTCCTGGCAGGAGACACGTACAGTGTGTGTCTGTGTGTGTGTGTCTGTGTGTGTGCCTGTGTAAGCACTTCAGCAGCTCCCTCGTCCTCTTACATGAGTCTCTGGCAGAGCCTTATTCTTATATTCTTATTCACGGAGCGAAGTAAGCGTGTCCCGATAATCAGTTTTAAAATACATCACAATATTAAAGATCTCGTATAATCACACTGAATGCAAAAAAATTTATTCATAGAAACGTCGTATTCAAGAAAATGCTGTTAGTTCAGAAAAATGTTCCTATCCTACTTTTTCGCTCCTGAGTTTGTGTAAATTTACATATAACATGAATAATTTAAACCTAATTTAATTCTAATTTATAATTTAATATCTCTAATCGAAATCTAATTTAAATCATATGATTGTTGGTGACTTCGTGAGATTTTATATACAGATTATATTTAAATACAGATTACACTGTCAAGTTTAAATCACTTATTTATTTCAATTATACAGCAATTTAATGGACATTTTGTGAAACTCAGCCATCTCATACATTAAGACAAATAAGACTAGCAGTTTAGTTACAGCACACAAGTAATGGCGCCCTATAAAAGAGATAGTGTGTGTCTGTGGTAGCCAATGCTCTTTCACCGTTTAGTCATCATTTTCTTCTCTCATTGCCTTTTATGGAGTTTTGTGGGTGTGACCAGAGGTGCCGGCTCTGTGGGGACCATAAACCCCGCCCCCTCCAATCCCTTAGCAAAGCAAAGACAAGACAAGCTGCACATGGCAAAACAATGCACAAACAATTCATGAATAAATTTCAATCAGGTCCCTGAAATAAACTCACTATCATCACACACATTTATGGCAAAACAACCTAAAAATAATTTGTAATAATTTAAAAACAATCAGCGATTGTTCCTATAGATAGTCTTTTTCACGATCCTGACACGCTGCACTAGCATAGCAAATTTCCCTATCCTAAACAAACTAGCACTGTGTCTCAAATCACATACTTATGTACTATTCTAGACCGTTACTCAGTACTAACACTAACCAGGTTTCCTATCACAGTTAGTGTTTGAATTTTAAAAACCTCTCATGTCAACTTCAAACCTTCCGAAAGGTCTGTTTTGCGTACCGGCCTTCTGGATTTCCTAGATTAGTAAATAAATTTGAATGTAAATTCAGTGTTTTTGATTTGAGAAGCAGCCCATGACAACAATCACGACGACAGCGTAAAGTTTTAAGAGCTCGTCGGTGTGTTTAACATCGCTGTGCGTGAACTCGCTGAACATTTTACAGTCTTTTACGTGTTGTCTAGTGGACATTGCTGTTACATCTTCCGGATGTACGTACGATACGCAGTGAACGTATGAATAATAATATCGCTCGAGTTACCGCTGCTTGTGCACACAATATCATGCGTTAAATATAAACCAAATTTTCCTATAAGAACACAAGAACACAACACTAGACCGGTAAATCAGTGTGAGGAATATTTCTTTGGTTTTTAGTCACTTATGTTACATGTATGTTTGTTACTGATATAATAAAATGTCCAGATGTTAGTTACAGTACTCCTATATTATACATCTGGAATTTTAAAATGTAAATCGGGTCGCAGGAAATTCATAATGTCCATTTGGGGTCGTTTGCCCAAAAATTTTGGGAAACCCTGAACTAAAGATTCAATCTACAACTGTTTTTTTTTTTTTTTATATACATTTTTATACATTTTGTCTTTATGTTAGTTTAAGTCGCATTTATTTCCTGTATCCTGTATCGCTTATCTCCATGTTGGACTTAATGCATAATGCATAATGACACTGTGAGGTTTATCCTGTTCTTCCAACTGTGTGTATTAATACAGAACATACACACAACATGCAAATGAGTTTATATCACACACACACACACACACACACACACACACACGCTCATATTTCACTGCTTTGCTTATGAAACGGCCTTGAACAGGAAGTGACACGCTGTCCACGCCGTCCGCATGCTACCGCTAAGCAACTTTTCTTTCTCAATACCAACAACTCAGAAAATTGCCATGAGTTACGAAAAAAGTTAACAACAGTACTTTTTACTTTTTACTTGTTTACTTTGCATTTCATTAAAATAATAACCAAAAATTATATTTTTACAACATAGTAAAACTTTACTGCATATGAACCTAAATTTTTATTAATGTTAATATGATAATGTTTTAAATTAAATTAATATCATAAGATCACATCTAACATGTAACCTAATCATTAGAATATTTAATCTAGTCTAATCGAATTTCTTTCTAAATTCTTTAAATGTTTTTTTATTTACATTTTGTTTACAAACAAACTAAATATAAAAATAAACGATTTTACTATTATACAATTAAATGAATTAAATGAATGAAATTCATATTTACTCTGCCTTCCTATAAACAAATAGAACTTTAAATTTTTTGTACTTTTGTACTATGTATTTAATTTTAATTACTTTTAAATTTATTTGGTTTTCTGTTGTACAAAAAAATGAAATAAATTAATATTTTACATTTTATTTAACTGCATCCATCTCTGGAACATTGGATGATTTTTCCCTCAAGATTAAATATAATATTTATTTTAATTGAGTGCAAATAAAGTAGAATAAGCACAACATTTTAAATAATTACTAATACAATATAAAAATACTATGAATATACAAAGTTACTATAATACTATTATACTAAATTACTCTAAATTTACTTTAAATAATCTAATATACTTATATAATATAAACATACTAATATACCATAAATATACTATGAATATACAAAGTTACTATAAACCTACTAATATTAACTAATTACTCATTTTAACTAATAACAGTTAAAAGAAATGTAAATTTTAATTTAAGTTTTTTGTACTTTTACACTATTACACTATAAATGTACTATAATATACTATAAATATTCTAATATATTTATATAAAATAACATACTAATAT
The DNA here is from genome assembly GCA_022758105.1 of Pangasianodon gigas. Taxonomy (NCBI): domain Eukaryota; kingdom Metazoa; phylum Chordata; class Actinopteri; order Siluriformes; family Pangasiidae; genus Pangasianodon; species Pangasianodon gigas. The sequence goes on from CM040461.1 coordinate 28,829,484, forward strand.
TCTAATACACTATAAATGTACTATGAATATACAATGTTGCTATAAATATACTAATATACTATCATAATATAAACATACTAACATACTAATATACTATAAACTTCCTGTAAATATATTAATATTTAAATAGTATTTTTAACAGTTAAAAGAAATTTAAATAACCGTAGTCACCCTGAAAATTTAGTTATGTAGACTAAATGCAGGGACCTAAGGGGTTAATTTTTTATTTTTATTTTTTATTTTCTGCCCACAGTGTGTGTGTGTGTGTGTGTGTGTGTGTGTGTGAGATTCTCCTCGCTCAGTGACGTACAGCGGGAACCTCCACTAATCCACCTCATCTTTCATCTTTATTAGTAACATCACAGCGGCACAAACCGCAATAAGCTCCTCCTGGAAAGTCAACATTACACACATACACACACACACACACACACACACACTCTCACACACACACACTATGAGAAGGGGACAAAGTCTGTTACAAAGCGGGTGCTCCTGAACGGCATTTACTCTTGGCAAACTCTCTCTCTCTCTCTGTGTGTGTGTGTGTGTGTGTGTGTGTGCGCGTTTGTGAGATCATTTCATTGTCATCTGTAACAAAATGCGTCAGGATCTCATCCAAGAATCCCAACCACGGCATGAGTCACACCAAACATGTGGTGTGTGTGTGTGTGTGTGTGTGTGTGTGATGTCAAAAGTTCACACTGCCCACAGTTAAACACGTCTCAGTATTGATTTTTCCCCTCAGTGTAACTCATGGTTTACGATATTATTATCACAATATTAGTGTGTTAGAGTGAGGGTGCCAAAACTTTTGTAACAGCACCAAAACTTTTCACTTTCACTTTAATCTGGTAAATTTAATTATGTTTTTTTATTTTCTTTCAGAAACACAAAGGTAACCTTGTTGGAAATTTGTAGATCAGCCTTAAAATACATAAAATACATATATAATAAATTAAAAATATATATTTTATTTATTTTACTAATTTCTATAATCACTGTCGCTTTTTATTTACAAAAAAAGTCATGAAATTTAAATTTAGAATTAAATCAGTGTTTACTACTACTACTACTAATAATAATAATAATTAAATTAAATTTAAAAAATATATATATATATTATTATTATTTAATTAATTTAAATTTTAAAATATTAATTTATTAATTTATTTTATTTTTTAGCCTGCAAAAAATATTTTAACTTACATTTTATTTTTTTTTAAATGCAATCAATTTTAATTATTTTCTAATGTACCTGACTTAATTTTAATGTTTATTTTTATAATAAAACTTAACTTTAAATATTAAAATTTACTTGTTTTTATTATTGGATTAGTAAATGAATTAAAATAATAATCACCCTGCCTTCCTGCAAAAAAAATAACTTTAACTTACAATTTTATTTACTTTTTAAAATGTATTTAATTACATTAATGAATTCTTTTCTCCTTTTAATTGCTTAATTAAATTCATATTTAATTAAATATAATTTATTTATTTAATTAATTAATTACATTTATATTTACATCTAAAAAAGAGCATTATTGTATTAATTTATTTATTAAAATGATCTTATTGTTAAATCAATTTTTATATATTTTTGAATTAAAATAATTAAATTTTTTATTAATTTACATTTTTTTTAAAAAGTGATCGAGAATGGTGGCTTCCTCTATAATTTTTGCAAGAGGTAAAGTGCATTGTGGGTAATTTGCTCCTTTTAGCATGTTATGTAGTGTATAAGGTGTGTTTCTGCACATTTTTCAAAAATGTTAATTTTATTATCCAGCGTGTGTGTGTGTGTGTGTGTATCATGTGTGTATATCATGTGTGGGTGTGTGTGTGTGTGTGTGTGTGTATATCATGTGTGTGTATCATGTGTGGGTGTGTGTGTATCATGTGTGTGTGTGTGTGTGTGTGTATCATGTGTGTGTATCATGTGTGATTTTTATTCTACATCTCTTTATCTTCTGAATATTGCGATATATTGTATAACTGATTATCGGTACACACTTATTCATCAGTGTGTGTGTGTGTGTGTGTGTGTGTGTGTGTGCTCCTGCAGTAAGTGTGTGTGTGTGTGTTTGTGTGTGTGTGTGTGTGAGCCCTTTGTTCAACGCAACTACTGACGTCACCCATCAGGACTTCCTGCCACACGCCGGGTGGAGCAGCATGAATTAAACACTTTTACAAGTGTGTGTGTGTGTGTGAAGTACAGCTATCACCCATACTGACCCTAAAGAAAAGTGTGTGTGTGTGTGTATGTGTTTATGTGTGTGTGTGTGTGTGTGTGTGCGCGTCCGATCCCACCCATGACTGACGTTCCGTTAAATGCCAGCTGCTTCCTCTAAACTCCTGTAATGAGCCATTTCCTGTTAGCGAGCGCTCTAAAGGCTCAGCGTTAGCTCCAATTCATAATTCACCATCGAGTGTGTGTGTGTGTGTGTGTGTGAGTGTGTACGTGTGTGTATGTGTGTGTGGAAGGCGGCCAGGAGATTTGGGACGCGGCCCCGGGAGCGAGCGGCATTCCACAGGAGCTTGGAGTTTTGAAATTGGGCTGCGTTCCAATTCACACTGTGGAGGGAGTCAGTGTGTGTGTGTATGTGTGTTTGGGTGTGTGTGTGTGTGTGTTTGGGTGTGCGTGTGTGTTTGGGTGTGTTTGTGTGTGTGTGTGTTTGGGTGTGTTTGTGTGTGTGTGTGTTTGGGTGTGTGTGAAACGAAACACTTCTTCACATCTGTCTAAAATAAGAGCACTGTAACAAAACACACACACACACACACACTTACTACAGGAGCACACACTATATACACACTACACACACACACACACACACTGCAGGAGCACACACACTACACACACACACACACACACACACACACACACTGCAGGAGCACACACACACTTACTGCAGAAGCACACACACTACACACACTACACACACACACATTTACTGCAGGAGCACACACACACACACACACACACACACACTCTTACTGCAGAAGCACACACACTACACACACACACACTGCAGGAGCACACACTATACACACTACACACACTATACACACACACACACACACACACTTACTGCAGAAGCACACACACTACACACACATCGACACCGACACACACACACTGCAGGAGCACACACACTACACACACACACTTACTGCAGAAGCACACACACCGACACACACACACACTGCAGGAGCACACACACTACACACACACTATACACACACTTGCTGCAGGAAAACACACTACACACACACACACACACACACACACACACGCTGCCTACTTAGGGACCCTCCTCCTGAATGAGCACAGAGCAGTCTGTATTTCCATAAACACACTGCGTGTCTTTTCATTATGTCCTTATTTCCTTCCTCACGTCTTCCTTTCTCTCTTCCTTTTTTTCTATCCTTCCATTTGTTCTTCTCTTTCATTCATTCTTTCTTCCTTCCTTTTCTTCATTACTTTTTACTTTTTCCTATGATTGTTTTTCTGTCTTTTTTCTCTCCATCTTTTCTTCTTCATTTCTCTCTCTCCCTTTTTTTCTATCCTTTCATTCTGTTTTTTTTATTTCTTTCTTTCTTGCTCTCCTTTCCTCCTTTTTTCTTTGCGTTTTCTTCCTTCATTACTTTTCGTTATTCCTTTCGGCTTATATATTCTTTCTTTCTGCTCTCCTTCTTCTCTCTCTACAGTTTTTTCTGTTCTTTCTTTCTTTCTCTCGTTACTTTTTTGTCCACATCACTTCAGTCACACAGCGATTTTTAAACAGCTGAGTTGCTGCGTTACTGAAGGAAAAAGACCGGCACTAGGACCCAGCAGTGGCGATTTAAGGACCCAGCAGTGTGGAGATTTAAACTCACAACCTTCTGATCAGTACTCAGTGTGTGTGTGTGTGTGTGTGTGTGTGTGTGTGTGTGTGTGTGTGTGTTTAGTGCTACACTGTGGTTATGTAATTTTACTCAGCCATTAAAGCGCTGCATTGTTCCTTTGGACTCTGGTCATGTATGTGTGTGTGTGTGTGTGTGAGTGTTTATGTGTGTGTGTGAGTGTTTGTGTGTGCATGTGTGTGTGTGTGTGTGTGTGTGTGTGTAATCGATGTGTGTATTTGAACAGTGTGTATCTTAATGACATGTATGTCTATAAACTGTGTGTGTTTCAGCAATTAAATTGTATTTGAGCAGGGTGTGTGTGTGTGTGTGTGAGTGTGTGTGTGTGTGTGTGTGTGTGGGCGTCTCACTGATGCGTCTCATAGATATGTGTGTGTCTGATCGGTGTGTGTCTGAGCGATATATGTGTGTATAGGTGTGTCTGACCTGTGTGTGTGTGTGTGTGTGTGTGCGCGTGTGTGTGCACATACAATGCATGTGAATACGCGCACACACACACTTACTGCAGGAGCACACACTATACACATACACACATACACAATACACACACACACACACTTACTGCAGGCGCACACACACACACACACACACACACACTTACTGCAGGAGCACACACACACACACACAGAAACGGGCGGATACAGGAAATGAAAATCAATTGATGTGTCTGGCTGTGTATCGCTATCTATAATGTATAACCACACACACACACACACACTCACACACGCGCATGCACACACACACTCACACACACTCACACACACACACACACACACACGCTCACACACGCGCACACTCACACACACTCACAAATGCGCACACACTCACACGCGCACACACTCACACACAGACACACACACACTCACAAATGCGCACACACTCACACACAGACACACACACACACTCACAAATGCGCACACACTCACACACACACACACACACACACACACACACACACACACTCACACACACACACAATCAAATGTAATCTGCTGCATCATAACTACTCGGTTATTCACGCTAGGTAGGCATGTGCCGATAATCGTTTATATTTTACATTGCAATATTGCGTTAAAAATGACAATACAAATTTTTAGCTAGCTAAATTTAAATTTCTTAACTTTTTGTTCAATAAAAAAATTACGAAATTACACAAAAATTCAATCTGACTGGTAACAAAACCTACGAAAAACTGTTTACGAAAAAACTGTACGTTATAATGTTTCTAAACACGGTTAGCTTGTAGAGCAAAGACGACACTAATAATTAGATAGCTAACTAACCTTAATAAATATTAAGTCGCTAGCTAAACATCAAGACATGTACACTGTTTACAAACACCAATAAAACTATAAATAAAATGTAAGCTGTGAATCCATTACATGTGGTTAGCTTTAATACTGCTAGCTAGCCGGCAAGATAGCTAGCAAGTAGCTAGCAAGGTAGCTAGCAAGCTGCGCATGCTATCAACAACACCAACATGATTATAAATAAAATATAAACTGTGAATAAACTCCAACTGTTCTTTTTTTAAAGTATGTTTAGCATAAAGATAGCTCGTTAACACTGCACTTTTAGTCGTATTATGCTAACTAGCTCAATTTAATCGTGGGAACTTCATCTTCTGATGACTTAATAACTGATAAAAAATATTAATTTATGAACTTAATAGAGTTAGCTTCTAACCAGGAATTGCCAAGAATGGCTGGCAAGCTAACTAAGTAGCTAGTCACATAACGTTAGCTTGCTACATTTAACCATGGAAACAACTTCTTATATTAGCATATTAGCAATAAGACCAGTGTAAAGACATTATTTTCTTTTTATTTATTTTTTTAAGTAGGATTAGCTCTTAGCTATGCTACATAGCTAGCTAGATAGCAAGTAGTGCTTACAATTTCAACAAACACGAACATGACTTAATGGAAATAAAATGTAAGAGGTGATTCATTCACACTTTAAGCTAGCTAGCTAGCACGGCCTCTTCCCATGTTATACTAACTAGCTCAATTTAACTGTAGTGGTGATTTATAAACACAAATGAGACATAAAACTGTTATAACACTTAATTAATGCGTGAATGCTATCCTTAATAGAGTTAGCTCTTGGCTAAGAACTGTCTAAAACAGCTATCTAGCTAGCTATCTAGCTAGCTAATTAGCAAGACACATTATGCTAGCTAGCCAAACAAAGCTCTACTGTACTATGGGTGATATATTTTAAGTATTTTATATTTTGCAAATTTTTATTGTGCAAAACAATGACGCACACACTCACACACACTCACACACACACACAC
>CM040461.1:28835788-28855671 GCA_022758105.1 Pangasianodon gigas
CTCTCTCTCTCTCTCTCTCTCTCTCTCTCTCTCTCTCTCTCTCTCTCTCTCTCTCTCTCTCTCTCTCTCTCTCGTTAGCTACGAGACACTTCACTTGTTTTAGCTCTTGACTGGGATAGCTAGCTAAAAAAAAAAGCAAACTATCAGTAAACAGTCAGCGCTAGTCATGTTTCTTTAGCTAGCCGGGTAAATACATCTAAAAAAAAAAAGACTAGCATGTTTAATACTAGTTGATTATTTAACTACCTAACTACGAAGAAAATGTTAGCTACGAGACACTTGTTTTAGCTCTTGACTGGGATAGCTAGCGAAAAAAACAATCTATCAGTACACAGTCAGCGCTAGTCATGTTTTTTTTAGCTAGATCCATTTAAGCTAGCTCTGAACGTCCTAAAACGGTAGCTAATCCACAGAATAATTAAATGTATATATTTTTACTTCAAAGTTTTCATACACATTTATGAAACATACAAAAGAAACCACACAATGGAGAGATCTCGTTCTGTCGCTCGCCACATGTAAAGCAGCTGCTCCACCTCTGACGTCAGACCTCGGTGAGATTTGCTAGTAAAACCTCTGAGTGAGGTTAGTGTTTATTTTACAGCCCACCATCACAGCGAGGCTCGCTAACACACGCTAACGTGTGCTAACACATGCTAGCACAAGTGTGGGTTCAAAAAAAACCCAAAAAACCGAAGTTATCTCGACTACCTGTGTCGAGGGAAAACAAACCGGCGCTAAACTTAGCGCCTTTTCCAGCCTGTGTGTTTATGTGTTTAAGTCTCAGTGTGTGTGTGTGTGTGTGTGTGTGTGTGTGTGTCACAGGATGTGAAGGTGTACCGACGATAATCGGTTGTACCTCATTCTAACATCTCGTGTTACAATAAAAAGCTAACAGCTAACATTTAATCACGCCTCACGATATCTTGCTAGCATCTCAGCTAGCTTCTTAGCTTAAACACTAACACAAGAAAGCCTTAACATAGTTGGCTAACTCTAATAAACAAACTAGCTAGCAATTTATACACACCACCTGTCATGCTAGGTGTGCTATGCTAGCTAGAAGCATTTATTCATGGTAGTAGAAAAAAACCGTTAATTAGAAAGCTATGAAATTTTTTTGTTTTAGATATAGCGTTAGCAGCTAACTAGCAAATCACATACAGTGCCGTTCTATTAGCTAGCTTACAGCGATATTGATGCATCGACATATCAGTTATCATCATATTAAAATTGAAGAGACTAGCAAACACCTAACAAAGCGTATAAAGCAAATGCTAGCTAGCAAGTTACACGCTCGTCAGGTTGTTTTCAGTCGGCTAGCTAATTTAATCACGACAAACTACAAACGGAAACATTAAATGGAAACGAAAAATATTAGCTACATGACACATTTGTAAACATTTCTTTTTTTTATTTAAATAGGGTTAGTGCTTGACCAGGCTAGCCAGCTAACTAGCAAGTCACACATGTTTCTGCTAGCTAAAGTTAGCCCTAGCAGCAACTTCTGGTGATCTGCTAACTTAAATATAACCCCAAAATTTTTTTAAATGTTAGCTACGAGTCACAATTGTAAAAGATAGCCAGCTAGCTAGCTACGTGGTGTTACATTAGCTAGCTCAGTATGACTTATGAATATTCTGATATTAATTACCTTAAAATAAAATTTTAATATTGGCATACGCTTACTTCCAATAAAAGTGAAAAAAAAAGATACCAGAATCTAAAAGAGCTAATAAGGAGGAGCTAAAAATGCTAAAATCTGAGTTTCCTGAAATCCGATAATCTAATATAATATATATATATATATATATATATATATATCGTAGCGTGCTGTTTACATGACCACTTGAAAAATCAGATCTTATTCAGATTATTAGTGTGATGCTATACACTACGGTATATGACGATCCATGCTAGCGCTAGTTATACTATTTATGCTAGTTATGCTAGTTTTCTACTTGAGGTGGAATTGAAGGTTAGCGCTGTTAAATTAGATTATTAGTGTGATGCTATACACTACGGTATATGACAATCCATGCTAGCGCTAGTTATACTATTAATGCTAGTTTTCTAAGTTGAGGTGGATTTGAAGGTTAGCGCTGTGAAATTTTTGAAGCTCTTATAAAAGACGAAAAACAATGAGCAGGAAACGCTGAGTTGGTAGGAAACTGTCGCCATTCACACACACACACACACACACACACACACTTTAGTGAAACAGACATCTGATATTTCCTGCATCTAACATTGTGTGTATGTGATTACGCAGCAGAAAGATTTGCTTGTACAGAAATATCTCTTCCAGAGCCACATTACAGTAGCAATATTAGCAATATTAGCAATATTAGCGCTATTAGCGATATTAGCGCTGATTAGATTTGACATATAAGAGTCTGGAACGCAAAACAGATGCACTCTGTTGACAAACACACGACCGTGTTACCTCACAGGAGTGTCGTTAAATTAAGCTAGCAAATGTAGATGGAGTGCACGTGGCTTGCTAGTTAGCTGGCTAACCTGGTCAAGCGCTAACACTGTTTAAAAAATATTTACAAATGCGTCAAATGCGTAGCTAACTTTTTCTTCACTGATTTGGTTTATAGTTTGCATCTTGTAGCTAACACTTCTTTCGTAGTTTGCTATAATTAACTTTAGCTAGCTAACATAACAGCTAGCTAACATAACAGCTAGCTAACGCAAGCAGGATATGTAACACTCAAATCTGTATATATATATATATATATATATATATATATATATATATATATATATATATATATATATATCGCAAAATACATAACACGTTATTATGTTCACAGAAAATACTCCTTTTTGATTGGATGGCTGATGTGCATTATTTTTTAAAAACATTGTGTAAATAAAATTTAACCATAATTCTCTACTACGTAACTACAACGACAATAAACAACGATTTAGGCTAGGATGATATTTACGCCTTTTTATCGCAATTAAATTTACATAGTAAGGAACAATTTATCGGCTGTGGAAACATCTTAAATCAAAATAATTAAAGTAGCTAACTAGCTATTTATGCTACAATACTGGCTTTCCAGATGGCTATATTTAATAAAATTACACAACAATTAGCTAACTAGCTATTTATGTCTAACGAACAACAACATCTCGTTATAGATAGTGTTAGTTGAAATTCAAAATTTGAAACTTGTAACACTAGCTAGCTTATCTAACAGCAAACAGAGGCTAGCTAGCTGTTATAAACTGTTAACAATTTTTTTAAAGATTAAACAATACGTCAATAAGTCCGTTTCGATATAAAACACGAATATGACGCCTGCATAAGGCTCAGTAATGAAGGTAACCATGTCAGCCAATGAAGAGTTCTTATGACATTGGGGGAGGGGCTGAAGTAAGTATACATGCTGATCTACGAAATTCGTGAGGAAGTAGCTGAAAATGTATAGCTGAAGAAAATTCGCATTCCAAAGTCAAAACTAGCTAGCTACCTATTTGTGCTATGGTGGTTTGCGAAGTGGCTATATTTAATAAAATTACGCAACAAACAATTTTTGCGTAACAGACAATTGGCTAGCTAGCTATTTATGTTTCACTAACATACCCCAACAAAAACAGCATCTCATTGTAACACTAGCTAGCTTATCTAACAGCAAAGTAACACAAGCTAGCTAGAGGTTGTAAATCGTCACTTAGTTTTTAAAGATTAAAAAATACTTTTAAGTTCATTTCGATATATAAAACTTTAGGAAAAATTCTTATGACATTGGGGGAGGGGCTAACTATAACTGTAACCATATAATGCCGATCGACGTAATTTGCGAGAAAGTCACTGAAAATAAAAAGAAGAATACGAAGAAATATGAAGAAAAGTCAAAAATTATTTAATTTTTCCTGAAATATTACACTAAATTGTAAAAATTCCAAAAAAAGAAGAAAATGTCTCTACAAATATCGCCGAAATATTTGTAGAAAGTCTTCTTGCTTGGGAAATTTACCTACGATATATATATATATATATATATATATATATATATATATATATATATATATATATATTTTGAATAACTGATGTCGTAGCGAGTGTGTGTTCCTGCCTGTACAGGACTGTATTTACATGCACACGTCACCTTGTTGCTCCTCTTTCGGAACATCATCCGTCATTCCTTTTCCGGAAATTTGCTTAACAAATGAACAAACATTTGGATGTAAATGTAGCTTGACTCATTTCCATGTAAGTCATGGCTGGTGCGCCGGAGAAGAGTTAGTTATTATAAGCATTTTTTCTAAGTCACGGTCGTTTAGAAACTTAACCGAGTGTGTGGTTTGGGACTAAAAAACATCATCATTTTGCGCTAACGTAGCTTGTGTTAGCTAGCTAACATGCATTCCAGCTAATAGTATCTGCTAAAGCTTAAACATACCGTATATGATCTCTAATAACGCGTAGCTAACGTTACACTTTATTTCATATCATGAATATTTGAAAGCAGTGCATTATGGGTAATCAGAATGGTCGATAAACTTAGGCACGTCTCTTCAGAGGGGATTTTGATGACATACGATTCAAGATGGAGGACACTAAGCTTTATGTTTTTAGCTAAATAAGAACCTGAAGATGTTTTAACGTCGGCATGTCTTGCCATATTTTTGTCATTTTGGTCAGGCGGTTTAGCAGACGAACCACTTCCTGTTCCACTACACACCACATCTGTGAATTCCACACTTGGAAAATTCTCCAGCTTGCCAACACACACACACACACACACACACACGGCGGCCAGCTGAATAAGCAGGCATTATATTTAGGAAGGCTTAATTGGGCTTAATTAGGCCAGGTCGACTAGTAAACACTGGAGCGCACTTCGCAACACTGAGCTCGTTATTTTAAGAAAGTGAGAACGGAAAAACGGCAATCAGAGATGAAACATGATGGACTAGCTCACTCTGAACATTTAGCGCTAAATCATTAAGGAGAACATCGGGAGAACATGAGGAGAACATTGGGGCAGTGTATACCGTATATACATATATTACGTACATACTACAAGAAATTACAAGCAAAGAGAGCGCGATATTTGCAAAATTTGTGCTAGCATAACAGCGGGGTAATATCGTAATTGATAATATGTTAAGTAGCATTTAGCATATGTGAAAACCCGAATACAGAGAGATGCATTCAATTTAACTTAGAAGTAGGAACTACGTCACTTTCGAGCTACAAAGCAGGAAAAAACATGGCGTGTGTTTTGCTAAAAACAAGCTAGCTAGCGATGATGTATTCACTTCCTTTCGTAAAACAGCGAACTGTACGATCAGTGTTGTAGATTTAACCAACTAACGTGTGTATGTTACGTATATAAAGCGTAAACTCTTTTACAGTAGTGGAGCGGCCATGTTGAGATCGGGGTTGAGGAGAACTTCTCAACTTTCCGGATAGGAACTCCAAGTTGAGGAGGGAATTTTTTCTTTACTTCCTAGTCAGAGTTCGGAAAATCCGAGTCGCAAGCTTCAGCTGAATGCGGACTAAGGTATAAGCTTATCTAGATATCGTCTAGATCTATTTTAATGTAGTTTTTTTATTTATTACAAAATCATTCCTACTTTTTTTTTTCTTACGCAGGAACGCCTTTTTTGTGTTTCTAACAAATTTATTTGCTTCTATCTTCCAAAAGATAAACAAACTAGTAGTCTACTGCGGTGACGCATTATACTCGGAGCTCAGAAAGTTCCAAGCTGATTTTCCAGAGTTCTGATCTAAAAGCGTTCCAGTGCTCTGGCTGGGAAAAACATGGATCCCTCGGATAACATGCAGAGTCTCTAAATTGTCCATCGTTGCTTATAATTATCAAAATGATCTGTTATAGTGTTTTTATCACGTCTGAGCTGAAATGATCGGAATTATGTTAAAAATCAAAACTTGTAAAGCTGTTAAAACACGTTTTGACGACACAGAAGCTGCACATCACGCAAAATCAAGTTTTATTAAGTACAAAATAACGTAAAGGGAGTTCTGTTTACCGTTGACTGCGTGTGTGTGTGTGTGTGTGTGTGTGTATACGCCGCCATGTTGTTGTGATGTCAGGTTTGTTTATGTCAGAGATCTCAGGCAAGGTGGATGTTTTTCCGAATTCCCGACTTGGAATTCCTGATCTGAATGACTGTTTTTCAATTCAATTGATTTGTATAGCGCTTTTACCAATGGACGTTGTCACAAAGCAGCTTTAGAGAAATATATAAATTCAGGATATAAATTTTAAATTTATACATTTATCCCTAATGAGCGAGCCAGAGGTGACGGTGGTGAGGAAAAACTCCCTGAGATGATATTAGGAAGAAACCTTGAGAGGAACCAGACTCAAAAGGGAACTCATCCTCATCTGGATCTAAAACACTCCCTGATCCACTGCACTTTTCCATGTCGAGTTCTAAGTACAACATATAAGATAAGATAACCCTTTATTCATGGGGAAATTTGCAATATTATTATGAAATATTGCAGTATAAGACCAGGCAGTTACTAAGGATGAATGTGTCACATCCGGTTCCACCTCTGATCTGATCCGATCCAGATCCAGTCTGGAATTTACTCAGCGGAACTCGAGCACACCTGTTTCCCGTTTTCATGCCATCACTCTGTTTGTTTCAGTTCTTCTGCGAGGTTTTGCTGTTCGTTATCGTTTACAATCCTGAGTTCTCCTTATTTTGTGTTTCTGGTTTTGACCAGTTGCTTTTTGATCTGGTTTATCTTCATTGCTTTTCCTGTTTGACAAATTTCCTTCCTGCCGATTTGGACAGATTAAAAGATTTTACTCCTATTTACATTCATCTGCCTCGAAATTAGTGACTTTGTTTTTCCTGGAAGTCATGAAAGTAAAAACCTCCTGCTTGCGCACGTGACTTTTTTTTTATTACTCGAGTCTCAACCGGACACGCTGTGAACCTTCCCGGCAGCCTTTCTTTAAAAAAAAACAGCAAAAAAAATGAAAAGATAGAAGTACTTTCTATTCGTGTCTGTATTTGTATTCGTTTAGAACACATTATCTGTTCATTTTGAATCATGTATTCGTATTCGGTTACATCTATAATCAGTATCTATCATTTTCAGCCCTGCCCCTTCCCACACACTCTTCAGTAAATATTTTAGGTTTTATTTGATAACGATCTGGCCAAAGAGGAAAATATTTTTCTCAATAATTAAGGGACAAGATAAGAGGACTGAGTACTGATCCTTGAGGGATCCCGTGCGTGAAAGGTGTTTACCAGAGAGATGAGATGTTACCCAAACATGAGCCGTGCCAGAAACACTGACAGACAAACAGATATGCAAATATTTTGTTTATTCTGAGTCTTTAAATCAACGCTTTACCTCCAGGACCTCGGCTGGGTCACGCCTCATCGGAGCGAACGCAAGTTTATCGAACGCAAGCAGACGTTCAACATCGTTTAAAAAGGTTTTGGCGTTCGTGTGAGGTGAATGTTTATTAATGATAGCGATTAAGCCGTTATGCTTCTCGTCACTATGATCACGTTAACATCAACTCTTCCTGAAGCACTTCCTCCTTAAGTACGAGCTCGATTAATAATCGAAAGAGTAAAACATTTCAAACTCAGCACGGACTGCCGACTTGACCTCGGTTAAACTCTCACACACACACACACACACACATGCATGCATGCACACACACATATGCGTGCACACACACAGCCGAACTTATACTTCTGTAATTGAAAGACAAACATTTACGCAGGAAATATGCAAATTTCTTCCTATACAAATGACCACAGAAGTTTGAAACGAGCCACAAGCCTGGAAACATCATTCCGAGTTGATCAGATGTGAGATTGTTAATTAAGTTAATTATAATCCTGAGACAGAAACACGGACGTCAGGATCATAATTCTGGCTCTTTGGTGACGAGAAGATCGTCCACCTTCGATACGATCGCATCGACTCGTGAATACTTTATGTGACGTTTTATAATTACTGGGAATAAAAATAGGAGTTGAGCCAGAGGGCAAGACTGAAAACACACACACACTCACACACACACACACACACGACACACTCAGTCGGGTTCGGATGTGTGTATCTACGAGACGATCGGATCTCGCTACAGAATCAATTCCATTCCTTACAATACGATACGATTTACATTTGCTTTGATGCTAGCAGTGAGAAGCCACGCCCCCTTCACTAAGAAATATCGTAAATATTTCAAATCTGATTGGTCAGAAGGTGTTGATTAATTTTCTATAACAGCAGCTCTGACAGTAGTGCGGGTTTATATTAATGCGCTCGTTCTAATACGTTATCGTTTCCATAGTAACAGATTCGTAGAGTCGATGCTCCACATAAACGGATTAAAACATTGTCGATATGGTTTCTGTAAGGAGATGTTTATTTTTTAAAATGGAAGGAGTCTCCAGTGTCAGAGGTAAAGCTGTAACGTTAAGTTTTTCCACGTCTTCAGGACAGACGAAAAGTACATAAAAAGTACAACACGTCATTCTTTAATTAATAAAAATTGTAATCTTTGCAACGTTGCTGTGGTATAAGGAGAATAAAACACGTGCTGTTACAGGTAAATAATAAACCTTGTGGTGTTAAGAGTTACTCCGCTTCATCACACCACCTGGTTGTTGATGATTTTCCCATAACTGCACCACACACAGTGTTTTATTCCTCACATACAGAGCTGGAGATGTATCAGGGTGCAAAGGGTTTTTTTTCCACAGATTTAGGTTGTTTGTTTATATAAAACTACTAATATCTACAAAGGCAAACAGGTTATCAAGCGTGTGTGTGTGTGTGTGTGTGTGTGTGTTTGTTTTAGGGCTGTCAGAACAAAGTTCACTGTCGTCGTATTTTCATAAGATTTACATAGCTGAAGGCCAAAACTCCGTCATCTGATAAGCGTAATGAGCCTCGTGTCGCTTGGCAAGGGAAAAACGGCTCACTATGTAGGGCGCTAGTGCACAAAACCGGACGAGTGATACGTCTTCATCTACTGGTCACACACTCGTCACACACTCTATCCACTATTCCATGCGTCGTCGACTTCGAATGCATTATGGGTACTTCTTTAGGACACTTCCAAAAGTGCGCACTTTATAGTGAACGAAGTGTGATTTGAGACACAAGTCAATGCCAATTCGATCATCACTTACAGAGACTTTTATTTTTTCTGAGTAGTGGGTTTAAGTGCATGCGCAGATATCTAAATGGAAAACTCACACACACACACACACACACACACACAAAGAAGACACGGTTGTCGAGGAAACGGGGTCAACGTGATTACAGCGTGCCTCGCCGGATGCCCGATTTCCTCTCCAGCTGTTCTTTGTCTCCTCGACACCGGCGCTCGTCTTTCCTCCATCCCGTCTCTGAACTCTTTAACCCCCCCACCGCAAACACACACACACACACACCTGATGACCTCATTCGATGTACAGAATTACAGGATTGCCCTCTCTGATTATCAGCACATGCCTATAAAGTGCGCACTCCTGCTGTCAGGTTTGGGACGTGTCCCGAACAGCAGCGCGGCTCCTTCAGCGTGTGTTTTGTGAGCAAACGCGGCGTGACGGCGCTAATAAACCCGTCCCAGTGGCTCTTTCTGAGCTTCCAGCAGGATTTCTTTCCCAGGAAGAACAGCGAGGCCGTGAATCATCAGCGTTCCCATCACCGTTCCCGTCTCTCCATAACTCTCTCTCCTGTCTCTCTCTCGGCCAAACGCGCTTCCGGAAGTCGGCGCACGTCGTACGTTTTCCCGGGCTTTTATCCCGTCCTGCTGATCGGAGCACTAAGTGGGGATTTCGCTTCATAAAAACGTCACGGCCGTAGATTAATAACAGACATCGCTGTGTGCCGTAAAGGAGAAGAAGAAGAGATTTATTCGAATTTAGTCACGCATGTCTGATGTCTCGCCGTCAGCACGTCACTGTGGGCGCGTCCCAAACCGCAAACACTGTTCACTACGCAGGGAGCAAAACAACCAGGAGAATAGGATCAAACACTCGACATCACGACGCCATAAAATATCAACATACCAAAGAGTTTCACATCAACCTCATACTGCTAATGAGCACAGCACAGAAAGAAAGAAAGAAAGAAAGAAAGAAAGAAAGAAAGAATTGAATAAAAAACTGAATATAAAAAGAAAAGGGTGACAGAAAAGGGGGAAAGAACCAAAAAAAAGAACCAAAAGATTTAAAAAGGAGAAGAAGAGAAAACAAAAACAGGTCAAAATGAGAAAGTAAAAAGAAAGAAAGACAGAAAGAAAGAAAGAAAATGAAGAATAAGAAAGTAGTAAAAGAGAAAGAAACAGAAAAAAGAAAGAAACAAAGAAAGTGAAAGGTAAGAAATGAAGATGATCAGAGACAAAATTGATAGAAAGAAAGAAAGAAAGAAAGAAAGAAAGAAAACGATACTAAAAAAGAACAATAAAAAATAAACAAGAAAAGGAAAGAAAGAAAAATAAGAAACAAGGTTAAAACAGTAAAGACAGAAGAAATAAATTTTTTAAAAAAATTAATCAATAAAACAAAAGAAGGAGGAAAGGAAAAGGGCAAAATAAAAAATAAACATAAAATTGAAAAAGGATAGAAAAATGAAAAAAATTGGTAAAAAGATGAAAGAAAGAAAAACAACTAAGAAGCACACACACACACACACACACACACACACACACACCTGAACAACACACTATATAATCAGAATTGCTGAGAATATTTTTAGCTCCAGAGTTTCAGCCTCCAGACTGTGACGCAAAACACACACACACACACACACACACTCATTTATAACCTGTTACAACCTGTCACAGTCCAAACCAACACTCACCCTATACAAGTGTGTGTGTGTGTGTGTGTGTGTGTATATAAGCACTTATTCGATTACAAAGCAGGAAATTGTAACTTTTTTTATTTTTAAACTTTTTTTTTTTTCAGCTAAAACAATGAAAATAAAACAACTTATTCTTATAACTTTTTTTTTTTTTTAAAATAAAAGTTTTATTTCTTTATTTTATCGATGTTTGTTAGAAATTCAGTGTTAAAAGCTTCATTACAGCTGCACTGATACGTTACAGCCAATCAGAGCTGACCTGCTGCATAAATTACGAATAATTGAACAATTCTACCAGTGATGAGAGAGAGAGGCGGGGCTTCAACATTTACACACACACATTCACACACACACATTCACACGCACACACACACACGCATGCATTTACACACACACACACTTACACTTTCACACTTACACTTTCACACAGACACACACACACACACACATACACTTATGAATTTACACACATACTGTACACTTACACTTTCACACAGACACACACACAGACACATACACACGTATGCGTAACACGTGTAATGTATACACACCAGATAACACACTGACCAACATTTGACAAAAGTGTGTGTGTGTGTGTGTGTGTGTGTAAATGCATGAGTGTGTGTGTGTGTGTGTGTGTGTGTGTGTAGGAAGTGATCAGTACATTGATGCAACTTTTGCATCTACCACAGCATTTTCCCATCTCACCCCCTGATCAGAACACTCTCTCTCTCTCTCTCTCTCTCTCTTCCTCTGTCTCTCTCTCTCTCTCTCTGTCTCTCTCTCTCTCTTCCTCTGTCTCTCTCTCTCTGTCTCTCTCTCTTCCTCTGTCTCTCTCTCTTCCTCTGTCTCTCTCTTTCTCTGTCTCTCTGTCTTTCTGTTTGTCTCTCTCACTCTGTCTCTCTGTCTGTCTCTTTGTCTTTCTGTCTCTCTCTGTCTCTCTCTCTCTCTCTCTCTCGCTCTGTCTATATCTTTCATTTTTACTACTTTCTGTCTGTTTTTCTTTCTGTCTTTCTTTATTTTTCTTCTCCCCCCTCTCTCTGTCTCTCTGTCTCTCTCTCTCTCTCTCTCTCTCTCTGCCCCACCCTTGCATTAGTTGTTCTACAGAAAGTAAAGGCGCCCTGTCCGCCGTCGTTATGGGTTACGGCTCGTTTTCTGTAACGTCTGAGCCTCAGAGGGGGGTCGGGATCAGATTACACACTCGCACAGGAATTCACCCCCTATTCACACACACGCACACATACACACACTCCCACACACACACACACACACACACACACACACACACACAAACGAGAGAGAGTGCGCTCTGCATGGGGAGAGGATGATGGGAAACGCTCTTAGGCAAGTTTCAGATTGACGATTCAACATGAAATGCTTACACACCCACACACACGCACACACAAACACACACACACACACACACACAAACACACACACACACACACACACACTGCATGACAGTGTTGAAGAATGTTCTCATGCAGTCAGACCTCAGCACTGATGAGACCTAAACATGAACAGGAAATGAGTGTTGGGCAAAATTCCATCTCACAGACCTCAGCTTCAGCTTCTCACCTGTGTGTGCGTGTGTGTGTGTGTGTGTGGGTGTGTGTGTGTGTGCATGTCAGGAGGTATGCTGAACCTTCTCCCTTCTCAACCATGTAGAACTTTTCTTTCTTTCTTTTTTTTTGCTTTTTCGTTGTCTGTCTTTCCTTTAATCTTTTTTTCATTTTCTTTTCTTCACATTTCTTTTTTCTGTCTTACATTTTTGATGATTTCTTTCTTTTTTCTCCTTTTCCTTTTTTATTTCTCTTTCTTTCTTTCCTTTTTCATTCATCTGTTAGCTATAACTTTTTCTTCTAACCTTCTAGATATTCTTCTTCTTCTTATTATTATTATTATTATATTGTTTATGTCTTTTTTTTGCCAAAACACAACGATTTCACTGGCAGTTTTTTTAGTAAATCTATAAATATCGAGATTCATATCATGTGTCACAGAAACGTCTTGTAATATCGTGATAACGATATATTTCTCACATCGTCCAGTCCTCAGTTTAGGATCAGGACCGGATCTGAGAGAAAACCGAGCCGGACACGGTGGAGATGGCCCATTAGCTCACGGTTTCCTGTGACAAGAGTGACATTGGGAATGTTTTATCCTTATAAGGAAGTGTTTGCTGTTTTGTTGACTTTTGCACACTTCACTGATGATTTTGGAAACGACCCTGAACTTGTTTGAACGCTGTGACGCTCACCAGCTTCAGTCTTCCCAAAGAAACCTTTCAGCTTTACAGCATTACATCAGCACACACTTCTTCCACTGACTGAACTAGCATTAGCCGTAGGTGTTTTCAGATTTTATATCACGTACACAAGAGTGTGACTGAAAAATTAGCACCTGTGTTATTCTCTGCGCTAGACACTTTCACATCAGCATGCTAACTAGCTGGTTTGTTAAACAATAAGGCATAATTTAAAAAAAAAACAGAACAATGTTCATTTGAAATGATTTGTTCCTCATACTTCTCTGCAGGCTGCACAGTCGACTAGCTTGCTAACTAGCAAGCTAAATAACTAGCAGCTGTTTATCAAACAAATTAAACACACAGTGACAGTGAAAATGAGATTAAATCCTCAGGAATATCAACATTCACCTCAGATGTGTTGGTAAATTATTAATAAAAGACTTTGCACAACTAGAATTGCATTACATAGCCATACTGACCTGCTAACTAGCTAAATAGCTAAATAACTAGCAGTGAAAATGAGACAAAATTATTGGGCATATCAACATTTACCTCAGATGTGTTGGTAAATTACTCTGTACAATTAAAATTACTCTGTAATTGCAATTTTTTCTTTGTTTAGTCTTCTTCTTTTTTCTTCATTCTTTCTATTATCCTTTAAACTCTACAGGCTACGTAGTTATACTGGCTAGCTAAATAACTAGCAGCTAGTTATTGGACAATCTAAAGACACAGTGACATTGAAAATGAGATCAAATCATCAGGAATGTTAACATTTACCTCAAATGTGTTGGTAAATTACTAATAAAAGACTAAAAAAAATAAAATTACACTGTAATTACATGTTTTTCTTTCTTTGTTTTTCTTTCTTGCTTTCATTTTCCATTAAATTCTGCAAGCTTTGCTTGTGAGGTAAATAATTAGCAGCTAGTTAGTGGCTTTCTGACTAGCTAGCACAATTTCTTGAGTAATACGTAGTAACATTGCGTTCATGTCATGCTAGCTGGCTAGTTTGCTAACAGAATTTGACATTTGTCAAGTCAACTTCCTTTGAACTCGATACACAGCCATATCAGATCAGTAACTGGCAAGCTAAATAGCTAGCAGCATGCGGTTTTACACTTGTGCTAGGCACCAGCACTGAAAAAAAACTGAGAAAAAAAAGTCTGAAACGGAGACACAGGAAGTATTAAGTGTTGGCACAATACACAGAGCTGTATGGGCTTGCTAGGTGACTAGTTTGCTAATTTAAAAAAATATATTTGAAATCATTTCCTCAGATATTTGTTCATTATGTTGCCTACATATTTATACTGGATTGCTAGCTAGCTAGCTGGCTAAATAACTAACATGCTAACAAGCTATCTTGCTAATTATTTAGCCTGTAAACTCACTAGCAGTGAGTGAAGCAATGAAGCTCCATCAGCTGTCATGTACAAACAGAGGAGTAATTTTACTGTTCTGCCTTTTTTTAAAGAGGAAACTTTCTCAAAAACAGAAGAATACCTTTTTAACTCTAAGTTCTGCTCCAATTTAGCTAGCGCATAGCCGTTAACTCCTTTATACAGAGAGTGTGAATGTGAAAAATGAGGCCAAAACATCAGGGATATCAACATTTACCTCAGAAGTGTTCACAAATCACTAATAAAAATTTCTGTACAGCTAATAAAGCACTGTAATTACATTAGCATCGACCGCTAACTCAGGTGTCATGGGTTACACCATACCGAAAACCTGTCGATGTCGTGTCATAACTTGTAAACGATTCGAAAAAATCATAACAAGAGTGAGTCATTGGTGTGGAATCTTCTAGAAGACACAAACATGCAGGTTTGATGCACATGTTCAGAACTGTACCGGGGTTATTATGTACCATAGCTACGATATAACAAAAATAACCGACACATGCAAGGGAATCAGAGTTTTGCCATATTTTTTGCAGATTTTTCTGGAAATAAATAAATATGGAGTTATATTTTGATAAATTCGTACAATGTGAATACATACAAATGTATGATATATATATGGCAAGCTAAATAACTAGCAGCTGGTTATTAAACAAACTAAAGACACAGTAACTGTTAAAATGAGTCTAAATCATTGAGAATATCAACAATTAGATGTTCAGATGTGTTGGTAAATTATTAATAAAAAACTTCGTACAACTAAAATTGCATTACATAGCCATACTGACTAGCTAAATAGCTAAATAACTAGCAGCTGGTAAGCGAAAATGAGACAAAATTATTGGGCATATCAACATTTACCTCAGATGTGTTGGTAATTACTCTGTACAATTAAAATTACTCTGTAATTGCAATTTTTTCTTTGTGTAATCTTCCTTTTTTCTTCTTTCTTTCTATTTTCCTTTCAACTCTACAGGCTACGTAGTTATACTGGCTAGCTAAATAACTAGCAGCTAGTTATTGGACAATCTAAAGACACAGTGACATTGAAAATGAGATCAAATCATCAGGCATGTTAACATTTACCTCAAATATGTTGGTAAATTATCAATAAAAGACTTTGTATAACTAATATTACACTACATAGACATACTGGCTTGCTAATTAGCAAGCTAAATATCTATAAGCGGGTGATTTACAGTGAAAATGAGACTAATGCTGCGTCCCAATTCGCCTACTATCCGTCCTAAATAGTATCCGAGATTAGAATTATCGTGTCCCAAATCGTAGTATGTTGAAATGAGAATCCCAAATATATCCGAATGTTCTACTATTTCTGTTAGATTTTCGAAGTTTGGATCCATGGACACTTTTTCAGTGAATATTACCCACAACTCATTGCGTGAGCGACGGAGGAGGAGTTTTGTGACGGTTCGCTTCGCCAAATTCAACCCGCGAACATGACGGAGGAGTGTAACGTCAGTGATGCATCTTCAGTGTAAGAATTTAAATATTAAATATTAATATTAAGTTTTTTAAGGAATAATGAATGAAGAAAAGCTGAAATTTCTTGGAGGAGGAGAAGTTGGTTTACAGTGACAAAGTGCGTAGCTAGGCAACAACGATCTCTTCCGTTACATGACGTGTTAGTTAGTACGTCCCAGTACTCACATACTACTCTTTTGCTACACACTCAAAAGGATGTATTTTTCCTTCAGAGAAAGAGTACGTACGTTTAGTGCGTAGTATAAGTAAGCGAATTGGGATACAGTATATATTATTGGGCATAACAACATAAAAATTACATGCTAATTATACATCTTTGTGGTTTTCTTTTCTTCAATCTTTCTGTCTTTCTTCTTTTAACCTTAAATTTTGCAGGCTATGTAGTTGATTAGCTTGCTAACTAGCTAGCTCTATAGCTAGCTCAATAGCTAGCTCAATAACTTGGTGGTTTGGAGAATCTAAAGACAGAGTAACAGCTAAAAAAAAAAAAAATCATCTGGAATATCATCATTTACCTCAGATATGTTGTCGAATTACTAACAAAAGACTGCGACTACACAAATTTATTTATTTATTTATTAGTTTTTTGCAACACGGTCCCTCTGAACTTGCTATCAAACGCGGAAGAACATGGCATCGCTGACCACAACTAAACCAAACAACGTTATATTATTGGCCTCAGTGTAATAAATAAATTTTACAGTTTTATGGAAATTTTTTCTCAAAATTAAAAGAACTACAATTAGGGGATTTGACCATACGTGTGTTAAACGGTTGATTAATACCGTAATACCGTGATATTTTTAGACTAGGTTATCATACTGTTAAATTTTAATATCGTAACACGATAGCCTAGCGGTGAGAAACGTCAGATAATTAGCATGACATAAAAATATAGGCCTTATGCTGACACGTGTTGATGATAATGAAAAGCCTCGTTAACGTCAGTCCTGTAAATACGAAAGCACACAACGCAACGTTAAAGTGAAATAAATGAAACCACTGAATGCTTGTGTCCGTGGCCAAATATGTCTCCAGGCAGGAGAGTAATGGCTGCCGCTGATGAGCTCTTTATTTAGTTTGGGGCTCGCGAGGCGCAGGCCGAGTCCTCTAGTGATTTCGGAAGCGTGGCTTCAGCCGTGTAAACACACAGCGTGGCTTGTAAACTGTGCTCTTCCTGTTATACACTGTGCAATGGACATTTGGAACGAAGAGGCTGCATGTGCCTCATTTTCGGTTCGAAAGGCAGCGCGATCAACAAACCGATGAATAACACACACACACACACAACACACACACACACATGGGTTTGCTGACACGAACCCTGTGAATGAAGCTTCAAGCTGCAGACAAGCTGTCAGTGTAGTCAAACACACACACACACACACACACACACACACACACAAACTGTCTCTCAACTGGGCTCAAAACACACACACACACACACACACACACATTAGCATTTTAACTGTAACAAAAAGCACAAACTTTACCAATAATATCACAGTTATTATCACATGACCATAATTGTGGCATATAACAGCTCCTGCTAATACGTCTGTGCTAACTATGGCTAATTAAAGAAATAAGTTTGGCCAAAAAATAAAATATAAAATGTCCAATTTCCTGTTTTCCCCCAAATTTACTCCATCAACATGTTTGTTGTCAGAAATATGTGGCACGGAATTTCAGTTTTTTTTCCCTGTAACTTTTGACGTGGTGAAGATTTTCAGCTAGGAGCTAACAAAAAATTATATACAGATAGCTGAGATTACTAGCAGTTCTGTCAACAATTAAGACATGATTTAAAAACCATAACAATGTCTTTGTTCTTTGTACTCTTTAAATTCTACAGGTTACAAAGTCAAACTAGCTTGCTAACTAGCTAGCTAAATAACTAACAGCTGGTTATTGTACAATCTAAAGACACCGTCCCAGTGAAAATGAGACTAAATAATGGGGAATATCAACATTTACCTCAGATATGTTGGTAAATTACTAATAAAACTTACACTTAGAACAACTAAGTTTAGTCAGCTAGTCATACTGGTTTGTTAACTAGCTTGCTAAATAACTAGTTTGCGACACAGGAAGTAGGGTCTCTTGTTTTTCACGATAGGTTGAGGTTGTGATTTTGAGGATTGAGGCACCGCTAAGCAACATTTCAGACAACCGTTGCCTTGCTAACATCAGCTAGCAAGCTCGGTTTCCACAGAAACAGAAAACGTTTGGTTTCGTGGTAACCATAGCTACCGAAAACAAACCTAGCAAAACACAGCTAGCTCTTGTCCAGCATGAATTGAAACATTATTTTAGGTGATGCATCAACAAAAGAAAATATTTTATAAGAGAATAAAGTTATAATTATACTTTTTTTCACCAGTTTATTTTTTAAGAAAATGTATGATACGATGAGAATAATGTTAGCTAGACAATGTAAAGGAGCGAGCTAGCATGTACGGTCTTATTTACATGCTACATCTGCTAGCAAACTTATAAACGACGAGTGTGTTAACTAGCCAAGTTACCTCAGGTTTGATTGAAAGATTTATAAATAAGTCACTCCTCACATTTCTAAAGGTTGTTTGTTTGGATCAAAATTTTATAGTTTTCATTTATTTACTGTCAAATATTTTCTAATTTTGATGTGTAGCCTAAAATAACATTGCAATCCATGTTGGACAAAAGCTAGCTGTGTTTAGCTAGGGTTGTATTCGGTAGCTATGGCTACCACATAAACATACGATTGAAACTTTTTTTTTCTGAATGAAATCTGAATGAAAATCAAGATGGAGCTACGAATGTTCTGACAAACATGTTTTGAATGAAACCATTTGCTCAAATCATTTTTTTAACACGTTAGGAGGAACGTGTACAGCGTGGTCTCTGGTACGAGCTCATCTGAAGTCCCGGCGAGAGCAGCCTGAGAGGTTCATTTAGCATTCCAGGGGAAGTTTAAAGAAAAACAACTGGACCTGAGCCATTCCCCATTGAGTTTAGAGTCACGACTCTCAGCCTTGCTGAATTCTCCAGATTAGTGAAAAACACGCATGGCTAACGTTAGCGGCCTGCTCCGGGCCTCTGTATATAAAGCCTCTGTCAAAACCTGTTCATTTATGGTAAACTCTGAGCTAATGAGCAACGACAACGACGACAACAACAACGAGAACTGAATGTACAGAGCCGTGTTTGCAGTCCAGGAGGATTCTGGGTAGCGAATCAGGCCGTGAGGTTCGTGGAAATCGTATCTGAGGTTCACTAAATTCATATTTTGTAATCTTGCGGCATGAAAGACGATAAAATTGTGGATAAAACCCAAAAACAACGAGAAATGCAGGCCTGATGAGACAAAAATACACAAATCTGTATGATATAGGTATAGATATAGGTATAGATGGAACGCAAGTCGATATGATACGATACAAAATAAGTCGATACGCATCAATTCATTACTGATCTGATACGATTCGGTTCTGATTCTGTAAGATTCAATTCAGAATCCTAGTTTTGTTTCTTTGTTTTGTCTAAGAATTAGTACTAAATTAATTCCCTTCTCAAATCTTCTTTTTCTTCGTTCGTCCGTGTAAACCAGTGCTGCCGTATTGTACACTGTTGGACCGCTTATACAGGCAAAAGTATGTGCACCCCTGATCATCACAGCCATATGTGCCTTTGTTGAACATCTCATTCCAGATTTATTCCCCCTGTGTTTGCTGTTATAATGAGCTCCACTCTTCTGGGAAGCTTTCCACTAGATTTTGGAGCGTGGCTGTGGGGATTTGTGTTCATTCAGCTACAAGAGCATTAGTGAGGTCAGGCGCTGATGTTGGGATGTCGAGGAGGTCTGGGGTGCAGTCGGTGTTCCAGTTCA
>CM040461.1:28855771-28870647 GCA_022758105.1 Pangasianodon gigas
TTGTAATGCTACAGCATACAGAGACATTCAGTACAATTATGTGCTTTAAACTTTGTGGCATATGTTTGAGGAAGAACCACATATGGGTGTGATGGTCAGGGGTGCACATACTTTTGGCCATGTAGTGTATATTATGATATTCAGTATTCTTATCGCTTCAAAGTATTCTAACTATCCCTAGGATGCAAAAAGCGAAAAGTGAAAACCAGCCATCGTTTACTGTACAGTCAGCCATGTGAGCATGTTTGGTCGAAATAGTCCTTTAAAAATGCAGTAAGAAGTTAAGGAATTATCATCGAGTTAATATCAGCGTAATAGTAAATGAAACACAGCTTAGTTTCCTTTAAAGCAGCCAAGATTGCGTGTTTAGACCCTGAAAGCCTTCTGTGCCGTTTCCCAACATCAATCTTTCAAAAGACAGGAACACAAGATGCTAAGCGCTGGCATCCACAGCCTGCCATTCCTCCACCGATTTCACTCCAGACAGGAAGACTAATGTGATTCTGGCCTGGCCAAAAAATTTTCCACTGCTCTCTGGAATCTGTTTCCCACGACTACAAGTGGTTTGATTCTCCGCGAAACGAAACGCAGACTCACGCTGACCTCCGAACACATCCCGAGTACAAATTCCCTCTTATTCTCCTCCATTTTCATCCCAAATCTTTTTTTTTTTTTGTCTAAATGCATGATGGATTCTGAATCTTGAAGCCATTAGTCTCAGTTTTATACACACAATCTGATTTTATATAAACAAAATTTAAAATGGAACTACATCATCCACCAAAATATTCTGTTATACCACAGAGATGTGGAATTCTCCAATCTGATTGGTCAGAAGGTGTAAATTAATTTTCTATAACAGCACAGTAGTGTCAAATGATAAGTGTGCATTAATATAACCCCTGTCATGTTTCCTTCCTTATTTTTCTTTCTTCCAAAGTTGAACTGTATTAAAATTTCTTTAAGAGGTGTGGACGATAATAAAGTTCCATTTTGACCTTAAATGTGTAAACACGGACTCTTCTTACTACTTTACGAATTGTTTATTTAAAAATAAGATCATGTAGCTTAACACTGTCCCTGTTTACACTTGGTCTTAAGCATCAGGATTACATCGAGCTAGAGATTATACTCATAAAAATGAGGAAAAGAGATTTACATTTTCTGGTAAACCCTGAGCTAATGGGCAACGACGACGACGACGAGTTCAGAGCCGTGTCTGGCGCCCAGGGGGATTCTGGGTAGTGAATCAGGCCACAGGGATGGTGGAAGCCATGTCTGAGGTTCACAGACTTCATATTTTGTAATCCTGAGGCATGAATGATGACATAATTGTGGACAAAAGACAAAAAAACGACTAGGAATGCATGCTCAAACCACTTCAGGAGGAGGTCTGGGACGCATTTTAGCCGAGCGTAAATGCACGCGTCTTTTAAAAGCACATTTTACAACCAAAACAAAAAGCTCTGCTGATGCGTTTAAAAACTTTTAAAAACAAGATTAAAAACTCCTCGCTTTTTAATCTTATTGCTCTGCTCTAAAAAACAGATTTCACTCTTGCTAATCAGTTACAAGTGTGGTTAAAATCTTATCAATCCTGATACATGGCACAGGAAGTGACCAGGTGTAAACAGGAAGCAGCAAATGTCAGATATCGACTAAGGTGCATTCGATTTTTTAACACATGCATCCTGTCTAGAAAGTTATTCTACAATCTTCATCACATTCTTTTAGCCTTTAGTTCAAGCTGTGAAGACACATTTGAGATGGATTTGCTAGGATGTGAACACGTACACAAAATCACCACAACATTTTAGACCTTATTGTAAAACATCACAGTACTTCATTTTGTTGTCAACGTCCAACAACATTATCATGTTAACATGCTTATACACACACACACAAACACACACACACACACGTGAACTATAACGTTACTCCACCACTATAACGTTTTAAAACCTACAAACAATTTTCAATTTTCAAAATCACATTTTACATTTCACACAAAACAACCGTGAAACGATTTTACGTCCTAACACTCTAACGTATAAACCAGGTCTATAACAAAACACCCAGAATAACACTACAACATATAACCCTATTATCACATTATAACATGCTCCACATTTTAACTTATTTTCCGTTTCACACAAGATGTTAAAACGGTGTCAAGACGGTTAAACGTGCTACGATATAAACCTTCTCTGTAATGTTAGCGCACCTGTTTTTGATGGTTTGACGTCCAACCCTATTAACACGTTAACAACTTAACAACTCTATTACACCCTAATATTGTACACCTTACAGTAAAACATCAGCGTACTTCTTTTATTTTTTTTGTCATTTCACAGTTGACACAAGATGTTATGTCTCATGTCCAGCAATGTTATAATGTGAACATGCTAACATACTGTATATACATTCTGCTCTATAACACTACTCCAACACCATAACGCCATTTTAAAACCTACAACCAATTACGATCTTCTGATATTTCACACAAAACAACCGTGAGACGATTTTTAAACCTGCATAAACCTACATATATATGTATATATATATGTGTGTGTGTGTATTCATATATATATATGATAACCATATTATAACATCATAGTGTTTGAAACTGTACATATTCTATATTTAAATCTATTTCACACGAGCTCAAAGCTTAAATCCTTTAAATCTTAAAGCCAATTAAACTCCATGTTAACAGGCTATGATATAAACCTGGTCTGTGACTGTTAAAGTACCTATTTTTGATGGTTTGACGTCCAACCATATTAACATGTTAACAACTTTCTCTGTTCTAACACCATAATATTGTACACCTTACAGTAAAACATCACCGTACTTCTTTTATTTATTTTTGTCAGTTAACATTGACACAAGACCAACAATCATGTGAACATGCTAATATACTGTATATACATTCTGCTCTATAACACTACTCCAACACCATAACGCCATTTTAAAACCTACAACCAATTACAATCTTCTGATTTTTCACACAAAACAAGCGTGACACGATTTTACGTCCTGTATAAACCTGGTCTATAAGAGAACATCTAAAACCATGATATATATGATAACTGTATTATACCATCATAGTGTTTGAAACTTTACATATTCTATATTTAAATCCATTTCACATGAGCTCAAAGATTAAATCCTTTAAAGCTTAAAGCCAGGTAAACTCCATGTTAACATGCTACGATATAAACCTGGCCTGTGACTGTTAAAGCACCTATCTGATGGTGTGACTTCCAAGCCGATTAGCATGTGAACATGGTTTATATCTGCTCATTTAACACCATGATGATTTAGACCTGGCATCTGAACACCGGTTCACCAGCCTGCTGTCATATTTAACACACCTGAACACACTTTAACCCCCACAGCAGCCTTTAAGGCAGTGAGTGAGATGCTAGCTGAACATATGTAGCAGCATATGTAATGAAGGTGTACAGTAATGGCCGTGTGGAGGCCTCGCTTGAAGGAAGTAGCGGTTATTGTGGCTTCGGTGGTGCTATCAGTGAGCGAGCAGGGCTTTCTCCTTTCTCTGCACCACGTCAGGAAATGTGTCCTGAGCTAGAACAAGTATTACAGTATCGTGGAAAAACCTCACACACACACACACACACACACACACACACACACAGGAGGCCATGTTGTGTTGTGTTATGTTATGTTGGGGTTGTTGGGAATGTGTGAGGAAGTGAAGGTAGCGGTGTCCAGCTGCCATTTCTTTCACACACTCACATATAAAATGGATCGTGCACACACTAACACACACACACACACACACACACAGCTTAGACAGATTACACACACACACACACACACACACACACACAGCAGGCTATAGAAGCAGATATATTCAGTGTTGGTTGGGTTAAACATGTTGCACATGAGGTGGGATTGATGTTGAGGGTTAAGCGCTTTGAAGTGAGCGGCTTGAAAGGGAAGCGTTACAGTGTAGCAGAGTCGCACCGCCGCCCCCCTTCATGTCGGCTTCTTCTTTAACCCTACACCCTTACAGAGCTTCTGATCATCACTGTGTGCTGGAGGGACACAAGACTACCACCACCACTACACACTACCACCACCACCACCACTACACACTACCACCACAACATCAACATCAACATCAACAACAACATCAAAATAAAAGCTCATTTCTATTCAGCTCGAGTGCATTTATTTCCCTCACACACATCCGAAATCTCTCAACTTACCCTCTCTCGCTTTAAGGAGCACCGTGTTAGCAACGATGTTCTCCAGCTCCATCAAAAAAACCCCACCACCACAAGCACACACACACAAAACACAATCCCAGTGCGGTGCGATGGTCGCGTCCGCCTCGCGCACGGCAAGCTCAAGATGCTCTCAAAAGATTTCAAATAAAGAAAGAAGAGAGAAATCGAGGCTCCTCCCCAGGCCCCGAATTCGCCTCTTTTTCCCCTCAATTCAGCACGAAAAACAAATAAAAATAAACACCGAATTAAAGTCTAAATCCTGTCCATTTCACGCTCGTGCCGTCCGGTAAGCTGCGCGCGCGCTGTCCGTGTCTTTCGGGCTCCATGAAACAAGCTTCATCACCGAAGAAAAAAAAAAAAAAAAAAAGTCCCATTCAAATGGTAGTCTTCAGAGCAGGCCGAGGGGTCTACATCCTCCTCCGATGATGATGATGATGATGATGATGATGCATGGCAGAAAAGAAGAGGAAGAAGAACAAGAGGTGGTGGTGGAGGAGGAGGAGGAGGAGGTGGTGGTGGTGGTGGTGGATGAAGGTTGATCCCAGCTCCTCACTGGTTCCTCACTCGGCTCCTGGTCTCTGAGCCCCACAGGCTGCTCGAGTCTTTCTGCTTTCACTTTGCCATCGTTTTTTTTTCTGGCCCGAGTCGTTTCCCTCGTTCAGTGTGTCACACACACACTCACTCACTCACACACACGCACACACACACACACACCGGCCTCCGAACACACACTCACACACACTCACACACACACACTGCCACCTATGGCAGCCAGATCCAGCAGATAAATGGCATATGGAGCTGCTCAGAGGTTGCCATGTTCTTTTTGCAGTACTGCCCGGGTTGCCAGATTTGTATTTTTTAAACAAAGCAAATCACAGACAATGTACACAATGTAGCCTGTAACTCCATAACTACATATTCAAACCTCAGGTTAGAAAAATAATTATTAAGTTAAACACTAAATAAAAATGTTTTGTGTGTGTGTGGTGACATTCTCAATGTAGTAGATGTTTTAAATAAAATATAAATATAATATATTACGAATATCATATCGATATAAATCTATCATAGGTAATAAAATAAAATTACGCACTTCTTATACTCTATGTGACGCAACAGTAAAGCGGAATTTAGAGTTACGACAAAATCGCAAATAAAGTTCGGTACTCAGATTAAGCAAACATGTTGCTCCTGTAAACGTTTTTACGGTTTAATAATAGAAACACGACCTTTTGAGAAATCCGCAAAATATTAGCAATGTAATGTAAATGTAACATGAGCTCAAATTTTGGACACGCTATGTACGTACGAATAATTTTTTTTCATAAAATGTCGCACTTTCCATGTACACTCGGTGTTGCTGAAGCTACTTTACGAGTGTAACTTGTAACTATAAGCTACTCGTGGTTTGAAATAGCTAAAGAACTGTACATTTCTTTTTGATAAAGTAGCTAGCTATACGATGAGCTACTAAGAAAAACAAGCTAACTTCACTGAAGCTACTTTATCAAACTGTGGAAAACAAATTGTGTTTCATTTTATTGTGCAGCCAAATTATTACGCAAAATAAAAATACAGCATATGCCGTAACACAGAAATGTTACTTTTATATTTGTAACGCAATCAACGACAATCAACATCATAAAAAAAAAGTAAGTGATACGGAGAGGACTCGGTTGATGATACTCTTGCTTCAGTTATCTTCTGGAAATATCTAGCTAGTTAGCATTAATGAGTTCACAGTAATCTACGATCAATATAACACTGAATTAAACAGCTACATTTGGGTGAAGAAATGCGTAAAATATTTTATTTATTATTTGTTTACTATTTGTGGTAAATACACACACACACATACACACACTACAAATGTAGATAACAATGTGGTCCAAAAGTCTAACATGTCATTAAAAATGTGCGAATTTCTTTTTATTTAAAACTAGAAATAAACAGAAAGTTTAAAAAAATTTGAAAAATGTTGGTGTGATGCGGCTCGGCGCAAAGCGGAACCCCGAAGTGGATAATTTGCGCATAACCACACGTTCTGAAGTGTTTTATTTCTCTTATACTTCAGCCAACAATTACAATATTTAATTTATTAAAGAAGCTTTTTAACGGTTTATAGTTACATTTAACGTTGTGGAGAAAAGTTAGTTCCTGTTCTCACTTACGTTACAGCAGCTATAAACAGTCGTTCCCTCAGTAGCTTCTCTTTATTCTCTCTTTCTTGAAGTTAATAAGACAAAGAAACCACAAAAAAAAAATACGAACAAAATGTAAACTTCTGTTTTACAAAGAACCGTGACTGTTACAAAGCGCTGACACTGGAGACTCCTTCCTTAAAGGTTACATAAATGTCTTCTAACAAAAACCATCACCACATCAAAGATCATGGGTTTTTTTAAATGTTTTTTTTTTATTATTAGTCTTAGATAACGTAGAGCGTCCGCCGTACAAGTGGACGAACTGTTACTATAGAAACGATAACGTATCAGAACGAGCGCATTAATATCATGTTGCATGTTACAGCCGTAGCTACAGTTAAAACCTTCTGACCAATCAGATTTGAGAATTCATCCGCGCTGTGGTTTAACACAAATTTATACAGGACACATGCAGATCATGTTCACAATAATATTATGAGAAAGATAAAGTTTCAATCTGGCAACCCGGAGTGTCTCCCTCCCCTGGCTGGAGGAAAAGGCGTGTCCCAGTGCAGCTGTGACGCAGGAGGAGGATACATGCCTTCCTCAGGACATCTGATCTGTGCACTACATTCATAACCCTGTCTCTCCCGCCTGCTGTTCCGGCCCGGGGCTCACCTCCAGCCTCCATTTCAGCCTGCAGGAACCTCGAGGAACCTGCCAAGAACCACAGAACCAGAACCAGAACCAGTGCAGAAGTCTGACTGTCTCCCAACATGGACTACTGTTTAAACAGGAATCTCTAGTTAATGAGGTCAAGTGGGTCAGAAAACATCCATTAAACATGTCTCTAATGTGAGCTTTAATAAAAATGAAGCAAAAATTAAATATATTCTGTATAAAATATAAACATTTATACAAGCTCTCAGAGTTCAAACTTGTGTACGCTCACACTGTATTATGGATATAAAAAAAAAGCATCATATGAACACTCATAAATAACAACAACAACAACAACAAATACCACAATAGCAAACAACAAAACAATGTCTTGTTATAAAAATTAAATGTTCACAAACCATATATACTAAAATAATTAATTAAATTTAAAATATATGAGCATATAAAAAAATTATAATAAATATCTAAACTATAAATAAATATATTAATTTAAATAAATATAATAATGTTATATTTTATACAGTATAAACGCACCTTTAAAATTATTTAGATATTATTTTATTATTTAATAATTATTTAGATATTATTATTTATTTCTCAGAGTTAAAACTGATATGCATTTGCAGTGTATTATGGGTAAAAAAAATTTTATGAACTCTTGGAAATAAAACAACAGCACAAATCACATTTGTTTTGTTTTGTTTTGTTGTTTTGGTGTTGGAGAAGTTTTCTAATCCTGTCTGTAATACTTTAATATTAAATAGTTCAGCACCTATATAATAAAATTAAGTAAAAAAAACTACAAATAAATTACAACTTCACATATAAAAATATAAAGATATAATTAGGTCATATAATATTATTTATAAACTCACAAAACTTGGAAATAAAACAACAACAAAAAACAAGAAGTTTTATTAGAAAGTTTTATGAATTTCTGTATTATTTGTTTGAAACTTTTCTAAAATATCTGATATTTCAGTAAAAACATTAACTGGATAAAAACTCTAGCATCGTGGCCTCCAGTCTGAATCTTTCCTATAGTTTTTAATCTTTTGTTTTTTGAATTAGAGCAGCTGAAAGGTTGAAAAGTAAAACCCTGATGGCGGTGTTTTAAACATTTAAAAGTGTTTCTACACCTGTAATAAAATTCTATGTAATAGAAAATGTGTGATCATGTAACACACCTCGCTCGCTCTTTCTCTCCTTTTTTCCATTTCAGGTTTCTGTTTACATTTTTCCGTATTGCACTCCTCTTGGACTGGACCTGTGTCTAAAGGTCAGTTTCTTTTCCTAAGAGTAAATAAGGTAGAGGCCAATGTGCATTACAAATACTCAAATAAATAAAAATAAAGATAAAAAAACAGGGAAGGTTATACAGTTTATTAGTATCTGGGTTGCACCTTTAATGGTTTAAATGCTTTAAAGGCAGGATTGTTGTTGTTTTGTTGCTTTTTTTTTAATTATAGTTATTACATTTTTAATATTTAACCACTAACTGATACACTGCTTGTCCAACTGAAACGATGTGATTGTTTTATAACACTTTAATAGTTCAGTATTTGATGAATGAAATGTTGTGAATGAGAGAAAAGCTTGTGTTTGGCGGCACCATGTGGTAGAAAAGAGAATTACACCGAGTCTCAGTGATCACGTGACTTAAAAGCACCAGGATACATCATATATACAAACATAAAAACGTTAAAATAATACACTAATATTCTTACTTATACATCTATATACTTATTATATAGGGTTATTTACACACACACACACACACACCTTAAACCTTAAGACAAAGACACCAAACTGTACTTTTCCATCTTTTGCCTCTTTATTACACATTTCTTATCCGTTCTCCGACTTTAGCCACGCCCCCGAGTATGGCTTTGAGCTGTGATTGGCCAGTGATTGCATTTCAGCGTGGAACTCCTGCAACACACTGATGAAAAGTCAAATTCAACACAAAAGAGAATGATACTATAAAAAATGTATAAACTAAATATATAATTTAATTTACACACACTGTTACTGTTGTATAAAATATATTCGTTTTAGACTTTTAGGATTTAAAATTTAGGATTTTCCTTCAGTTTTTACACCAAAAGACAAAATCTAAATCAACTGCGGTACTAAAATTACATCCCACTGATATTTCATTTATAAATCTGTATGTAAAGTAAAAATAAGAGATTTTACACACAGGTAAAGTTTCTTTTTCAACATCCTCTGTTCATGTTTCAGATAAAATGTTAATAAAACCTACAAAAGTTGCTGAATTTAAAACTCCAACACACACCACAACTCCTCTTTACTTTCAAATATAGTCATTAAAATTACTTTTTTTGTTAAAAATCATATTTTTGGATAAATGTGTAAATCCATTGAACACCTCACGTTCTTTCCATTATAGATTATTATTATTATTTTTTTTAATTTATGTTTTATTTCATTCACTTAATCCTGTTACCGGAATGCTGTCACCCCTATGAAATATTTGGAACGTTCCACAAGGAACAGGAAGTTGCATCAATCGAATTTCCTGAAGATCACACGAAGAAGAAAAGTCAATTCTCTCATTCTCTTTTTTCCTTCATTTTAATTTTAATTCGAGATTGTGATTTTGACTGATGACTACAACCTTCAAACTACAGATTGAAAGTAAATTTATATAATTTTTAAATTTAATTGATATAATTTATATATACATTTTTTTTTAAAGCAACTCATAATGTCCTTAACATCCTTATACCATTAGCATGGATACTAGTTCAGCACTTTTGCTTATTCTCTTGCTTATTTAAAAATAAATAAATAAATAAACAAACTCAACTCTGCTACATTTGCATTTAAATTATATATAAAAATAAAAATAAGAAAACAAAAAAGAATACAGTTCCAATATGGAGCACAGACACCTTTGGTGCTTGGCCCCCTAATGAAATGGCTGCCCGAGGCGTCGATACGTTTTTTTTGGAATAGTTAAATGCACATTTTCTTAGATTCAATGTTGAGAATGATTTTTAAAAAGTGTTTAATTTTTAATTGTTATAAAAGCTAAAAGGCATCGCTATCGTAGAATCATGTGAAAGGGAACTAAACACAGAGAGAGAGAGGAAGTGAAAGAGTGAGATTAGAGAACTGAAAGGATTATCAGAAGTTTACTATCATAGCAGATCCATCGCTTCAATCAGTCACGTGTTTGTTTAGAGAGGAAACGAACGGCCGCTTTAATCCTCTGCTCAATAAACCAGACCCAGACGTCTGTTCCGTACAAAACAGGTTTTAATGGAACGAAAATATCCTCATTGTTGTACAGCGTGATTTTACACAACATACCAAAAAAAAAACACAAACAACAAACAACAACAAAACACTGAGTTTAAGGTTTCGTTATTATTCTTTCGTTACGAAGAAACTAAAAGCCAGCAGGCTGAAGTGCTTCAGATTTTTTTTTTTGTCCATCATCCATTTCCATTTCCATAAAAGGGAAATTAAAGATGGCGGACGGCTACAGTCGATTCAGAGCGACTGCTTTAAAAAGAAAAAAGAAAAAAACAAACAAAAAACAAAATAAGTCATCACACATCATTTTTGTGATGCAATCTCTCATTAAAAAGAAAAGAAAAAAAAAAAAAAGTCACGTTTGTGTAGTGAACGTTTTAAACGTGACGTACGTCTCGTCCCTCCTGAACGTAAACACGCTAAAACTGAAACATTACAGAATCTTTCAGAAGTCGTCGAGCGTGTCCGCTTTGGGGATGGATAATCCTCGCTCCTTCACCGCCTGCAGCTTCAGCCGCTCAGACTCCTGCTTGGCCTGCTGCTCCACCCGCTGCTCCTCCAGGATCTCCTCGATGGAGACTCTCTGCAGGATCTGATCGCAGTCTTTATCCAGATCCTAACGTTAAAGCAACAATTCAATCAGCAAATCAAATCCACACAAAATTCCACGTCGCTGATAAATAACCCAAGTCTCCGGTTTGGACGAACACACAGCCTTGTACTCACGACTTCTCCCAGCAGGACCACATTTTCTCCTCGGACCACGAAGATCCCTCGAGGGATGTCTCCGAACTTTTTACCCACGTGGATCCGCTCCACCGTTTGGTGCAGAACCAGGTTGGCTGTTGGAGAGTCGACAACAACGAGCTCAGTACGCAAAAATAACGTGTTTTCTCACAGCAGAAATGATTAACACTGGCTTCCTCCTCGGGTGCGGTTTTAAGAAATCTGATCGCGTAACTCTGATCTGATGCGTATTTTTTTTCGCCATATTAAACTTATTGGTTTTTCTTAGTAATAATTCTGAGTTCAGTGCTATGAGTTTGAGTAAATAAACCAATCAGACACTCTAATCCTTAAATCCTTGAGATGAACAGCAACGTCTCCTGGAACACTTTCAGGACCTTCTCCAATTACAACAGTGATTACATTTCAGTGTAGCACGACTGCGACACAGTGATGACAGCGAAATGCACCATGATAAAAAAAATCACAATCATTACTTTTACATTTAATTCTTAATTCTCGTCCTGAGTGTTTTCACTAAAGTGATAAAGCGACGCAATGAAGGTTTTGCTTTTCAGTGTAGCACGACTGCAGTGCAGTGATGACAGCGAAATACACTACGATAAAAAAATTACATTCACTACATTTACGTTTAATTCTTAATTCTCCTCCTGAGAGTTTTCACTTGAGTGAATAAGTGATGCTGTGAAGGTTTTGCTTTTCAGTGTAGCACGACTGCGACACAGTGATGACCGTGAAATGCACTCCGATAAGAACTTACATTCACTACATTTACGTTTAATTCTTAATTCTCCTGCTGAGTGTTTTCACTGAAGTGAATAAGCGATGCTGTGAAGGTTTTGCTTTTCAGTGTAGCGTGTTGTCCTCATTTCACTAATGAAAAGTAACATATTTAAAGATTTCCTTTAAAGTGGATCTGTTCTTGCTTTATAACTACAATAATAAACAGAAATTAGACTTCGGGAAAAGTAAATACTTAGTGAGAGAAATTAGTTACATGTGTTTGTGTACGACTGTTTAATTATTAACATACATTTAACATAATTTAGTAAGTAAGTAAGTAAGTAAATAAATAAACAAACAAATAAACAAACAAACATGGATTGCATTCTAGCCGATCGTAAATCACTCTCGGTCTCAGACGGCTAATAACGTTTAAAATCTTAACCGTATCTAACGCAACATCAGCTCAGCTGTGATTGGTCACCTGACTGAACCAATCAGGAGGAGCCATTTTGACTGCGTGTTTACGCCGTAGAGTTCATACCGAACTGATCTATGCTCCTGAGGATCCCGATCAGCGTTCTCCCGTCTCTCAGCAGAACAAGGTGCTTCTCTGGAACAGAAAATAAATCCTTCACTTAAATTAAAGAGTTTTTAGAGCAGGAAACTGCAGATACGACAACAAATCATGAGCTTATTACACTCCATCTCACATCTAGGTCACTTTATAAGTGCCGTGTTCTCCATCTATCACGCTGCACAATGTATTGGCACCCCATACTAACACTAACAGTAATACAATGCACTACTGTTGAATTCTGGCTTCTGATTGGTCGGAAGGTGTTGATTCATTTCCTGTAACAGCATGTCATGCAGCTGTCCGCTGATGGAAGTAAAGACACATCCATCACATCCAAGTGAAACTGAAGCTATACTGTAGATGCACTCTGTACTGATTCATTAGAGCAACTGTGACGTCATTTCCGCCAGTCATAAAAGGACTACTAGGGTGTTTTTTTTTTTGGGTTTCTTTACAGATTTACCTGAGATGTTATGTCAATATGGTGGATTTGATTCATACTTTCACTTTTTCTTTTTTGCATTCCTGCTTCTCTAACATCGCTGACATTTGCACAGGATTATATTTAAGCATTAAAAACCGCTCATTAACATAATTAACATAATTAACATAATTAATGTAATGAATACAGTAACAACAGCTTTAATTCTGTTACAAGCTCTCACTCTCTCTCTCTCTCTCTCTCTCTCTCTCTCTCTCTCTCATACACACACACACACACACACACACAGAGTGTAAACACAAGGCCGGCTGCATCTTTGATGTTAAAAAATAAAATAATAAAAATAAAGAAATGAACTTACTGTCGATGTCCTCAATGAGGCTGGCTGTCCCCGGCATGTAATTCATTTTTTAATCACATTTGTTGAGTTTTTTTTACGGAATAAAACTATCAAGTCATGAACCATTTGAAACATGTAGCCTTGTTTCACAGGATGTGACGCAGATCAAAGTGCTTCCGGTTCGTTCTGCCGCTTTATAGCGGAAAAAAAATATATCGTTAGTTTATAATTTTTATCTAAATTTAATTTTGATTGAGGGAATAAATTCCTAAATGATATCGAGTAATAAAAGCAATACGTTATCAAAATTATTTTTTTCCCCGTTCTTTTCCCTTTACGTCATATGGCGTCATTGAATTGCTGATTCTGATTGGTTAGTTGAGATGACGTAAGCGTCTGAGTCAGAAAACGGCTTCGAGCACAGCTTGTCTGGACATAAATAAAAAAATTTTAAGATTTATAAACCCTAATTTACCATTCTGTAACCCTTACAGAAATTCGAAATAATTTTTAGTAGAGTTTTAAATCATTTAAAAATGTTGCGGTGTTTTTCCCACACGAATTCCGAACGAAGTCCCGCCTCCTTAAAATGATTGGCTGGTTATTAAGCCGCTGCTTGTGTGCTATTGGTGAAGTCCCTGCTCGCGTGAAGGATTAGCCAATCCAAGCGGAGAAGGCGGGACATGTCGGAAAGTGGATGGGAAAAAAAAATGAGAGACGGCTTTAGCTTTAGCTTTGGACGATTCACCTGGATGGCTCATGAATCAGGAAACGCGATCAGACCTTAAATCAGACGGTTATACCTCGATAAAAAACGGACACAGCTGGAATAACGCGATGGTATTTATTTATTTATTTATTTATTGTTTTATTTCTGTTAGCGAGCTGAAAAAGCTAACCTGGCTCACAGTTTTATATCAGCTAATCCGCGCGTGCTAACTTTTCTTCTGGTCACTATGGCAACAAATTTAGGTTCATTGAATAAACCCAGAATGCTTTTGTAAACAAGCTGAGAGTTGTAAACATGTCAGTGTAAACAGATTCACTGATAGAAATGAAAATAATTCAGTTTATTTGTTTATTTGTGAAGCTAACACACACAGAATACGGAAGTGTTTAGAGGTTACACAGCAGTTAGCTTAACCTGACTAGCCTTTAGCAGAATTATTCACACTTTAATCCATTTTAATATTTAATAATATTTAAAAAAAACAGTGTTACTGAGTCTAAATATCATTTCTGAGAATATTATATATATTAAACTAATTAGCAAAAGCGTCTGAACATTTCTGAACTGTAAACAAACACAGGGCTTTAATCAGCTTAGAGTGTTAATGTTTGTTTATTTGTTTATTTATTTATTATCGGTATTAATGAATTAAATTATGATTATATAAGCCTATTTTAGGATTATGATTAATCAGAATGGATAAATGAATAAATAGAGATTTATTTTGACACTTTATATAATGTCTTATTTAATAAATATGACATTAAAGTGCATGTTTAGATACTAATAAATGATTTGGATATGATTTTATATAATTAATAGGATTTAAAGTCCTGAATCTGTGGTGTTTCTTTTCTATTGAAAGTTGCACTATAAGTAAATTATAAGTAATTATACACTTAAATTGGAAAAACCCGTGTGTCCAGTGTAACGTACAGCTCT
>CM040461.1:28871547-28885583 GCA_022758105.1 Pangasianodon gigas
CTCTTGCTCTGCTTGCTGTGTTTTGGATTTATTTTCTATCTTGTCCTTCAGGCTCCTGGATTTCCCCCGAGCTCGTACCCGCCTTACGGAGACGGCTGCCCCCCTAATGCCCCCTACCCCCCCCAGCAGCCTGTACCCTCTCGCCCTCAGCCTGAGCCCTGGCCTCATTCAGCGGGATACGGACCCCAAGCGCACTACCCCAACCACACACGCCCTCCGCACCCTCCGCCCTGGCACGGGCCCGCTCCGCCTCCATACGATCACATTAAGCACAAGGTAAACAAACAAACAAACAAACAAACAAACACCGCGTCTAGCATAAACCACCATGAGTTTCCTTATTTCTTTTCTTTTTTTTTTTTATTTCTCTCCTCAGGAACCACCGTATCCAGGTCATCTGAACAACCGGAACCAACCCAAACCTCGACCCAGCACGCCGAACTCCAACCCCGCCCCCAACCCGGCTCCAAACAAACCCGTGGAGTTCAGCGCCCCGCCTCAGATCTACAACAAAACGTCATCCGGAGGCGGAAACCAGCCCAAACCGGCGCCGCAGCATCAGCATCAGCAGAGAGACCCTCC
The DNA here is from genome assembly GCA_022758105.1 of Pangasianodon gigas. Taxonomy (NCBI): domain Eukaryota; kingdom Metazoa; phylum Chordata; class Actinopteri; order Siluriformes; family Pangasiidae; genus Pangasianodon; species Pangasianodon gigas. Next base: position 28,872,130 of record CM040461.1, read on the forward strand.
TCCTCCTCCTCCGTCTGCGCCGCAGCCTCCGAGCAGCGAGAACCCGGGCCTAGCTCGGGTGCAGGAGGTTCTGGCCAGGGTCCATCTGCTGCAGGAAGACGTGGACGAGTTCGTGGGCAAAAAGACGGACAAGAGCTACCGCTGTCTGGAGGAGCTGCTCACCAAAGAGCTGCTGGTCCTGGACTCGGTGGAGACCAACGGCCAGGACGCCGTGCGCTCGGCCCGCAAAGAGGCCGTGCAGAAGATCCAGGCCATTCTGGACCGTCTGGAGAACAAGGCCTTCTAAGAGGAAGATCAGCGGCACTGATTTCACTCGTATCTCTATCTCTGTACGTGTGTGTGTGTGTGTGTGTGTGTGTGTTTTGACGATCGAGCGCACGTGAAATGGAAACGCTGCTTCTCTGCAGATGTTCATTTGTGTTAATTATTCTGTTTAATGCGTGAAGTGAAATGATCCGTCGACGTTACGCTCGCGTCCGTAACATTCAGAAGATCCAGACCACCTCCAGAACATCATGAGTATATTTCGCAGATCTTTTTTGCTCTTTAGCAGATGCTGAAACATATCGTTCCATCAGCACGCACACTGCCATCCAATCGCTCGCTTCTGATTCCGCGTCTGCTGTTAATCCTCGCTCACTTCCTGTTCCTCATTAATAACGTCTCTCTCCTCCACGTTGGGCTTCAGCGCTAACCATCTGCAGGATCTTACAGACTGAGTCCTGAAGGATTAAACCCGAAGGATCGTTTCGTTCAGCAGCCGCGCGGTTCGCTCGTCGTACGCCGTACGTTCGCTCGTTAGTCTTTTGACCCGTTTCGTTACCGTTTTTAACGCAGCCTCGTCGACTTCCTGTCACCGCTTCCCCTTGACTGAACGTCTGCCGCCATCTTGACTGAGTTTCGTGGTCAACAGCAGTGAATTCAGAAGCGGACGAAGCTGTTTATGTGTAAAGCAATAAATAATTTAGTGTTTTAATACTTTACCTGCACCACCTGACGTTATTTGTTCGGATTGCGTTCTTTTTGACGAAAATCCTCCATTTTGTCACTGAAGCTAAAATAACTCCGTCTCAAATCGTGAACCATCAGCTTTAATTCTTACACGAAACACTGTGCACTTGAATCGAACGCTCCACAGAAAGAAACTTCCATTTTACATCTAAATAAATTTGCCGTAAAGTTATGATCTTGTGAGGTTCTCGCTCATTGCGTCGGCCATTTTGAATATTTCAAACCGTTTGTTGGCTCCGCCCCTTTCTGCACAAAGTATCCGATGCTCCGTGCTTCATTTCGCAGTGGCTATAATATCATATCACCTACGTACGTATTAATAACGTTGAGTTTCCCGACGCTAACCCTAAGCCTCTCCTTACGATAAAAATACGAGATTGATAGATTTTTAACATTGGCTCGACGCTACACGTTAAGAATTGCGCACGTTTTGGGGAAGTCGTCAAGGCCACGTTAAACACGGTATTGAAACGTAGGATCGGTGTATAAGCAATACTCGCTGGCCTTTTCACAAAAGGTTTACACAACTTTCACGTTTTTGTTTTTCTTGTTTGTTTGTTTGTTTGTGTTTTTTCCTCTCTTGATGTGTGAATCTGAAGTCTAATCTAAAGCCAGTATCCTGTCTAATCTAAAGGTCTCGCATGTTTACAAATGAGGCCTTTTTTTTTAAAAAAAAGAAGAAAAAAAATGTATAAATTTGTATTTAAATTATCTAAAAGAAAAAGGGGGCATAGACAAGGAAGACCAATCATCCTTCCTTTAAAAAAAATGTAAAAAAAAAAGAAAGAAAAAAAAAAGGAAATTAATGCCGCTACGTTTAATACTTTGCACCAAAGTCACTTTCAGGCGTGTGCCGATGTTGTTATACTGTCATATCACGATAACTAAAGGTTTATTACAATCTTGTCACCATGTCATATTTAAAATATTAGTCTTTGTGTGTATCGTTTAAAAAAATAAATGAAGCTTGACAGGCATCGTTGGCATCGGTGAGCGCCGACAGGTCCGTGGACGTCCGTACCGGGCCGCTGTCACGAAGAGACGTTGTCATTGGTCTGTTTTGGATCAATCGCGGTTCTTTACGTCCTGCTTTCGGTCTTTATCAAGTTCGACGTCCTGTGATACGACCACAGCAGCAGAAATCTGACACGGACGCCTTCTCCACGTCTTTCCACACGCTCACCGGAAATCTTTATAAACGTATTTCTCAGTCGGACTGATAGTCGTGTCCACCATGTTTTGTTTTTTTCCTCCACTTTTCATGTTCCTCTTGTCTGGTGAACAGAATTATAGGATTGCCTTCTCTGAGAAGGAGAAGGACACACACCAAACTTCTTAATAAAAAAAAAAAAAAAAAGTTCAAAATGTAGGAAACTTTGAAGACGGCTTTCCTCGTGCCGCCTTCTGACTGGGACGGACTTCATCTCGGGCACGTTAACGCTGCCTGGAACACAGAAACTGAATATCTCAGTATTTTGTACCGACTACGGGCATAGTACTTTGACCACGGACCCTTCAGCAGGTCTTCCTCCAGTTATAAAGGACAAAAACTGTGCCATTTCATCGGCAGGTGCTTTTCATATCCGATTAAGAAAAAAAAAAAACAATAACAAGTTAAAGGTGTTGAATCTATCGAGCTCTGCATGTCACCCAGTCTGATTTTTTTTGTTGTACGAGTCCTTTTTCCTTCTGTAACTCTGTAAAACCTCATTCTATAAACCCGAAACTGTACATTACACAATCTTTACACTAAAAGAGTATATTTGTACGTAACTTGTACATAGAGAACACACACACTGAAAACAGGACCAAAATCGTGCTTGCTGAGATCTGGACCGTAAGTGCATGGATTTGAACACAAGACGAGGCCACCGGCCCTGACGAGAACACACGGCTTACATTAAACAATAAGAGTCCTAAATAACTGGTGTTGTGGTGTTTTTTTTTCATTTCTAAATTTATGGGTTACGGACGTAGACAGAAGAGACGTAGCATTTATGAACGTAGACAGAAGAGATGTGCGGTGCTGCTAGAAAATTTGCGAACTCTTTACAGTTTTCTGTATCATAAATTTGACCTGAAACGCGATCAGATCTTTCATCTAAGTCCTAAAACTAGATAAGGAGAACCCAGTTAAACAAATGACTCAAAAACTTTATAGTTTTTACTTTTATTTATTGAGCAAAATTATCCCGCGTTAAATATCTTCTCGGAAAACGTACGTGAACCTCTAGAAGTACGAGTTCATTTAAAGAGGTAATTGAAGTCACGTGTTTCAGTCAAGCGGATGGCAGTCAGGCGTGAGTTTAGCAGGCCGCCCACGTTTCAAAAACATAAACTTGGGTCTTCATTATCAAAGTCTGTTCTTTAGCACACAGGTTTATGGAAATGTGCAATGCCTGAGCTCTCGGTTCCTGTAAAGAAGCCCACCATCATCTCTGAGTTGAAGCAGTTTTGTAAGGAGAAATTCCTCCATCACCGTCATGCAGGATTGATCACCAGTTACCAGAAACGTTCGGTTGAAGTTATAAGCAAAGGTTCCTGTACTTTTTCCAACAAAGATATTTAATGTTGGATAATTTTGCTCAATAAATAAATATAAAAAACTATAATGCTTTTGTGTCATTTGTTTAATTGGGTTCTCTTTAGATACAGAGTGTCCCAAAAGTCTCCGCACACAGGGGTCTGTGTTTGCCAGCAGCACGTCGGTTGTGTCTTCATCAGTGGATGTTGGTGGACGTTCACTTCTCCGTTGGTCTGCAACACTTCCTGTCTTTCTGAATTTGTTAATAAGTTTGGTAACAGTGTGGTGTGTGTGATGAACTCGCCATGTTTCCTGTTAAAGTCCATCGCAGCCTTGTGACAGCTTCCTGATCCAGCCATGAGAATGATTTCAATACGTTCTTCTTTTGTCAAAGACATTCTTAAAGCCTCTCTGAAAAATATATAGTATGAAAAAAATTGGAAGACATTTTGCTAAAAATCGTTAATTTCCCCTCTGTATGGAAACTTTTTGGGAGACGCTGTAGAATGTTTTTGGGTATAACTGGGTTCTCCTTATCTAGTTTTGGGACTTAGATGGAGATCTGATCGCATTTCAGGTCAAATTTATGCAGAAATACAGAAAATTGTAAACGGTTTGCAAACTTTCTAGTGGCACTGCAAGAAATGTAACAGTGATGGATGTAGAGAAGAGACAGAAGAAACGTAATAGTTATACAGCAGATGCCGATAGAAAGGGACGTAACAGTTACGAATGTAGACAGAAAAAGATGTAACAGTTGTAACAGTTATGGATGTAGACATAAACGACGTAACAGCCGTAAAAGTTACTGAAGTAGACAAAAGATGTTACGGTTGTAACAGTTATGGGTGTAGACAGAAAAGACGTAACAGTCGTAACAGTTATGTATGTAGAACTAGAAGATGTAACAGCCGTAACAGTTACGAATGTAGACAGAAAAGACATAACAGTCACAGCAGTTAAGGATGTAGACAAAAGACGTAACAGTCGTAACAGTTATGGATGTAGACAGAAAAAGACATAAGAGTCGTAACAGTTATGGATGTAGACAGAAAAAGACGTAAGAGTCGTAACAGTTATGGATGTAGAGAGACGAGACATAAACAGAAACGGACATAACAGTTATAGACTTAGACAGAAGAGATGTAAACAGATGTACCAGTCTTAGTTTAACAGTAATAACAGTTTCTGAAGTTTGATGGTGTTTCCTGAAGTTTTCCCTGACTAAACATTGTTTGGCCTGTGTAACTTGAACCCCACATTTAGAGGTGCGAGTGGTCAAATGTCAAAATATCAGTTTGTTTAACAAGCAACAACTGAACAACCCCCACTTTCTCATTTCTATAACACAGTATGGAGAAGATTTATGACATGTGTGTAAGTCTGTGTGTATGTGTAAATGATCTGGTACGAAGCTGCAGTCTGAGCGTTACTGACATCCAGCCAACTTCTAGAGCCGAGTCCTAAAATAACCCGGTTCCCCGGGAGTGTGTACCAGCCATGTGAACGCTGTGGATCTACAACTTCAAACTGACAGCAATGCAGTGACTTTCAGTCGCGGAGTCCTCAAGTCTTCTGATAATTAATATCAATTTCTCAGATTTCATCACCAAAGTTCAGCTCCAAATGTCCTACAGATCCAAATATAACGATTCACGCTCTGCGAAAATAGAGATCGATTTCACCTCGCCTGGTATGGCAGTGATGGGAGTCGAGCAGCTCCTGTTTTCCGGGAGAGCGATCAACAGTCCTGCTAATGAGGTCTGGCCCAGACTTTATATAGGAGACATGTAAGTGTCATGAAGATCTGTGATGAAGAAAGGATGCATTTATTGCTGTGATGTGATATGATACATACACAATTGTTCTAATGTTGTGCAAACGATTCGAAAGACTTTGTCATAATACGACTTTAGCACTAGGTGGCACCATTTCAGTCGTAGCCGTGAAGTCAGCTAGCTACGCTAACTGCCCAAACATTAGTCTGCATCACACATCAGAAGAATTGTGATGATAAAACCACATTTTGTGATCATAGTACTTTCAGGTTTTATCCAAAATAAGTTAGTAAGTAAGTAAGTAAGTAAGTTTTATTTATAAAGCACATTTAAATTCAGCATTACACTGACCAAAGTGCTGAACAAAACCAATATAACAAATTCTAAAACAGAATAAAAAAAAAAAAACAACAATAATAATAATAAAACAATAATATCAACAACAATGACAACAGTACACAATAAGTTAAAAGCCCGGAAAAGCAAGAGAATAAAAATGTGTCTTAAGTCTAGACTTGAAAATAGAAAGAGAAGAGGCACTCCTAATGTCAAGTGGCAACTGATTCCACAGACGTGGAGCAGCGACTGCAAAGGCTCTGTCCCCTTTCGATTTAAGTCGAGACCGAGGCACATGTAATAGAGCTTTAGTAGCCGACCTGAGGGACCTGGGCGTTGAATGCAAATGAATAAGATCAGAAACATAAGATGGGGCTTGTCCATTAAGAGCTTTGAAAACAATAAGTAAAATCTTAAACTGAATTCTAAAAAATACAGGAAGCCAATGAAGGGACGCTAAAACTGGTGAAATAGATTCGCGTTTTTTGGTGCCGGTTAACAGTCTAGCCGCCGCATTCTGAACCATCTGCAGCCGTGCCAAAGACGTTTGAGGAAGACCAATATATAACGAATTACAATAATCCAGGCGTGATGTGATAAAAGCATGAATGACTTTTTCCAGATGGTGAAAGGAATGTGACGATTTAAGTCTGGAGATGATTCTCAGCTGATAATAACTGTTTTTAACAACTGAGCTAATTTGTTTTTCAAGACAAAGCTCAGAGTCAAAGATAACACCTAGATTTTTTGCATGAGACTGGACATATGGAGTGAGGTTTTCTAAATTCCCAACAACAGAATTTCTGGTTTTAGAGGGACCAAAGAGAATGACCTCAGTTTTATCATTGTTGAGCTGCAGGAAGTTATTTGACATCCAGCATTTTATTTCCTCCAGACAGTCAATGAGAGGCTGCAGAGAATCTCAAGATTTTAAAGGAAGATAAAGCTGAGAATCATCTACATAAAAGTGAAAAGAGAGAGAAGAGTTCATTTCATATACTTCTCCTGTGGTGTTTTTTGTATAATATTTAAAACAGATAAATCATAGATGAAACTACTATTACAAGGTTATATCTGCTAGCCGATTATCATCCAGGATGAATACACAACCGCTGTGACCAATCATTATCCATGATTTTAACACACTCCTCCCTCCACAGGGATTTCGCAGAGAATCGTGCCGGGCTTCGCAGGCAAAACTTCACTCATGTGCTGAACTGTGCTCACAGCTCGAGGCGAGGCGACGACTTTTACTCCGGAATGGGAATCACATATCTGGGCATTGAAGCCCACGACTCTCCTGCCTACGACATGAGCGTCAACTTTAATACAGGAGCAGAGTTCATTCATAACGCGCTCAGGACGGGAGGTAAAAACATCACAAACGTCTTAAAGGCCACAAGTTCCCCGCTTTATAGCCATGACGTTTGTTTGTTTCTTTAGGCTAACGTATTGAGTGCATTTCACACTGCAGGGAAAATCCTGGTGCACTGCCACGTGGGCGTGAGTCGCTCGGCCACCATCGTGCTGGCGTACCTGATGCTGAAGCACAACATGACCCTGGTGGAGGCCATCAACACGGTTAAACAGGGGAGAGGGATCATACCCAACCGGGGCTTCCTCCGACAGCTCGTCGACCTGCACATCAAACTGTACGGCTACAGATCCTGAGTGAGTGACCACGCCCTCCCGACACCTGACTGTTCAGGAGAGACTTCGCGGGAATGAGATAATGGTGGTTTGGCAACGTACATAATACATTAGGTACTGTTTCTAGATGGTGGAGGGTTATTTAGAGATGTGGGTCAGCCCTGATATAAAGAGCTGTATTTTATAATGTTTATAAACAGCCAATTTTATAATGTATTGTTATTTAATTGACAGTAAAGCAGTGCTCTGTGGTAAAAAGGCAAACATGGCGGGTTTGATTCATGCTTTTTTTTTTTTTTTTTTTTGGTAATTTTCTTTTCTCAACAATGTGTTTTTCCCCCATGGATGATTCCCTGATATATCATTTGAAAAATTGTGTTTAACTCATTAAATATTTTCTTATTGAAAATTGTCAATATGTCTGCTTCTTTTGTCGTCCATTTTTTCGTGAAGAGAAACACAACGGTTATCTAAGCCAATCAGATGCCGCCGTCTCATCCGGGAATTTCACCTGTACCAACTATACCAAGCTAGTTAGCAACTAAATTCGACGATTTATCATAGATATATATACATGTAAAAAAGGGGAAATTATTTTTGCCCACGTACAAAAATAAAAGTTTAGTTTCAAGCTTGTAAAACAGAATATCGATAAGGATATTCTACTATAAACTATGGCTGTGACGGTGAGCTAACATGCTAACATGCAGGTGTTTATGGGAAGGGTAGTTTCCATGGCGACGGCGGTTCAGGAAAAAAAAAATACGTATTTTTAAACAATCAATAAATTCATGTTAAACAATACATCACGGAAAAATGAATTATCAGTTTGTTTGTTTTTTTAACTGAAATTAATATTTACTTCCGATATATATGTGTGACGCAGTCTGACGTGATGCGTCGTTACCTAGCAACGGTGAATAAACAGGAAGTGCCGGACAGCAGAGAATGCGGCAGGTTAGATTAGATTAAACTTTCATTTTTAATAATAATAATAATAATAATAATAATTGTAATAATAATAAAATCACTGTCTGTACATTTAGGCGAATTCAGAACAAAATCTAAGAAGCTCTTGGGTGGATTTTAGCGTTAATTGTAAGTCACGTGACACCTGAATTTCCTTAGATTATATCAATATTTCACCTATAACTGTATTTTTATATAAATAATATAAAGATATACTTTAAAGATCTCTCTTTCTTCCTTTCTTTCTCCTCTGTGTCTCCAATTCCTTCTTTTATAGGTCTACCTACAACCTTTTAGGAGTTAATCCAAATAAATACAATGGATTACTTACACACATTAAACATTTCAGCAAAATAATCACTTATAAAAATATCATTTAAAGATAATTAGTGTCTCTCACTCTTTTACTCTCTTTCCATCCTTCTTTATGTCTCTGTTTTCTCTTTCTCTCAGTTTTTCCTTGCTACATGCCCTCATTTTCTTTCTCTCTCCCTTTTCCCCTCTGTTTCTAAATCCTGCTTTTATATTTATGTGTATATTTTAATGCTTATATACTTATATTTATGCTTATACACTTAGATATGTAGTTAAAAGTTCATTCTAATTGATATAATGATTTGGTTTCCAGGGGGCCCAGTGGCTTAGGGGTTGGGGGTTGAGGGTTCGGATCTTGCCTCTGCCTTGTGTGCTCTGAGTTTGCGTGTTCTCCCTGTGCTTCGGGGGTTTCCTCCGGGAACTCTGGTTTCCTCCCCAGTCCAGAGACATGCGTTGTAACCTGATTGGCATCTCTAAATTGTCTGTAGTGTGTGAGTGTGTGTGTGTGATTGGGCCCTGTGATGGGTTAGCACCCTGTCCAGGAGTCCACTGGGATAGTCTCCAGTCTCTCCATGACCGTGTGTAGGAAAAGCGATACAGAAAACGGATCAATGGATGGATAACGGTTTGGTTTCCGAAGTGTGAGACGAATTCAGAAATGTTATTTGTAACTATATTAATCTTAATTCCTGTTTGTTTGACTGTTATGACCACACTTCTTCTTTTGAGAAGAAAATGTCCACCTAATCCTTCTCACACTTCATCAGGTTTGATGTAAAGTGTTCCTGATGGCCAGTACACGGATTTCAGAGCGCTTGCCGCCGCTCATTGACCCGTCTCGCGCTCCGGTGGCGTTCGGTAGGCGCGCGCTCCCGAAGCTGATGACAGAGCTGCAGGCTGAGGAGCGGAAAATCCGCCAGGGGGCGCTGTGTTCCCTCTGTGACCTGCTGCACGACCCGGAGCGGGCATACGAGGCCCTGCATCACGGTACTGACACTACATCACCTTTATATTACACCACAGCGCTGCTGAATTCTGGACTCTTATTGGTCAGAAGGTGTTGATGAATTCTCTATAACAGCAGCTCTGACAGTAGTGCAGGTTTATATTAATGCCCTTGTTCTAATACATTATTGTTTCTATAGCAACAGCTCATTCACAGGGACGCGTACGATAAATAAATCACTGATAGGGTCAGATTTTTCTGGTTTTTTTAAAATATTCATGGAAGGAGTCTCCAGTGTCAGTGCTTTGTAACAGCCAAAGGTAAAGCTGTAACATCTTCAGGACAGAAGAGTTTACGCTTCTTTTGAGAGATGCTGGTGAGGGAACGACTGTTTATATAAAGCTGCTATGATGTAAGTGAGAACTCGTCTCATGTTAAATTAAATATAATTATAAATAGATTCAAAGTGTATGTTATTCATTAAGAAATAAAACTTGTGATTGTTAGCAAATCGCTGTGGTATAAGAGGAATAAAAACACCTGGGGACGTCCTGTTACAGGAAAATAATCAACTTCAGGATGATAACAGTGACTCCGTTTCATCGCACCACCACAGCAACACACACAGTGTTTTATTACATGTTTATTACATTATTATTATATATTATAATGATGCATGGATTGAGTTTATATAAAACACTTTATGGTGTTTTTATTTTAGGCTTTTTGTTGCTTTTGGTCTTTAATCTTCAGTGCAGCGATAATTAAAAGACTAGACGTTAGTGCTGAGTTTTAAACGCCCCAGTGGTCGAGTCTGTAGTAAAATAATCGGTACTAATGACGTTACTGAGATAAAAACGAGATAATGCGAATCTTTAATACCTGAATCTTTAATATCGGGCGTCTCGTGGCGTTCAGGTTGTTTAGAGAGACTGAAGATGTTGCTGAAGGATGAGGACGGCGTGGTGAGGACGAAAACGACAGAGGTGCTTCATCAGCTGGTCACACACAGCGTGGGGAGGTGAGACGATCTTAAAAACCTTACGTAGATGATTTAGAAGCTGTTTGAGTGCTTATTTGAGACATCCGTGTGTGTGTGTGTGTGTGTGTGTGTGTGTGTGTGTGTGTGTGCAGAGAGGCCGTTCTGCAGTGCGACGCGCTCGGGCCTGTGTCTGAGCTTTTAGACGAGCCGGAGGACGCCTGCCGTGAGAACGTGCACCGCGTGTTACAGATGTTGTCCGAGTTTCCTGCAGCTGTGGTGCGTATGGTGTCTCTGGGGCTGGTGCCGAGGCTCGTGATGAAGGTCCCGGTGGAGCGCGAGAACATCAGGGAGCTCGTCCTGTCCACGCTGAGCTGCTGCATGAGACTGGACGCTCTCCCCGCTCTGGCCAGCGACGCCGTGCCCGTCCTGAAGGAGCAGCTGCACCACCCGTCCACACACATCCGCCGCGCCGCCTCCTCCGCCACCATGGCCATCAGGTGAGCTCCACCTATCTCACACACACACACACACACACTCACACACACACACACTCACACACACACACCTTTAATTACACACTTACACCTCGAATTATAGCTCACTTAATACCCGTAAACCTGTAAATACAGCTTTATGTACTAGAACCTTCTATAATCCGTCTTCACCACGGCGGCCATCAGGTGAGCTCCACCTATCACACACACACACACACACACACACAATCTCACACACACACACACACACACTCACACACACCTTTAATCATATCAACTACACCTCTAATAACACTGTATAGAGTTACACCCTGATTTCACCCTGTGATGGCATCTGACTCCTTCTTTCATCTCCTCCTTTCTCTCCCTTGTGCTCTCTGTCCTTCTTCCCATTTCCTTCTCTCTCTCTCTCTTTCTTTCTCTCCTCCTCTTTTTCAAATTTTCATTCTTTATTGATTTTTTCCTCCCCTTTCCTTTCTCTCCCTATCTTTCTCTATTTCTCTCTCTCCATCTATTCCTTTTTCTCTCTATTTTGTCTCTCTCCATCTCTATCTCTTTCTCTATTTCTCTCTCTTTCCATCTCTCGCTATCTCCATCTCTCTCTCTATCGCCATCTCTCTCTCTATTTCTCTCTCTCTCCATCTATTTCTCTTTCTCCATCTATTTCTCTCTTTCTATTTCTCTCTCCATTTCTCTCTATTTCTCTCTCTTTCCATTTCTCTCTATCTCCATCTCTCTATTTCTCTTTCTGTCTCTCTTTCTACTTTCTCTCTTTCTTGCTTTTCTGTCTCCCTCTTTTCCTTCCTTCCTTCTTCTCTTCCTCTTCCTGTTCTTGTCCGTCTCTTTCTTTTTTCACCCCCTCCATTTTGCTTTGTCTCTCCATTTACTGTTTTCTTTCTCACTCTTTTTCTTTTACTCCTCTCTACACCTCCTGTCTGTTTCTTGTACTCCTTCCTTTTTTTTCTATTTCTCTCTTTTTCTTTTCTCTCCGTCAGTGTCCCTGCGGAGGGGAAGGTGAGGGTGTGTGAGGGGGAAGTTGTCCCCGTGTTGGTGAAGCTGCTCTCTGATGACGACTCGGAGATCAGAGCCAACGCTGCCGGAGCCCTAATGTACACCGCCGTCATCACCCAAGGTCAACACACACACACACACACACACACACACACACACACACACACACTCCTCTGCTGTAACTGTAGTATTACATCCGCTTATAGTTATATTTAATGTTCTGTGAAAGGAGTTAGTTCTTGTTCTCAGTGATGTTATAGCAGCTATAAACAGTCGTTCCGTCACCTCTTCATCCTCTCTGCGTTTGAGTTTAACTGTTTACTCTTTTTCTGCGTGTAGGTAAATATCAGGCTCTGGAGGCCGGCGCCGTTCCTCCTCTGCTGCGTTTGGTGGACAGCGAGGACGTCGCGTCGTGTGCTAACGCTCTCCGCGCGCTCACTTGTCTGGCCGAAGCCCCGAGCGGCCGAGCACGACTAATCCACAACCTGCCTCAGCTGGAGGCGCGACTCAGCCACCCCGCCTCCGTCGTCCAGAAAGCCGCAGCCACCGCCATCCAGGTCATCTCCTGGACCCCCTGAGAGCGAGCGGAAGCAGCGAATTTGAGCACACAGGCAAAAAAAAATAAAAATACTGCATTAATAATTAAACTATTTAACATAATGGATCAAAAGCAAGATTTTTTTTTTGTTCTCTGCTGTATGTTTGCTTAAAGCTAACTCCTTTTAAATAGCTAGGATTGTTGTTTTTGGGGCAAATTTCTGTATTACAATTCTGTGTTGATTCAGGGGCGGGGCCACACATGAGTTCGGTTAGTGATGTCACACCATAAGCTCCTCCTTCCTTTGGACCAATCACATCCAATATCCAAATTATTACATTATGAAAAATAACCTGGAAACTTTTAGCTGCAGAATCTAGCTAGCTACAGTACATAAGCTAGCTAACATTAGTGATGAATAAAATCCTGGTTGTCATGGTAACATTATATTTCGACAGGTTTGTTTGCTGTTGAACAAATCAGTGAAAAATTTACACAAATCCACACTGAAATCACGCTCGTGTGTGGACCTGTGGCCATGACCGCAGCCCGGCGTGGGGGCGTTTCCACATTTGCATACTCATGTTTATTCATATGTGCTGGCATTATTAATGAGGGTAAAGGTGTAGGAGGCGTAACTCGTTCTTCTTTTGAAGTTTATAAGTATGAAAAACATTAAGAAGGCATTATTATATTTAGTAAAGTAGATATAAGTATTACTTTTAGATTTTTATTTTTCATAAAGGGTGTCAATCAACAAATAAGATTAAAAAAAAGTAATAATAAACATACATAGCATAACATCCTACATGCCTGCCTATACCTCATGAATATTCAGTAACTCCTCAGCGGTAGCCACGCCCCCAACCCATCCACCCTCCAACCCACGCCCCCCCCCCC
>CM040461.1:28960193-28982693 GCA_022758105.1 Pangasianodon gigas
GTGTGTGTGTGTGTGTGTACACTATATCTCCCTGATTTATTTTTAATTAAAGTTTTTATAACATTTCAAAAAAAAGATTTTATTGCAATTCACTTTAGCTGGCATAAAATTAAAATTTTCGTAGTTTTTATTAATTGCATGATTATAAAAAATTAATTATTTTAGAAATAGTTAAAAGGAGAAAAAATTAAACAGTCTTTAAGGATATTTAAGTGTCAGGTTCTTCCATGTTTAAAATGACAAACGATACGCTCTGAAATGCGAATTGTGATTTTACACCTCGTCCACTTGAGATGCTTCGTTCTGATTGGCTGATCTAAAGTAGATAACTCGAATATCTTATTGATGTAGAATATCTCCATGACAACCAGCATAAACAATGGTTTAGGTTTATATTAAATGCTGTATTGTGTTAAATGAAAACAAGAAAAATAAACACAGTAGATTTTTGACTTCGGTTTCTTTTAAAAAAATCTGCCATCTGCATTTTTTTTTTAAATTTATTTTTTATATTTTTTTATAAATGATGTGACGTCTTACTTTAACTCTCTCAGGTCAAACAAGCAGCTCAGATTCTGTTGTTTTTCTGCCTCCAAAGCTACAGCGAAGATAAACAGCGTCCTGCTCACCAGAGTTACACCGGTCTGTAGTTCATCTCATTACTGACAGTAATAAATCTAGGCAAGTTAGTCAACCGATACTAGCTAGGACTGGCGAGAATGTTGTTATGGTTAGAGAGAGTGTGTGTATGTGTGTATATGTGTGTGTGTGTGTGAGTCATGAAAAAACTATTCTGAGCAGTGTTTTTTCTGTAAATAAATGTGAAAGCAGCCTAACAGCTGAATTACACGAAGCCATTAAACAGATACAGATCAGTTCATTCACCCTGCTGCGAAAATGTCCCGAGATCAACATCTAAGTGGTTTTTTTATTTATCTTTTTTTTTAACAATGACCTTCCTGAAGTCTGATCAAAATGCACAAAATTAAAATTCCAGTGTGGGAAAAACTTAAAACAGCTAGACGGGAGTTACAAAGTTTTTTTTTCGTTTCGCAATACCAACTGAAATTTATCGCGATATTATATTACTAATAAAAAAATCTGAAAAAATACACATTATTCCTGAGTTCTCGAGTGCGACGGTTCTTTGTGTCTTCTTTGATAAACTCTGATAAACGGAATTATGGGACGTACATGAGACGAAATAAGAGGAGCTAAATGCGTCAAATAAATCATTTGATCGTATAACTAACCTCGTCTGCAAAGCTACAGTGATACAGTGAGCACCTTTAAGCATAATAATGCCGTATAATCTGTGTTATAACACTAATTATATAGGGTTTATGTTCCAGTATAAAGTTTCTAGGTAAATAGCGTAAGTGTGTGTGTGTGTGTGTGTGCAGTTCGTGCTCCAATCCTGGAAACAGCTTGCTCAAGCCCCAGGCGACAATCATTTGCATTGAATCTGCATTGCTCAAACACACACACACACACACACACACACACACAGTGTTAGCGAGGCTTTTATGTGTTTCACAATGGGAAGTCAGCTTCTGTGCACATCAACACAAGCATGGCTTCTATCACATTATGTCTCCTGTCTGAGATCGTTTAATAAACCCTGTGGTGTCGTCTGGTTTCACGTGATCCTCACGTGTGTCTCCGCATCAGACACGTGTCTAGTTAACTTTATTCAGCTTTAATCAATACCATAGATTTATTAAGCTGGTTGTATGTTGTGTAACAGATTAAAAAAAACGTTTATTGAGACGTATCAGTGAGGAAGAGAAGCTTCAGGATCGCAGATGTGCTCGGAATCAGCACAAACCCCATCTCCGTCCTCAAGCCACACGATTCAAGATGGACAGGAAGTGTAATGTTCTTGGTCAAGCCAGTTGTGGTCGCTTTTACATATTTCATTATAAAGGCACTCGTGCATATCCTGGAGTTCAGAAGGCTTGTCCTCTGTCTCTGCAGTCCTGCAACCCGAGGACGACTTCATTATTAGCAGAAATGATTAAAAATCAGAATAATTCATTAAGTAAGGAATAAACCGCTGAGTAACGTGATGAAGTGGAGTTACTGCCTAGAACTCCTGGTGTATTATTCCTCTAACAGTTACATTTTCATCGTACTATTTTATTCGGTTGTCGTTACATTTAGTGTTGTGGAACGTCTATGAAGCATGTCAGTTACGTTATAGCAGCTATAAACAGTCGCTCCCTCACCAGCCTCTCTTTTTTTTCTCTCTCTCGAAGTTAATAAGACAGAAAAAACACAGCTTGTCATGTTACCGAGAAACTGCAAAGAAGCGTAAACTACTCTGTCCTGAAGAACTTAAAGTTACAGCTTTACCCCTGACACTGGAGACTCCTTCCATAAATGTTAAATAAACCTCACCGTATCGCCGACGGGGTAAAAAACACACGTTTTAATCCGTTTATGTGGAGCATCCGCCGTACAAGTCCCTGTGAATGAGCTGTTACTATAGAAACAATAACGAATGATCGTATTAATATAAATCTCTTAGTAGCATTAATTACTTAATTACATGCTTACTTAGTTATCGGTTTAGTCAGATAATTAATTACCTCCTTAGTTACTTGTTCACTTATATAGTCATCTGATAATTTTCTTACTTTTTTAGTTACTTGCATACCTGGTTAGTTACTTGATCATTTTATTTGTGTAGTTAATAACTAGCTTTCCTTTTTAGACAGTTGCTTAAGTTTCTTAGCTTCAAGCCCTTTTATTAAGTTACTTATTATTTTTGTATTACTTTCCTTCTTACATGCTTGTTTAATTAGTTACTTGTTTAATTAGTTATTTGTTTAATTAGTTACATAGTTACTTATTTGCTTGTAACCTGCTTTATTACTTAGTTTGGTACTTAAGAAATAAATATCTGCTTATTTATTTACTTAGTTCAGTTACTTATTAAATTAGCTATATTTTTTATTATTTATTACTTATGTTTGTTTCTGTAGTTGTTGATTTCATACCTAGTTATCTGCGCAGTTATTTGGTTACCCAGTTTGTTACTTGCTTGCCGACTAAGTTTCATTCTTAATT
This sequence comes from Pangasianodon gigas, assembly GCA_022758105.1. NCBI lineage: Eukaryota > Metazoa > Chordata > Actinopteri > Siluriformes > Pangasiidae > Pangasianodon > Pangasianodon gigas. The sequence goes on from CM040461.1 coordinate 28,963,266, forward strand.
ATTTAGTTAGTTGACCTACTTGATTATGTAATTGCTTTATTATCTGATTAGATAGTTACTTGTTTCTTTATTGATGCTGTAAGTAAACCAAAGTTCAGCAACCAGAAGGTTCAGTGCACAGATCAGTCACAAGATGAAATTACCACCCAGACTGGATATAAAGAGACAATAAGTACAATGGAGAACAAAAGAAGAAAGAAAAAGGCCAAAAAAAAACCTAGTGACAAAAAACTCATGAAAGATGGGATGTATTACACACTTCATAGCAAACTTAATTAATGCAAGTTGTAGATTGTTGCACAATAAACATCCATCTGCTGCTGATGAGTCAGAAAACCAGAATCAGGTCTGGGATTGGGTTGTAAAGTCTTAACAGAATCACAATGTGTGGAGGGGATGCATGACTTTAAACCTTTGTACCTTTGTGAGCAGCTGAAGTTGACACAAAGTTTCAGGTGTTTTAAAGTGAAGCTGCTCAGATTTCTGTTAACCCTCGCCTGACCGGTGCTGGCTCCTGTCCAACAGGCGGGTCGTTCACCTCAGATGATGAATGTGTTCAGTTAGTGTTTAATATCTGGCAGTAAAGGTGTAGCACATTTACAGAACGTTACAGCGGGCTTTATTGTCTGAGTAAAGTTCGTTTGATGATTTGACAGTTGTTCACAGTCATTATTAGAAACAGATGTTATAACAAGCCAAAGGTTAAACCAGCAAATACTAGTTCACGTGGCTGCTAGTTACTGCCTCGGTTACTGTGACTTGACTGCTAGGTTGCACTGTGACTTGCCTCTGTAGTCACGCTGTAACTTGCCTGTCTGCTTGGTTACTTTGACTTGCCTAATCAGTGACTTGGTTACTTAACCTGTCTACTTGGTTACTTCGTGACTTAACCTGTCTACTTGGTTACTTTGTTACTTGTCTGCCTGCTCGGTGATGTTGTGACTTATTTACCCGGTTACTTTGCGACTTATCTAGGTGCTGGGTTACTTTGTAACTGGCCTGTCTGCTCCATTATTGTTTGACTTGTCTGTTCAGTTACTTTGACTTGCATGTCTGCTTTGTTACTTTGCAACATGCCGACTCTGTGACTCTGTGACCTGCCTGTATGCTTCATTACTTTGTAACTTGATTACGTGGTTACTTTGTGACTTGTTTACTTGGTTCTTGTTTACTTGGTTACTTTGTGACTTGTTTAATTGATTATTTTGTAACTTGCCTTTCTGTGTGGTTATGTTGTGACTTTCCTACTCAGTAGCTTTGTGACTTGATTACTTGGTTACTTTTTGACTTGTTTACTTGTTTACTTTGTGACTAGTTTACTTGGTTACTTGTTTACTTATTTACTTTTTGACTTTTTTACTTGGTTATTTTGTAACTTGCCTGTCTGTGTGGTTACTTTGTGACTTGTTTACTTGGTTACTTTGTGACTTGTTTACTTGGTTATTTTGTAACTTGCCTTTCTGTGTGGTTACTTTGTGACTTTCCTACTCAGTAGCTTTGTGACTTGATCACTTGTTTACTTTGTGACTAGTTTACTTGGTTACTTGTTTACTTGGTTACTATTTGACTTGTTTACTTGTTTACTTTGTGACTAGTTTACTTGGTTACTTGTTTACTTGTTTAATTTTTGACTTGTTTACTTGTTTACTTTGTGACTAGTTTACTTGGTTACTATTTGACTTGTTTACTTGTTTACTTTTTGACTAGTTTACTTGGTTACTTGTTTACTTGTTGACTTGTTTACTTGGTTATTTTGTAACTTGCCTGTCTGTGTGGTTACTCTATGACTTTGCTACTCAGTATCATTGTGACTTCCCTGCTGAGATACTTTGTGAGTTGCTTCCAAGAACCAAAACAAACTTCGGAAAGCTTTGGGCATTCATACCATTTCAGAACAAAATCTTCTATCTGATCTTGTATGACTCATCCCTTATTGTAATATTTTTAACTTGAATGGGCAGCTGCAAATCACACACTGATGGAAAAGTGCTCCACTGCACTGAAGAGAAAACCGACACCAACTGATAAACATGTTAATGACAGAGTTTGGAAGTTAATCATTTTTTGTCCACAGTGAATTATGCAGTATGTCATGTAACTGATTCTCAGCTATAGATAGTGGCTACATGTAGAGTGTATAAGTTTACACAAATGTAACATTCCATGTTTATAGAAGATAAGAAGTGTATGTGTGTGTTTGTGTGTTGCCTGCTGGATCTTACGCTGCATGTTTAACATTCCAGCTGCGCAAAGGCGTTTCCTGTCGAAGACCGAGTTCCTCCAGCGCACCCTGGCCAGCTCTCTCTCTGCTCCTCCAGGCTTTTTAGTCTCGTTCTGTCATTCCTCTCGTTCGCTTGTTTGTTCGGGGCTTCAGTTTCACAGAGGTGCTCGTATCGAGTGTTTCGGATTGGGTGGTAATCTGTACATGTAGGTCAGCCTCGCCGCTGAAGGGCCGTTTGTGTGTCTTTAGATTTGCATGTTTGCATGAGTCCACAGATGTGTTTGTGTGTGTGTTTGTGTGTGTGTTGTACATGTGTTTGTATGTGTGTTTGCACGTCACAAGCCTGTGTTTGTGTTTAACAGCGTCTGTGATATGATACGGGTGGAGAATCCATCCGGTTGGTCGTGATTAGCACTTAAGCCTGCAGTCAACAAGTGTGTGTGTGTGTGTGTGTGTGTGTGTGTGTGGAGGCTATTTGAGCTCTGGAGCCATAGCCATGCAACATTGACACTGTCTGACCTCCCTCTCCATCTCTTCCTCTCTTTCTTTCATCAGAGCCTGACTCCGCCCCCTTCTCTGTGATATGACATCATCCAGCGGTTGCCACAGAAACCAGGGCTCCACTGCAGACAGTTGACAGCCAGGCAGGTGAGTTATTATTATCGGATCGAGAAACTGCAGGCGAGGCACGATTAGCTAATTATATGGGCTAGTCCATACTGTGTGAGTGTGAGTGTGTGTGTGTGTGTGTGTGTGTGTGTGTGTGTGAGAGAGAGAGAGAGAGTGTGAGCCAAGGGGAATGCTGGGATAGTAAATCTGATAGTATCGAGTGCACGCGAGTCTACTATGAGACTTCCAGATTGACATGTGGACTGTATGTGTGTGTGTGTGTGTGTGTGTGTGTGTGTTTATGGTCTATGTTGCAACCTTGTGTACCATTTAACGCAGCACTAGTGTATCCTCATGAGCTGTTCTCTAACTGAACTCCTGCTCTCACCAGAACGTGATCAATCATCGTGATTTAAAGCAGTCTCTCTCTCTCCCACACACACACACACACACACGGTCTGATTAATGGCATGACAATAAAACAATTCTGTGGAACTCGTGTATCTGCAAAACCAAAGTCCAGAGATGTATTGTATTTTCTCCTCACTGTGCTCAGACACACCTCTTATATAATAATTGCACAATTTTATTTGGGTGTAGTAAATTTTTCCTGCTCAGCTGGCCAGGTTTGCTGTTTTTAGTGCCAAGATTTATACAGATGGGTCAAATTATATTTCTCAGACATCATTCTTCACAAAATAAGTGTACTCTTATTGACTGGAAGTAGGGAAGATGATGTATAATGCGATGGTAGTGAAAACCTGGACGTAGCGTAAATAAAAATTTTTTTTATTGATAATTGATTGACGTGTCATTGCTACAGAGCAGCTTTATGTAATCCAGGTCCAACCCCCTGAAGAGTGAGCTCAAAGTGAAGTGAAGAGCAACCAAGACTTAGAAAAAGGGATCTGGCTCAAATAAAGTAAAAAAAAAAAAAAGCACTCTAACTCGCTACAGTCATCTGTGTCCAGGAGCAAAATTGGTCGTTCTCTCTGGGTGGGTGGGGCATACTCCTTCTCTCCTGTCAATCACAGTGGCACTGGTGAATTTAAGGTTTCTGTGAGCTTGTGTCTGTGGAAGAGTGAAGACAGTGCTTTCCCCTGAGTGTGTTGCGATGCTTTGTAGCACAGCATGAGCAGGAGTTTGAAAAGATTTGGTGGCTTCATGTGTCTCGGTGGAAGCATGTGCTCGCCTCCACCCTCCCTGGCTGGTATCTGTCGTGTGATAAGTGAGACTGGAAATTGGAAATAAAAAGAACAAATTGGGAGAAAAAGGGGTAAAAATGCAAAAATCAAATCTTTCCTGGTTGATACTGGATAGTGACTATAATAGGAAAACTACAAGTACAGAATACAAGAGTAACGTGACATGAACTGGGGCACTTGGCTCGAATTGGGTCAAGAGCCCTTTGAGGCCCCTGAGGTCTGTCTGAAAACTGACATGTTCCTCTTGTCTCTCAGGTGCAGTGATGGCGACCCAGGTGGAGCTCGAGCCTGGAATGGTGAGCGGCCGTCTGCATTTGAGTCCTCTGACTGACTCGAGTAATAAAACCCTCATGGAGGATTCGACGATCATCAGTTCAGACCCCAAGAAACCAATCCCAGGCCCCAAACCAAGACTCACCCCAAAACCTTTTGCTGTGCAGAGAAATACCACGATTCGACCCATTCTTGCTCCCAAACCTCAGCCCAAACCCAAACCGGAGTCACTGTCCAAACCAGAGCCACCAAGCAAACCCAAGCCAACACCTCCAGCCCTTAAATCAGGAACTAAACCCACTTCTGGGCCAGGCAGCAAACCAGAGGCTCCAACGTTTAAACCAGAACCTTCATCTATTTCAAGTGATCCTGGTAAACTCAAGCCAACGGAGACAGGAGGCCTGGTACAAAGAACAAGTTTGGGATCTTCTGCATCTCAGTCCAAACCTACAGAATGGTCTTCTCGACCCAAAACTGGTGGTTCTATCACTCGGGCAAAATCCATGGGCTTCCTCGGTAGTGTTGGTTTAGAAGAGGATGTGGGTAAAGAGGGTGGTGAGGTCGTTCGTCGTCCTCAGGAAACAAGGAGCTCCAGGCCAAGACCAGTGTCAGCCATTTTCCTGCAAGACGCCACTGCATCTTCCACTTCTGCACCACAGCGGATGGACAGACGACCCCTTTCGACTGATCTCACCGCCAGATTCGAGCCCTTCGCACAAAGGCAACCTACAACAGGGGAGAGCAAGGAGAACACCCCGGAGTCACCTGCCCCAGAAGAAGGAGTTAGGAGGAGAGAGAAAGACCACACGGATTTAGAAAGAGGCTTTTGGAAGAAGGATGTGGAAGGGCAGGATGCAAAGCCTTTGGAAAGAGCAGGAAATGGTATAAAGAGGAGGATTAGTCTTCTTATGGACTCGTCCTCTTCCACATTTTCAGTTCCTGCCACGCGAGGTGCCGAGCCTCGTTCTCCAGTGACGCCAATCGCAGACACCGATGGAGGTGTCGGAGTGAAACAGCGAATCAAAGAGCTGACCGAGGATTTCTCCACCGCACCGGCTCCACCCCAGAAGCCACCGTTTAAGCCCCGCCCATTTCCAGCAGATAGAACAAAACGGTAGATATTTCCTTCGACTTGAATATACAGCACTAAGATAAATGTGGTGGTGTTTATGTACACAGATTGTGTTCGGGTGACTGCAAGCATCTTGTCTTGTAGCATATTTGAGATTAACAGCGTGAGAAATGTGCACGCTCTGATACGTGACACTGCTGCTCCTTTCTGTTTCTGTTCTCCCGTACTGCATGTTTGTTTAGTATTTTTTTATTAGTTTTTCAGTGGAAACTGAATTTAATAAGAAGTGTTGTTATTTAATCAATAAAATAATAGTAATCAGTGACAAACTGCTGTGGCGTAAGTGGAATAAAACATTCCGTGTTGTGCTGTTAGAGGAAAATATTCAGCGATGTGATGGTGTGAGGATTATTTTTTCAGTGATGACAATTTTATTGATTAAATAACAACACTTTTTATTAATCCATATATAGTCATATATCATGTTGTAGAACAACACTTTGTACTTCTTATCCGTTTATTGTTACATTTCATGTTTTTCAAGTTCCTGTTTTCACTTGCATTACAGCAGCTATAACATGATTACTATAGAAACGATGACGCATTAGAACGAGTGCATTAATATAAACCTGTGATTTGCAGCTGCACTACTGTCAGAGCTGCTGTTATAGAGAATTAATCACCACCTTCTGACCAATCAGAACCCAGAATTCAGCAGTGCTGTGGTATTAGAGTGAGATTATACCACAGGCAGTCACGCTTGGTTGTTTGTGTGTAGCTTAAACACTTGTTTGTTGTTTACTTTTGCATGTAGCACCTATAAGACTAACGTTAGCCGACATGATGATGATGATGTTGATGTTGATTTGTTCGCAGCTTTGCGTCAGATGCGGAGAGCACGAGCTCCACGGAGCTTAAAGGCGTCCAGGAGGGAGTTGAGGAACTTGGCAGAAAGGTGGGAGAACTTACACCATCAGCAACAAAACCAAAAGCCAAATCCAAAAAAACAAAGAGTTAGATAGCCAAAATTAAAAAGTAAACACTTTTCCTTTTCGTGTCAAATTCAGTCGAGACATATTTTTGAAGTTTTTTGAAATCTAAAGTTTAAAGGTTGCTTTTTTATGTTTTTAAACTGTTGCTACAAGGCTAAAGTTGCTAACACATTATGGAAGTGTATAGCCTCCAGTTTAGCATTGTTGCTCAAAAGCCATTATTCGGCATATTAACACCTGAATTCTATAAAATGACTGAATGAGTTTATATTAGAAATATTGAATATGTAAATCAGATTGATTTGAGGTGAGTGTAACGATTTACACATGCTAAACTGGAGGCTATAAGCTTCCTTTGCTTGTTAGCTGCATTAGCCTCATAGCCTCGGTGTAAAACGAAACCTGTCTCGGCTGATTGACGACGTGGTGTAAACAGGAAATTGTAGACATTTTGTTTTTGATGTGTTTCGTTTTAGATAAAAGTGTCCATTGAATGAACAGGTATAGATTACAGAAATGCTTAGCAGCAACATTCCGACTGCTATTTTAACGTTCTCCTTATCAAAACCATGCTGTACGGATAAAAGCGACTCGCTGACTAACACGGCGTGAAGGTCAGCGTGAACGATAACGCTGCTCTGGCTTCTTATTCTCAGCAGGTCAGCAGACACGAACCTCGACGCCAGACCTGAAAGCCATAACTGTACGATATCCTCTCTCTAAATAATTTCCCTACACAATTCATCGTGTTTTAATAGCCATCACAAATGTCAGCTTTGTCCAATTAATCATATGATTGTGATGCTTGTTATCTTAAACTGGATATCAGCTGGACGATCTGATGACGTAATATCACTATGGTGATAAATGATGTCACAATTTACTTTTTTTTTTGAGGTAGCGTCTGAACAGAAGCCGCTGATTTGATGTTTATGTTTTGTATAGAATTTTATTAACGTTTAGCGTTAAATTATTTATTTTTGTAAAGATGAAAACGCAACGCTGTTCGTTAACAAACCTAAAGATTGTGATACGTATTGCAGTTATAAGTATCATGATTTTTTTTTATTATTGTCCATCATATGTTTTAGCTACCTGACCAATCACAGCGCGCTAAAACAACTTCCTTGTCAGAATGAAAAATCACTACATGAGATTCGACCATGATGTCACGTTGGCATTTTTATTTTTCTGAATCTAACTGTGTGTGTATTTAGGAATTGAAAGAATAACGACTGATGTGTTTAAGAATTAATGTGATTTGATGAAAATGTAATTTCTAGGATGTGCAATGTTCATCGCGATATTTAGGTTTTGCTTAAAAAAAAAAGCCAGGAAAACAGTAGTGTTACACTAAAAATTTAGGAATGAGAAGAATTTTTTTTAGTTATTCTATTTTTATAATTAGCTGAATAATTATGATACAGTATTTTGATTTCAGTAATGCTGAATTGAATTGATTGCCATCATTGCAGAAAGAACAATTTTTATTACCTTTTAGATATTAAATCTTTGCTGCTCCTATGTTTACTTGATATAACTTAATCTTTATGCTGGAATTTATCATTATACTGGAAATTTTCAAAACGAAAGAGAATTCGGGGGAAAATATGTCCCACAGAGAGGTTGGTGTTGAGTCTAAATAGTCGTATTAAAAAAAAATATTGTTTAAAATGACCAGATTATTATTTTAGTTAGTTTTTATAACAAGATTGGTTTTTACATTAGAGAACAGTGTGTTTGTTAAGTGTGTGTATTGTCAGTCTGAAGGCTTGTTTAACCCGTTTTCTTCGGAGCTTTTAACCTTATTTCTACATGAAGCAAGACTGCATTTTGCATATTCTTGACCTTTTAATTTCCATCTTGTTTCCCTTGTTCTCTCTCTCTCTCTCTGTCTCTCTCTCTGTCTCTCTCTCGGGTTTGTTTTTGCTGAGAAGTCATTTTCCATTGCCAAACTAAATTTTCTGTTGTAATCTGTTCACAATCTCCTCCATCATCCATTTAAGTCTGTGTTTTACTATTTATAGTTGAAGAAAAATTTTCCCAGAAACGACTCACGACGCAGTAGAGGCTTGACCTGAAATGGTAAGCCATAACTGACCTCACTGCTGGCAAAAAAGAAGAAAGAAAACAGACAGTGAGGGTGAAGGGAGCGAGCAGGGAAACAAAAAAGAAACACAAACAGGTTGGACTAATTTGAAAAAGGCAGCATTGATGTCACAGAGGTGTGGTGCACGACAGGTGTGTAACCCGACCTGAGTTGAGTCATATTCTGGAGAAGACCAACCAAAAAAGGGTGGTAAAGGTTAACCTGAGAGCGACGTGATGGAGGCTTTGATAGAGCAGCTAAACACACCGATTTCTCTCTCACTGCCGTACCTCGCACAAGCACCAAAGCAAATTATTTCTGGATTTTTTTTTTGTTCTGTCTTTGATCTTCTTTACATTAACGTTCACATGATGAGCGTCTCTTTATATCTCATTTGAATACTCTTTTCCATAGTTCACGTGCAATTTGCCAGTGCTTCATTTTAATAAAAGGACATGCTGGTTTGACCGTGGAATTCATGGCTGTGTTGAGGTCTGTCCAGTATTTTGTGCTATCGTGAAACTGACCTTTGGATTCAAGGCGACACAGAAAGACACAGTAGAAGAACTTGGACATCAGATCAGAGTTTGTTTGTTCAGCATTTCAGTGAAGACATTTTAAAAATTTGGTTGAAATAACTCAAAGCACAAGGTTTCGCCATTGTGATTTATTGTGTTATAGCAAGATGTACAGAATTTTTGTCTGTATCATGAAATCCTTACCAAATTAAAAGCTTTGATTTTTTTTTTCAGTTTTTATGACAAAACTCTGTTTTTACCTGAACTACTTTCTCATATTTTCTCCGAATTTGGTATTTGGCTCTCTTACCAACCTTTATGCTATCCAACAGAAGAAAGAACACTTGTGCAACTTGAGAATAAGAGCGTTCGCCACCTGTTCTGTAGAAGCCTATAATTATACGTGAAGCCTGCTACCGTTACTTTTGTTATGGTTATAATTTTAGAGTTCCACTTGAGATTCTTGCAAGAAGGCAAGGAGAGCAAGCCAAGGATGCGTCAACAGCTGTTATTATCACGTATATATATTAAACTCTATTATCTTTAACTGATATGACTCTGAAAATGAATATTTTTCTTTCAGTCCAAGGACCTCCCTTCAGCTGGGCAGACAAAGCCACAGGAAGACCAGGACTTGCTGGCTAATGCGACCAGCGGTGTTCAGACTGTCAGAGCATTGCTTTTTGAGAACGTGGTGGAGAAACACAGCGTCCAAATGATGGAGGATGCTAACTCCAGCTTGGTGAAGCCCACACCCAGACGCAGCCTCTCTCTTCGGACTAAAGGAAGCAGTTTATTCAGTCGTCTGGATGATGAAGATGATAGATCTCTGGTCAAAGCTACATACCAGAATTTGGTGTCTCCTTCCAGTCCAAAGCGGATCGATCACATTTTTGACACGGTGACTGCGATTGAGGAGAGTCGTGCAGTTAGTGAAAACATTCCAGCTGCCTATCTGGAAGAAAAGGCTCTTACTCTGCGAAGGTCCAATGGAGGGGAAAGAGTGCAACAACCCTCTTTAAATGATGGAATTCCAGGAAATGAAGAGAACAGCTTTACAATGGGGTCCGGTAACTTGTTTAAAGACAAAGACAGACAATCGACTGGTTCTGCTGTGGAGCAGAGGCATACCCGTTACCTCAGAGTGGGAGCGCTGCCAAAATGGGATGAAACGTTTGCTGATAGAGAAAGGGAAATGGAAATGGAAAAGCAAAGGGAGATGGTCAGGAAGATGGAGGAAGAGATCCAAAGGCAGATTGAGGTCCACATTGCTGCAAAAGCAGACATCGAAGAAGACGAGCTAGAAAATGAGGCAGAGATGGAAAGAGAAAATGCTGCAGCACTCAGACAGCCGAAGGTACCAGAGACCGAGGATCAGCAAACGACAAGGCCGAGAGCGACTTATTTCGCTCTTACAGGTCAAATGAACGAGATTGTACACCAGAGAGCAGGAATAGATGAAGAAACAATGTTTAGGAGTGAGACAAGAGGAATAGCTGAAGACAGAGTTAAGCCAGAGATGGCATTCGAGGACTTCTCTGTGAAAGTAGGGCGAAGGAGTTTTCAGAATCGAGTACCATCGATAAGAAGGAACCCCTCCTTGGAAACTGCCTTTAGTAAAAGTTCACCAGAAGGACTGCTAATCGCTGAGGGTAGAGAGGGGATGCAGTGGCACAGAGGACAAGAAAAAGAGAAGGAATATCAGAGAGCAATGGAGCAAGAGTTGGAGAGACAGAAACTAGCAGAGTATGAAAAGATGAAGGAGCTGGAATGGCAGAGAGAGTTGGAGAAAGAGAAAGAGAGGCAGAGAGAATTGGAGAAAGAGAAAGAGAGGCAGAGAGAGTTGGAGAAAGAGAGGCAGAGAGAATTGGAGAAAGAGAAAGAGAGGCAGAGAGAGTTGGAGAAGGAGAAAGAGAGGCAGAGAGAGTTGGAAAGACAGAGGGAGCAGGAGAGGGAGAGACAGAAAGAGATGGAGCGACAGAGAGAATTGGAGAGGCTAAAGGAAATTGAAAGACAGAAACAATTAGAAAAGGAACGTCAAAACCAGATTGAATATGAGAGGAAAAGGGCAGCCGAGAGAGAGCTTGAGCAGCAGAGGGAGATTGAGAGACGACAGAAAGAAATAGAGAGAGAGAAGGAGAGATTGCTAGAGGAGGAAAAGAAGAGGATGAAGGAGTATGAGATCCAGCAGGAGATGGAGCGAGAAAGGAAAAGACAGTTGGAGTTGGAGAGGCTGCGAGAAATGGAAAGACAAAAACAAAGGGAGCTTGAAAGACAGAGAGAGCTTGAGAGGCAGAAAGAACAGGAAAGACAGAAAGAGATGGAGAGACAGAAACAGCTAGAGGAGATGGAGAGATGGATACAGTCAGACAGACAGAAAGCACTGGAAAGGGAGAAACAGAGAGAGCTGGATGATCTCAAGAAGAGCCAGGAACTTGAGAGACGTCAGCTTCTTGAATTCCAACTTCAGAAAGAGAAGGAACGGGAGAAACAAGCCTCCAGGAAGAAGCAGGAAAGAGTGGAAGAAGGGCAGAGAGAGGCTGAACAGGGAAAGAGAACTGCAGAATCTCCTCTGCGACCCAAAGTGCTGGATCTGGATAATGTTTCTCTAGGGGATCGGTTTGGTACAAGTTTGAGCAGCGATCAAAGCCCAACACCCAGATGGAGGCAGCCTTCAAATCGTGATGAAGAAGCTTACAAACCATCAATTTTGGATGTGGACTCCTTCAAGAACCAAACCCAACCTGGAGTTTCTGTGGATCCCTTCGGAATGGCTGCATTCTCAAGTTTGGATATGGTTAGAGCCAAACCGATGACTCCAACCAGTGGAGCCAAATCAGTGTCTCCAATTCATCCTCAATCCCTGTTGCAGAACCTCCAAAGAGATACACCTCCTCAGTCTCAAATGCAGGCTCCTTTTCAATCTGTCCTCTCAGAACAAGCAAGACTGCCACCACCACTTCAGCCCCAGGTTCTGCACCAACCAGAGCTTCAAGCCTTTGCCACAGAAAGACCTAAACCCCAAATACACTCACAGTCTGTCACCCCAGACTGGACCCATGGAGAGCACCAATTTGACATGTGGGGTAGATCACAGGGGGAGGTAGCTGTGGATGAACCTTCGTGGCTGTCTTCCACAGAAAGTTCCAAAAGGCCTGTTGGTGCCACACAGTCCAGTCTGGAGCAGGTATTCCAACGACAGGAAGAACGAATTACAGGACCCATTTTGAGCCCGACTTTAGCTCCTCCACTGACACCAACTCCAGTTCAGGCTCCTGGCATCACACTGCCACTGGTTAATGTTCAGATGCCTACACCCAGCCCTGGAGCTTCCCCAGGTCACATGTTGAGCCCGGAGAGAATTTTGACTGCAGATAGTCTTTTCGCTGGTAGTAAGAAGGAAAACCAGACTGCCTTGTCTCCATTGGTACCTGAACCAATCTGGAGCCCAAGCTGGGAGCCGGCATCCCAGGAACCGAGCCAGATGCAGCAGAGGAACACAGAATCTCAGGTGAGTGGGTGCCAAAACTTACATGACCTCATATGTGATTGAGTGAGTGGGAGCAGTGGGGTCACCAAGGCCAGAGCTTAAGTTTAGCCTACTTAATGTTAGCTAGCTTGTTAGCAAATGTAGCTGCTAGTTTAAATTTCACAGTACCCATGTTTACCTATCAGAGCTAATATGCAACCTTTCTTAGCCAGTTATTGTTCAGTAGCGACTGTTGGATGGATTGGTAGCATTAATGTCACCAAAGCTAATTAGTTAGCTGGCTAGCCTTAGCACAGTGTAGCATTTAAGTAGTTGGCAAGCTTAATTATTGTATTCTGTAATTAAAACCAATATTTTATAGTAAGCATGTTAAGGCTGCACTTGAGGATTTGCGACGGTGCAGCTAGCTGTTTAGCTGTAAGTCTAAACAGTAATGTAATGATGAAACATCACAGAAAAGTACTTCTAGCTCAGTTTCTGCTCAGGACAAGGAGTATATACGAAGTTTTTTATGTTGGCTTTGATTGACAGCATGTTTAGTTGTCCTGTCAACCATAAGCAGTAAAAAAAAAAAACACCAGTTGACTTCATTCCACGTTGCTTCATTTCTTATCAGCTAATTTATAGCTGGGTTGGGACATACTACATAAGATTTGCTGTTGGTTAAAGATGCAAATTACATGTCATATGGTGTGTTCAAGTCACATCAGAAAGATCGTATTTACGAGGTGAATGCACGTGAACGCCACCACAAAGTCGTAATTACGAGTAAGAAACTCTGGATTTTCCGTGAGCTCTGAGTTGGGGGTGTGTCAGTAAGAGAACATGGTGGAATCAGTGGATGCAGCGTCTGTAGTTGACGGTAAATTAGTTGAAATTAAATGGGTATTTAGTAGTTACGTGTCTTTGTCAGGCTTTTTATTTACAATAAAACAAGCTGATTGCTTGCACAAAATACGAGAGCATTGTACAATACTGTAATGTAATATAATATAATATATAACAAAAAAGTTTACAGTGGCTTCATAAATTGATTAAAAACATAAAAAAGCAAAACACACCTGATGCACATTCTTTGTTCTTCGTTTTTAAGAAGTAGCGTTTAAAATTCTTGCTGTATTTTTTTGTAGTTAATTAAGAGAAGGTACACGGCCATCTTGCTCCGACCAAAGTGACTTGAACACACCTGATGTCGTAATTACGACTTCCCAACTCGTAAATACGAACTTCGCAGGAGGCCTTGAATGCACAGATACTTCACCAGGGTTGATTTTTGATGTGAAGCTTTTTCATGTGAGATGAATATAATTTCTGTGTGTGTGTGTGTGTGTGTGATTGTGATTGTATAGGAGCTGTCACGAATGCGATCGAGAAGCGTTAACCAGAGACCTGCTCCCGCAGAGACCTCTGTAGACGGCCCGCTAGCTCGAATCAGGAGCCGCAGTGCACATAGAGACAAAGGACGAGAAAGCTGGGTGAGTCAGAAACCACACACACACACACACACACACACACACACACACACACACCAAGTACCAAGGACAACACATGTAGGCTCCGAGAACAACAGCTGGATGAGTCAGAACAGGTGAACACCCGCCTATATGTACGTACACTGAGTTACGTACACCTAAGTAATCTATAATAAGCTAGCAACTCAGTGTACACACACACACACACACACTCGGGACCTTCACATATTCTGCACTGGTATGGATTTTTCCATGTGATGTAATTGTCCTTTGTGTTGTTCTGACCGTGTTGAATAGGGTTGTTTAAGTAAGGTTGTGTATTTGCGCACACATCGTATGAAATACGAGACGACGAGCGTTTGTATGGAAATGGAGTAACGTCCTCACTGTTTGAGAATATATTTGTGCAAAACCAAACGTTTTCCAGACAAAATATTCCTTGTTTTGTTGAGAAATCGCAATATATACGTCCCTTATATAGTATAATTCACATTAACTTGCTATTTTTATTTACAGCATTTCAGAAACTCCGAGTCTTTCCCTGTCCAGGTCACGTGACTTCCTGTTTAACGTAAACCAGTCTACGTCGCTTGTTACTCATCGTACTGTATTATTGAAATTAGTGTGTATTATTGGGAGTCATGGATGATTTAAGGATAAATCTTGAACCAGCGGCTATTTTTTTCGGAAGAAAACCGAACTGCCTCGCTTGCTAACTAGCAAATAAACAGCTTACCGAGTTGCTAGCTACATAAAAGCAGTAAGGATGCGGTATATTAGCGTGTTCATTTTTATAACAGCACTTCTGTCCATCTGTCGTAGCTTCAAGATGAGCAAGTCACGTAAAATTGTAAACGTGCTCCAGTTTGGTTTGCCACGTTGCTCGAAACTTTTACGGAACTCGCAAATATGGCGTTAAAAAAAAGAGGAGCTCGGGGAGAAGATGCTTTTTCAGGAGGTGTAAAATGATGTACAGTTTCCTAACCTGAAGCTGAAGTTCTCATCCTAATCAGGCCTGTTCTTATTCATCCTTAATGAAAAGTTGTGACCGAGTGATGTCTAGGATCGAAACTTTCTCATGCACTTCTTCTTCTTGCCACTACGCTAATGCTAATTTGCTCCAGTGCAGTTGTAGGATTTATTATTATTTATTTTTTTCAGTTTTGTGTTTGCAAGCTAACTGTAGTGTTCATTTACAACATGGGAAAGCCAAATTAGCATAACTACTGGAGTATCAAGATCTGAGCATTAGTTCGTATTGCCTGAATACAGTAAACTTTAAAAAATTTTTAAAAATTATATGACAACATAAAACATTAACGGTTATATCCTTTTAGTTACCGATGCATTTTTTCAGCAGAGTAGCCCAGATTTCAGATCGACAGATTAGAGTTACGTCAATAAAATCAATAACTGTGTACATTTCCTTACGATGCATGTTATTATTTGATTTATTAGCCTACATAAGCAGAATTGTTTGTTTTAAATATTTTAAAATCATAAAGGAAGTTTCAGTCAATTCTAATCAACTGAGTTTGGGTGTGTGTGTGTGTGTGTGTGTGTGTGTGTGTGTGTGTGTGTGTGTGTGTGTGTGTGTGTGAAGAACAGGAATGTCACCTGATGACAGTTACAGGAACGCCTCCATGTTGACTAATGCCAGAATTATTTGCTTGATATATTTTGCGTAAATATGTACACCCCACTGATTGAAAGTCCGTGATTTAGCTGAGATTTGTAAAAAGTGTAGATGATGCAGAGTAGATATGAAACGATACTCGACAGATTTCTGGTCCAGACTAAATCCGTAGCGCATTTGGATGCAAACCGAGTGCACGTGGTGTTTGTGAATAACAAAGTGAGGTTGCCTGGTTCCCGACACACAGGTTTATCAGGTTCCAGGCCACATTTCTCTGTCCTTCAGTTCAGTGATTGATAAGCCTTCAAGTGTGTGTGTGTGTGTGTGTGTGAGAGAGAGAGAGAGAGAGAGAGGAGTGTACCCTGATTAAGATTTATCACTTTGAAGCCATCTGCTTGTGACACTTCCTTGTGTGTGTATGGATCGAGTGTGTGTGTGTGTGTGTGTGTGTGAGAGAGAGAGAGAGAGGAATAAGTGTAGTGTGAGAGGAATAAGTGTATCTGAGTGTCTTACTGAGATTAAAGTTTAACTTTATTTCAGTCTTCAGTAAAGCTGGTGATTAACATCAGTTCATTCAGTGTGTGTGTGTGTGTGTGTGTGTGTGTGTGTGTGTGTGTGTGTGTGTAAGTGTTAGAATGTGCTGCCATCTGCTGGATGAAGCTGCTTATTACATCAAGACAACAACTGACACAATCTGTTTATTTGGTAAAGTGGATTGTGATTACACACCAAAAGCTTCTATATTAATAAAAAAATTAATATTAAAAACATAAATTTAGAGATGGAATGATACCATTTTATTCTTTTCCGCTAAAGATACCGAAACCTTGAGTATTCGCCGATATCGATACTCTTGCAATTTTTATTTCTTTAAAAAAACTACTAAGCTTTAAAGTTATTTTTTTTAACTGAAGTGCTTAAAAAATACATGAAAAAAGTACGTATTCATTTCAAAATCTAATTCCAGTCTTTTCCGTTTGTTATGAGATTGGAGCAAATTCTTTCTTATCTGTTCCACAATTTTGTTATTTTTTTTTGCTGTTCTCAGTCTGCTAGATATCCTGAATATGGGATCTCTGCTTGAACAGTAACGCTAGACTAAACATGTGATGGCGAGGGAATGTGGCAGACGATCAAACGGGGGGAAGTGACTTATTACGCTTTCAGGAAGTAAATATTCACATGATCAGAGCTGATATGCCTCTAGAGAGTGCCGCAGGAGTGAGTCCTAAAACCTGGAAATGAGTTAGCGTTGCTGTGTTTCCGGTTCCATCGTCCCCAAATCAGTGGCTTTTTGGTTAAATGCCTGAAATAAGGTCTGAAATAAGGTTAACACAAGCTCACATTTTATTCTACGATATAAAATACATCAGTAATACCCCACTCGTGATTTTTTAAGCTTTTACGTGTCTTGAAAAAGCCGGTTGTTAATAACTGGCTAAACGGGACCACGGAGGTTGTCGGGGACGTTAAACGCCATCACGCCAAACAGGAAAACTCATCAACTACACGTACAAACAAACAGATTTTTCTCCAAAATAATGCAACATGGAAACATTCCCAAAACAGCTGGGGGCAGATTCATCCCCAAAAAGAGCACATGGATCCTTATCAGGATATCATCAGCATATCAACATGTTTTTAAATAAGGATTGAAAAAGTTATCGGAAGCTTAGTGCTGGTGAAGTCATGTGACCGTGGTGTAGTTCGTCTCTAGCGTCTCTAACTTTAGCTTTTGACTTCTGGTGATTGTATTTAGGCTTCAGAACTTATAAAAGTTGTGTTCGTTTGTGAAGATTATGTTGATGAACAAAAAGTGTAAGAATCATAAACTTTTGTTGGTCACAGAGATTATTTTCTGCAGTAATCCAAAAGGATTGTCTTTTTGTGGAGGGAACCAGGTGATGCTAACTTCTGGGTCGGCCTGCAAAAATACGGCATCCCTGCAGCACTCTGTTTTCTTTCAGAAATCCGTTTTATAAAGGACAAAGTGTGTTAAATATTATATCATGATAACTGCCTGATCTTTTATTATTGTTCACAAGAGCAACGTGGTGCCCAGGTTGTGTGTTTACACTCCACTCGCTCGATTTTCCAATGAGTTCTGAAATTCGCAGATCTGAAAAAACGCAGCTAGCTTCCAAACTTTGTAGTGTCCTTTCGTTCTTTCTTTCTTTCTTTCTTTCTTTCTTTCTTAAGTTATTTAAAGTCACCTCTATAGGCCCTTAATAAGGTTTCAACAAGGTTCATGGTTTTGATTTATTCTAAAAGTAGCGCAAAATTTCTTCAAGAGAGTAAATATGAAAAATAGTTTCCAGACAAAAAAAGTGAAAAAGTGAGAAACTTGGAAATCCTTCTAGCGCCTTCCTCCATCCAGTCACCGTTCTAAACAATAAAGGTTGGTGTGCATTTAACCTTTGACCCTCTCTCCAGTCTAAGAGTCACCTATAGGTGTCACTGCCTACGTTTACATGCACATCAATATTCCTGATATTAATGATATTTTAATTAGTATTGAGTCATACATGTAACCGCCGCAATCCAATTCAGATTAAGACAATATTCTGATTCCCCAATTTCCGATTCCCGTCCCTGGAATACGCCTGTTTTAATCGGAAATTTGTTGCATGTAAACACCTTATTCAGAAAATCCACTGAAAGGAAGATATATGCGTGTGCTCAGTCCGCAAGGAATTGTGGGTGCTAACAGATGCTTACCTGCAGGCTAGGCTAATTAGAAATGGCAACTCAGGCAAACTTACAACAACCAAACCATGTATTCAGGAATATTCTGATACCTGTACACATATAAACATCGTATTCGGAATACATCCGCAACCCGAATATAGACCTTACACGGAATTTGAGCCATAATTTACATACTGTATATATTACAAATATGGCTCCTGGAGTATGTTTTGTACAACATGAGATCAAATCCCAGCGCCTTGAAGCTGCCGCTGTTGGGTCGTTGAGTAAAACGCTGAAGCTTCAGCTGCTCAGTTGTGTCCTGTTTCAGTGTCGGGTCGTTCCTCAGGCGGATCAGCAGCTCTGTCTACAGCGTTTAAACTCTTATACGCAGAACAGAAGGATTCCCTCCACTGAAAGACTCTTCTTAGACATCTGCAGTGTTTCATTTGTTTAAAAGAATCTCTGGAGTGTTCTCCATCTCTGTGCGGTTCCTTAGACAGAACCCAGCCATCACACTCTCAACTCACAGAGTCGACTCTGAATCAACTCTGAATCGACTCGCCTGCAGGAAGTGAATCACTCATGCTGTAGCGCTGCAGAAATTCCCCATGTGCTGGAGATTTGGAGAAAATAAACACTGAATGTGACACACTAAATGCTTTAAACTCATTATTTCTATAACTATTGAATCATTTCTCTTGTTTAGCGCTGGCTTTGTGTTCTCTGTGTGATTTTTTTTTTTTTTGTGATCTTTACACACACTTTGTTTAAAGATTTGTTTGAACTTTTTTCCAGAGCTGTATTTATCACCAAGGCGAGCTTCGTAGGCATCTTCTTCCTGAATTGAACACAGCTGTAGTGTCAGGATTTTGCCCATTTTTCAGTGTTAAATATGGTGAGATGTCGTCCAGCCTGTCAGTGTGTTAGTGCTTAGTGTGTGTGTTAGAGTGAGAGAGAGATGGAGCGCAGATGGAGGGAGTGAGTTCATTACTGAGTGTTAAAATCCAGTGTGAAAATTCAGCCCTGAAGAGTTCACCTACAAAACCACTCTTCATGACACGAAGCTGTTTAAGGCAGTGTGCGCAGTGTGTGTGTGTGTGTGCGTGCGCAGAGTGTGTGTGTGTGCGTGCGCAGAGTGTGGGTGTGTGCGTGCGCAGAGT
>CM040461.1:28985193-28992693 GCA_022758105.1 Pangasianodon gigas
GGAGTTCTGCTCCAGCAGCATGACTCATTACCGGGATGTGTGATGCGTCTTTCATCATTCATCGATTTCTTATCGCGCTTCTGATTCTGCACTTTCACTTAACAGCAGCTACAACAATCAAAAATTCTGTTTCTCCAGCATCCAGCACTGTTTCCTCCACGATCCCTGAGTGTTTTATTCCCCTGACACCGCAGTGGCTGAGCGGTTACTATGGAAACGAGCGTGTGTAGATCAATGAGCGTGTAGTTTTCGTAGTGGATGTTTGGGAGCTGAAAGAGCGTGGTGTTGTGTGCAGTGTAAAGTGGGTCGTAAAGGAAGTGCTTGTATTTCCTGTGTGGTCTGAGCTGACCTAATGCAGAGGAACAGTGAATTTAATCGCATTGTTGTCATCCTGTTGTGACTTTTACTTCCTCACAGCCATGCACAGGACACTTGTGTCACTCACAAAACCAAGACTGGCGTTCTGATAACGGAAAGTCATTTACTGTGCACAATAACAGCAAATAAACCTGCCTGAGCAGCTCATTACGGTCGAGCTAGTTTTAGTCAGTGCATGAGGTAGGCAAAAGATGAAGTTAATTTTGATTAGGGCTTTTTTTTTAGAGGCATTTTTTGTAAAAAGAAAAAAAAAAGACTTTAAAAAAAAGTACAAGGAAATTAGCATTTGATATCTTATTTCTTTAGTTTAACAAAAATTGAATATTCTTGTTTTTAGAGTTTTTTTCTCCTGAGAAATGTCAGTGTTTCTTAGCCCTTGTGTTTTACACCTGTACTCCAATTTATAAATGAAAAAAAATAGAATAGAATAGAATAGAAATAGCTTTCATAACTAATTTCTCACCAAAAACTCACTATTTCAGATTAAATCGCTTAATAATGCAAGATAATGCAGGAATAATAGTAAATAAAGTCTGCAGTATTACATTTTGCTGTCATGATAACGCCTAACAACGTTTACGGTTTATGCTCTTGCAGTATTGTACAGAGGAATAAAAAAAAAAAATAAACAAGAAAAGAAACAGATAAATGACCGCTGTGTCACAAGGTGAGTTAGTAATGCATGTAAACTCGTTAAAAATAAGAAATAAGGCAACAAATCCAAAAATACTGGGGGTGCCAATATTTTAAAGCGTCCACAATAACAGTGTGTTGCATGTTTAATGTTGTATTGTGTGTGTTGCTTACTGTTACTTTCAGTGTAACTTCATGCACTCACACACTCAGTGTCATTTTATTCCCATTGAAAATGAGCCAGCACTGAAGTAGTGGGTTTTTTTGGTAAATCTTTCATGCTGTGTGTGTGTGTGTGTGTGTGTGTGTGTGTGTGTGTGTGTGTGTGTGTGTTCGTGTTCCAGCAGGGGGTGCTCTCCCGTAGTGGTGAGATTTATTGTTGGTGATATAACAGCAGAACTGACTACAAATTTGATGTTGTAGTAGCAGTAGTAGCAGTAGCAGTAGCAGCAGTAGTAGCAGTAGTAGCAGTAGTAGTAGTAGTAGCAGTAGTAGTAGCAGTAGCAGTAGTAACAGTAGCAGTTGTAGTAGTAGTAGTAGCAGTAGCAGTAGTGGTAGCAGTAGGCAGCCTACTTGTGTCCTGTTTTTATCATTTTATACCTAAAACATTTCTTCTAATCAACAAGATATAACCAATAAAAATGCTGTAAGCTGTAATACCCCGGAGCTGAGTGATAACTGTTGTAAATGTGGTGTAATTTTGTTGTGCGTTTGAGCGACTGAATGAAGAAACCCGAGCCACGAGACTGCTGTATTCGTCAATGTTTGCATGCCAGGCGGCCATTTGCTAAACAAACTGCTGTACACACACACACACACACACTCACACACACACACACACACACACACACACACACACTGACTGCTTCACTGCACCTGTGTCATCTGCTCGCTTTGTTTCTGCGTTTCATGACCTCATTCAGGGAGCCTTTACTTTTGCTCACTCTAGGTTAAGGAGGTGTGGCCTGTGCTTGTCAGTCTGAGTGATGGAGGCGTGGTCTCAATGAAGGAGGTGTGGCCTCAGTGTATCAGTCACAGTGAAGGAGGCGTGGACTGTGTGAAGATGTGGTCCGTGTGAGGGAGGCGTGGTCCTTGTGAGGGAGGCGTGGTCCTTGTGAGGGAGGCGTGGTCCGTGTGAGGGAGGCGTGGTCCTTGTCAAGGAGGCGTGTGCCGTGTGAGGGAGGCGTGTGCCATGTGAGGGAGGCGTGGTCTATGTGAAGGAGGCGTGGTCTATGTGAGGGAGGCGTGTGCCGTGTGAAGGAGGCGTGTGCCATGCGAGGGAGGCGTGTGCCGTGTGAAGGAGGCGTGGTCTATGTGAGGGAGGCTTTAAATGTAATTTTTGTCATTAGAGTGATCGTTTTTATAAAATCATTGTTTCCTGATTTAGTTTATTTTATTATTATTGTGTTGTTTCAATGTTAATGATATAAATTTAGAAGAATAGCTGCAGATTAAAAAAAGCTAAATATCATTAAGCTGGAAGAGAGCTGGGTAGAGCACTAGGGAGCAACACTGCAGCCTATATATCACCTTCCTCTCTCCCTCTCTCTCTCTCTCTCTCTCTCTCTCTCTCTCCCTCCTCCCTCTCCGTCTCTCCTCCCTCTGTCTGTTTTCTCCTTGAGCGTGAGTTGTGTGCTGCTGGGTTGCGGAGTCAGGAGCACTGACGCATTTCTCCGCTACCTGCCAGTACCTGCAGCGGCATACACACGAGAACGAGAGAGAGAGAGAGAGAGAGAGAGAGAACGAGTCACTGGGAAGGGCGAGTCCTTCTTTTCCAGAATTTTCCCTTTTTCTATCTATAAGGATTTAATGCAGAGAGCTTTGGGATCATGACTGAGTGGACGAGCTGTGAGGAATAACGTGTGTGTGTTTGCTGTGGAGTCTCTGCGGAAGTTTTTCCCTGAACAGTGCTTCGGAGCGTGTGTGTGTGTGTGTGTGTGTGTGTGTGTGTGTGCGCGTGTGTGTGCATGTGTGAGTGTGTGTGTGGGGGGGATCTGCAGAGAGAATTAGCTGAAGAATTGAAAGCGACAGTGTGTATGTGTGTGTGTGTGTGACTTGTGACAGTTTACCTGACGGCTCGAGCTCTTAAACAAACAGCGTGCAGGTGTGGTGCTTGGATGTTTAACCCTTTCCAGAGTGATGCAAATGAAACAAGCAAGTTTTTTTTTTTTTTTACGTTAATGGTTAATAATTTGTATTAATTTGGGGAAAAATGAATAGGATTTGTATGCACCTGTAACTTTAAACCTAAATTAGAGCAAAGCTTACAGGAATTTTGTGGTTAAAAAAAAATAGATAGCGGACATAAGACCTTATTTTTTTGTTTTTAATTTAAAAGATATTTTTGCATGGATACAGCTGGGAGAACTGTCTGAGCTACGGTTTGAGAGACCAGCTTCTCTTTTGGGATTTCCCGTCACTTTGACAGATTTGCGATGATCTAAACCCTCACTTTTGGAGCCACGCTGTGAGTTTGCGTGCACGAGTGCAGAGGTTTTGGCCCGTGGCTTCAGACTTGGGCTTTATTTAGAGAAATATCATTACAGAGCTACTGTTAGAGCTGTAGAGTGAAAGAATAAAAAAACGCTGGACTCGTGCTGGAAAAGAGTAAAAGACGCTGGAGAGGACACAGTAAGGAGTTGTTTTGGGACGTATGACTTTCACATGGACGACTCCAGGAACTCAGTGGCACTCCTAAAACGCTCAGATTGCAGCTGGTGCTGATAATCAGTTCTGCGATACGGTTATACTGTCTTATCAACTTTCCACTCGGGAGGTGGAAGAAAAAGTGTCCGTCTTCTGGAGGTTCTTATTTTGGGAAGGAGCCTTACACACATCCCTAAGAAACATGAAAAGACAGAATTGACACTTTGTTTAAGAAACAAAACTATTGTTGAGAAGCTGTAGAAGATTTCCCTATAAACCTGAAGATCTGAACTGGAGACTTGTGACGTGAAGCTGTGAAGGACTCGCAGGACGTTGGAGATGGATTATCTTGGAGATAAGCTGACGGTCGCGCACACCCAGGTGACGGACTGGGTCGGCAGTGTGCGCCGCTCCCTCCAGGGGGCGCTGACGTTCGTCTCGAACAGCATGGACAGATCAGGAGGAGGAGGAGAGGAAGGAGGCGGATTCAAAAGGACCGCCTCGTTACGCAGCTTGGCCAATCGCAGCCGAGAATCCTTCCGCAGGTTCAGCGTGCGCAGCCGGCAGCATCTGCGCAGACGGATAACGTCCACATCACCGGCGAGCACGCCGACTTCCGTAAGAACACAGCATGCATTCCAGTTCACACACGATACACGACTCGCGAGGAGTAGGATAATGTAGCTGATAGAGCCACTATTTTGTGTCATGTTTCTTAATTGCCTGATGAGTTCTGCTTTAATTGCTAATAACGATAGCATGCTAATCCAATCACAGTTCATTAGAAGCTATCTAGTGTGAGCTAGCTAACTTATCTAGCTAGCATAAAGATCAAAAACTTGGACTCTTGAATGGCAAAACTTGCAGTATATGCAAACAGGGTGCAGATTCGGACACACAGTGAGTCTCAGCTAGCTGATCTAGCTAGTTAGCTTGAAACTCGACAACCTGAACTCTTAAAGTGGTCTGTGTGATAAAATTAGACGTGTTTGGCTGAACATGGCTGCTATTTGGCGTGTCCTATCTTTAGTTTACTGCCAGTTGCCATGGTAAAGCGAGGCTACTAAGAAAGATTTACACAAACAACATCGCTAGTTACAGAATAAAAATGTAAAGCCACTTGTTTCATCACAAATCAACTATCTTCCTGATAAAAAAATGGCTGTTCAATTTTGCACAAATCAAAACGTTGCGCTCGTAGCAGCCCTGGAACGAATACGTACGTAGAAACAAAAAACACGGAAAATGTTTTACAATCTGGAGGGAAAAAAACACGCCGCCGTCCCTCTCTCTTACTGATAATCACTAAATCGCTTCACATCTCATTTCCATTAAAATAAACTTCGCTCAGCTTTGTTAGGTCACTTGTGCCGCCCACTTTGTGTCACTTCTGGTTGCTCCGCCTCCTGTTTCTGGAAAGCGGCAGCTCTCTGAGAGCAGTGCAGTGAGACAGAATGAAGAAGTTTGAACCTTTAGACTGGAATTGAGACGTAATGAACAGATTAAAGTGAAAATGATGGTCATGTTCTCACTTCAGCCCGTAAAGCCCCCATGTTGCGATATTACCCATGGTGCATTATGGTTATTCTGTACCTGCTAGTGCACACGATTTGGATGCTGTCATGTTTGAAGTGCATTGTGGGGTTTTGTTATCGCACTGGATATTCTCTGTCATGCTTTCAGACTGCAAAATAGCAGAACTTCCATGAACAGGGTGAAGATTCAGGTGTTACAGTTTAACTCTTTAAATCTTTAGCTCGAGGCTCATAAAGCTGTTACACGCCCACCTTAGCTACTAATCACGTCCAACAATTGGGACACACCCACTTTTGTTTTGCAGTGATGCTGTATAAGTTGACTTTGCTCAGCCTCGGTCAAAAGCCACCAGTCAACACACTCAGAGGGAAGCGCAACACACTTAGAGGAAAGCGTAACACACTCAGAGGGAAGCGCAACACACTCAGAGGAAAGCGCAACACACTCAGAGGAAAGCGTAACACTCAGAGGAAAGCGTAACACACTCAGAGGGAAGCGCAACACACTCAGAGGAAAGCGTAACACACTCAGAGGAAAGCGTAACACACTCAGAGGAAAGCGTAACACACTCAGAGGAAAGCGTAACACACTCAGAGGAAAGCGTAACACACTCAGAGGAAAGCGTAACACTCAGAGGAAAGCGTAACACACTCAGAGGAAAGCGTAACACACTCAGAGGGAAGCGCAACACACTCAGAGGAAAGCGTAACACACTCAGAGGAAAGAATAACACACTCAGAGGAAAGCGTAACACACTCAGAGGAAAGCGTAACACACTCAGAGGAAAGCGTAACACACTCAGAGGAAAGCGTAACACTCGGAGGAAAGCGAAACACACTCAGAGGAAAGCGTAACACACTCAGAGGAAAGCGTAACACT
This sequence comes from Pangasianodon gigas, assembly GCA_022758105.1. Lineage (NCBI taxonomy): Eukaryota > Metazoa > Chordata > Actinopteri > Siluriformes > Pangasiidae > Pangasianodon > Pangasianodon gigas. The sequence continues at coordinate 28,991,266 of CM040461.1, forward strand.
CGGAGGAAAGCGAAACTCACTCGGAGGGAAGCGTAACACTCGGAGAGAAGTGTAACGCACAGGAAAGTGTAACACACTCAGAGGAAAGCGTAACACACTCGGAGGAAAGCGTAACACACTCGGAGGGAAGCGTAACACACTCGGAGGGAAGCGTAACACACTCGGAGGGAAGCGTAACACACAGAGGAAAGCGTAATAGAGAATGTAACAGATAGAAAGCGCTATCTGCCCTCTTCCGCATACATGAGCTTATGTTATAGATGTTCAGTTAGAGACTAACACTCAGTTTTTTTCTTGCGCAGTGTGTTAATCGTTCTCTAACCTTCATCAGGATCACCCTCACATCAGTCAGACATATTAATGAAGAAAATGTACAGAAGTCCTGTTTACGTGCGTTTGGACTGCACCGCTACAGGAACTGTTATTTTATTTCCTAAGATAAATTCAGTACGGTGTATTTCTATTATTACGAGCTGTTAACGTTATTCAGTTTAACACGCTCCTCTTCGATAACCATCGGCTAAGGGAAATGTTGTAGAACTTATGAAACAAAGGTATCTTGTTCTTTTGCGTCTGTTTTTTGCTCCTCTTCCTGTTCTCCGTCACCGGCGTGTTAGAACAGAGTGTGTCGTTTGTCTCAACACATCTCACCCTGTTTTACCTGAACACCCACCCTTCTTTTCTTCTCTCTCTCCACACACATATTTTCACAGCGTGTACCAGATAAAAGCAGGATAGAATGAAAAGCCGTATTTGGTTTGGTGTGACTGTACGGAGTCGCGTTAAACTTCAGGATGAGTTGTGATAGAAAGCTGGAACGAGATGATGAGGGGAACAGAGAACGTACTTAACATCCTCTTTCAGTCCAGGCTGGACTTAACTGTGGTTTTGTGTGTTATTAGTGTGTGTGTGTGTGTGTGTGTGTGCGCGTTTACACGTCCCTGTGAATGAGCTGTTACTATAGAAACGATAACGTATCAGAACAACTGCATTAATATAAACCTGCGCTACTGTCAGAGCTGCTGTTACAGAAAATTAATCAACACTTTCTGACCAATCAGAATCCAGAATTCAGCAGCTCTGTGGTGTAACACTCCATAAACTAAACTCGTCTCATTTCACTACAGCCAGACGTTACATAATCCTGGCCTGCAGTTTGCATATTAAAGGTGCGGTATGTAATGTTGTAACATGTTCCTCGAACCCTAATGATAAATTTCGTTTCAAGGACACTTTAAAAATGGACTTAATGGATTTCTTCTTCATGTCAGGCTAAGATCTACGGCTTTGCACTATATTCCTACACTAGACACTGTATGCTTGAGTATGTAGTACATTTTTCTGGCCCAGAAATAGGCTCCACACACATTTAGAACGGATCTGCTCAGCTTGGGCCCTTTTTCTCTCCTTAAACAAAAGCAGAAGGCA
>CM040461.1:28995193-29005226 GCA_022758105.1 Pangasianodon gigas
ATTAACTACAGTTAACCAGCGAGAGATTGTTCTGTCTTTCGCCGAATAAATTCACCACATAAACTACAGATAAGAGTTCAACTAAACTAATGATGAAAATATTACAAAACTGTGACTAGTATGTTACATTACGATGTCAGTGTATCGTCACTTTTCATCCTCACGTAAATATTAACTCTTTATTTCTTTATTTGTTTCAGCCGCTCATGTCTCCTGGCAGTTTGATGTCAAAATAAATAGAAAATCATGAATAAATAAAGTAAAAAACCCACAAGGCAACATTTAGACAGCACATGAAACTAAGCTCACACTGAAAACATAACACAACTCGTGATACAATCCTAACACTAAATTATATACATGCTGTATCACTAAACTTCATGATGCACTCCTGATTTTCTACCAATAATTACAATTTCATGGAGAATAAACCAAAACTTTTCACAGCTCTTAAATCAGCAGAAGTTTATTCCAGTCCAGATTGACCAGAAACACTTTTCCTTAACGTTATTACCCGAGCAGCCCATCCTGTTTCTCCAAGCAGTGCAAAAGCAAGCTGTGTTAGAATTTACACCACGTTTAAGAGATTTCAGTAAAGTTTCCCAGCATTAACAGTTCACACTCAGCTAAAATGCTGTGAGGATGATATCAGTTTAACTTCTTATCCTGATTCTGTGTTCTACATAATTCTAACGAATGGTTAACTGTTTCTGTCATCTCCATAAATGAAAGTGACAGAAGGACAAAAGACCAGTTCTCTCTCTCTCTCTCTCTCTCTCTCTCTCTCTCTCTCTCTCTCTCTGTAAGCTCCTACACAGGGGTTTGAGGTCAGCCCCGCTGCCCTTTAGGATCTCGTTGCAGTTCCTCCTTTGGCTCTGAGATCACTACAGCTTACGTTGGAATTTAACAGTTAGCTCCTAGGGCTGTACAATATATCGAAACTATTGAAATATTGCAAATATAAATATCGTGATATTCATATTGTAAGAGCTTGCGATAACTGAATGAGTTTAATACTTCAAAAAGTTACGACAAGTCAAAGTTTCAGGGTGACACAGATAACAGAGAATGCTTTCTGTTCCTCAGAAGAGCATGAAACGTGTATGTTGATTAGGTCATTTTGAGTTTTTAAATATATAAATATATATGTAAATATAATTTAAATTGATTTTACACACTTACAGCATTATCATTCTACATACCGCATTATTTAACAAGTTATCGCATATCGCATTTTTCTTCAGTATCTTGCAGCCCTACTAGCTACTTAAAGATCTTACTAGCCGTTTACTCGGCTTTTATATTGATCTGCCTTCTTATGTACAGTGTGTTGCATAAGTATTCACCCCCTTGAACTTTTCCAAATGTTGTGGTACAAAATAAAAAAGGTGATTGCATAAGTCTTCACCCCCCCAAATTAGCTTGCTATCAGAAGTCACATAATTAGTTGAACGTAGTCGAAATTTGGCGTCACGTGACCTCAGTTATAAATACGCCTGTTTTGAACATCTCACAAAGAGACACTATTTTAAAAAATGGAAAGAATAAAACCGCAACTCTGCTGATCATTTTTGCCATCATATAAGGTGTTACATTTAGCAGAAACCCAACACTGATTTGCACACTGATAAGCTGTGAAGCACGGTGGTGGTAGCATCATGTTGAGCTTTACCCTTGGCCTCTTGTTTGTTTTCTACCTACTGACTTGCTAACCTCGCTACCTGTTTATCGTTTTGCTTACTCACTCACTCACTTGTCGACTTGCTTGCTTACCTGCATAGTGATGTACTTTGTGCAAGTAAGTACCACCATGCCAGTGTCGCTGCTGTACTGAGAATAAACCACCACCCACATCATATCTGCTCAGTGCTGCTCCTACGGTGGTCCACTGAGCAGATATGATGTGCGTGGTGGTTTATTTTCAGTACAGCAGCGAGCGACACTGGCATGGTGGTGTGTGTCTGTGGTGCAGGAATGAGTGGCTCAGGCATTGAACACCACAAAAACAACATCTCTCTAAACGGTTCACCAGCCAAATAACATGTGGTCACTGGCACTCCTGTGGTAGATGGTGAGCTAATGCATTGTGGGAACTGTAGTTTTTGCATCAACACATCGTCTCCATCTTAGTTCTTGATTCTCCATCGGAGTTCTTTGCACGCTCAGACCTTCGGATGTTTATGAATAAGGCGCTGTTGCGTGTTGAATTCGGTCTCCACCCAAACACTGATATGAGCCTTCAGGGCATCGCAGCTCCAATTCTTCAGGAATGCCACTCCCTTAGTGTGTTTGTGTGTGTGTGTGTGTGTGTGTGACAGCTATGCTGTCAGTGCAGCTCACACAAGCCCTGCAGTGTGGAAACAAGGTGTGGGAAGGCGTGCGATCCTTCAAAGCCTGTCACTATCAGTCTGGCCAAACGCCTAAGAAAATAGTCCGATGTTTGAAAAGCTTGTTAGCGTTCTACAATAGAGCTTGTTTTTTTCATTTGCATTGACCTTCTTTTTTTTATATTTCACCAGGGTGTATATTTAACACACCCTTTTAATTCTGCTTAAAGCAAAAATAAATATGTACATCACTTACATATAACCGATATTACATATAAACCGAAAGAAGAAAAATACTTGTTTCTGATTGGCTGACGGTGGTTTATTATGTTCTTGCGATAATCACGGCTCTGAATCGCAGCTCCTGATTGGTGTATCCACGTCAGAATATAATCATGACGACAAGCATAAATAACATTTTTTTGGACAGGGCTGTATTTACACTCCGCTTAAAGAAAAGACGCTCATGTCACACATGAAGTAGTACTCTGATTACAGAATTAAACAGCTTGTCATGTTACTGAGAAACCGTGAAGCGTAAACTCCTCTGTCCTGAAGATGTCGAAAAACTGGAGACTTCTTCCCTGAATGTTACATAAACTTCTCCTTACTTTAAGAAAACTTCACCGTATCAGTCGGTTTATGCGGAGAGTCTGCCATACACGTCCCTGTGAATGAGCTGTTACTATAGAAACCATAATGTATTAGACGGAGCGCATTAATCTATTCAATAATATATACTTGATGAATGTATTCTGACCAATCAGAATCCAGAATTCAACAGCGCTCTGGTATGAGACGGAGCAAAAGAAAAATAAAAGTCTGCTTTTTTTGGATGCTAATAGTGTCTGAGGGAAATGTTAACATTTCTGACTGTTTTGTCTCATTTCCACCATCACTGGCTACACGCTAGACAGCTGGATAGCTTTTTGTTTGTTCGCTAGCGAGTGTATTGTGCATGAACTCTTGTTTGAATGCAGTGTTTATTTGATTAGCGCTGACGTGTGTGTGTGTGTGGGGGGGGGTAAGTGCTGGTAGCAAATGCAAATTTCATGGACTGAGAACCTTTCTTTCTCTCTCTTTGTGTGTGTCTGTGCGTGTGTGTGTGTTCGGTAAGTATTTTCGCATATGTAGGGTGATGGTGTGTGTGTGTGTGAGCGCGTGCGTGTGTTTGGTAAGCATTTTCGCATATGTAGGGTGATTGTATGTGTGTGTGTGTGTGTCCGTTTGTTTGTCTTTCCTGAGAGCGAGAGAAAAAGGCCGCAAAAAAATAGTGAAACCATCTGACACACATGCTGAGTGGCATCCTGTATAGTTGGTTACACACTTGTGGACACACACTTACACACACACACACACACACAGGGCTTGTTCTTCGTGTAAACTTATTTTGTTTTAGATACACAACCTCATACACTCTTGACACACGTTATCTTTAACTTATAGCCGTGTGTGTTTGTGTGTGTTTGTGTGTGTGTGTGTGTGTTGGAACACTGTACCCTCTGTAGCTCATTAAAACACACACGGCTGAACGCACATGATTATCACACACACACACACACTCAGTCAGTTGTATTTCTATGAACTTGTCTCCCTGCTACTGTGTCGTCCTCTTGGACACACACACACACACACACACACACACACACAGAGGACCGAGTCTGTCATTAAACACGTTCCAGCCATTTTGTTGTTGTTTAGCAGGAATGCAGGGAAACACAGCTTGCTGTATTTTATCTCTGAATGTTCACACGGTGCTATTCAGCCCGAGGCACTATGTATATTACCCATAATGCACTGCAAGCTCAAGCTATGTCTTACCATTTTTCTATACAATTTTTCCCCTATATTTCCTGTAGATTTTTGTTCTCTTGACTATATGCTATCTTTGTTTCACCACAACACTAGCTATAGATCGGATGATCTTTTTCATTAATTGTAGAAATTGTAACCTCCAGCAGTCAAAAATGTCTGAGTTCAAAAAGTGTCTTTAGAAGTGTTTTTTATAGACAGTACAAAAAAATCACACCTGTAACTCTTTACATAAAAACATATGTCCATATGTACATATGATACTCCTCATCTGCTTACAAACACAATAGGAGTGTTTGTGTGTTTGCTAGAACTTTTACACTTGTTTCTATGAGTTACAGGTGACAAAAGATCAACAATTACAACATTTATTGGCATGAAAAAAACTGACAGTAACTGACTACCTGCAAAAAGTCGTTTGAGTTGCGAGTTTGAGTCATAGGTTTGAATAGTGAGTTTGAGTCGTGAGTTTGAGTCGTGAGTTCGAGTCATAGGTTTGAATCGTGAGTTTGAGTCGTAGGTTTGACTCGTGAGTTTGAGTCGTGAGTTTGAGTCGTGAGTTTGAGTCGTGAGTTCGAGTCATAGGTTTGAATCGTGAGTTTGAGTCGTAGGTTTGAGTCGTGAGTTTGAGTCGTGAGTTTGAGTCGTGAGTTTGAGTCGTGAGTTTGAGTCGTGAGTTCGAGTCATAGGTTTGAATCGTGAGTTTGAGTCGTAGGTTTGACTCGTGAGTTTGACTCGTGAGTTTGAGTCGTGAGTTCGAGTCATAGGTTTGAATCGTGAGTTTGAGTCATAGGTTTGACTCGTGAGTTTGAGTCGTGAGTTTGAATTGGGAATTTGAGTCATAGGTTTGAGTCGTAGGTTTGAATCGGGACTTTAGTCGCAGGATTGAGTCATACGTTTGAGTAATGCATTTGAGTCATAGATGTGAATCTGGAGTTTGAGTCGTAAGTTTGAGTCGGAGGTTTGAGTCGGAGGTTTGAGTCGGGGGTTTGAGTCGGGGGTGTGAGTCGGGGGTTTGAGTCGGGGGTGTGAGTTAGGGGTGTTAGTCGGGGGTTTGTGTTTAGTGACTCTGTGTTCTCTGTAAGACTCATCTGAATCACTGGCTAGCCAGTTAGCAAGCAGGTTGGTAGATAGCTACAGATTATTTGTTGGAAGTTTTCATTATAATTAATTCTAACACACGCGTGTGTGATGCACTCTGGGTCCACTTCCTGTTTCCTTTCTGCTTTAAAACTCAACAAAATGGCAGCTTTCACAGTGTACAGTGTTTCAAACACACAGACTGGCTTGATGGATGTCCACATGTTCGTTGTGTTCAGTACACTGATACCTGTGTTGGTTTACCGTTAGAGACGTCTTCCTCTTTTCATCTTCTCTTCCTCTGTTCTGTGGCCAACAAACAGCAGACGCATTTCAGTACCTGTTACATCTCACACCAGTATATGCATTATGTATGAATTTTGCAGTTTTTTAATCATTTTAAACACATTTCTGTTTGGATACACTGAATGTATTTGACCCAAACAAATAAATAATTAACACCTTCAGTGTTCAGATGCTTGTGTAATTAAATAATGTTTTGATCAAACACATGTCACTGTTTTCATTCTCCTGCTCTGGTTACTGATGAGTTGGTTAGGAGTTTAAGAGTTTGGGAGTTTGTGGGGGTTTAAAGATTACAGGTTTGGGAGTTTACAAGGTTTTGGATTTTATGGGTTTGGGAATTTACATGTTTGGGAGTTTGAGGGTTTCTGAGGTTTACAGAGTTTGGGAGATTATTAGTTTAAAAAAATGCAGATTTTTTGCTTTATTTAAAAGCAATTTTTGGGTTTTGGGAGTTCACAGGTGTGGTAGTTTACAGATTTTTCAAGTGTACAAGTTTTGGAGTTTAAGGGTTTTAAAGATTTACAGGTTAAAGTATTTATATGTTTTTGTACTTTGGGGTTTGGGAGATTAAGAGTTCAAAGGTTTGGGGGTTTATGGAGTTTGGGATTTTACAGGGTTTGGAGGTTTATGCATTCAAGAGTTTACGGAGTTTGGGAGTTTGTGGCGTATGTGAGTTTGTGGCATGTGGGAGTTTGAGGCGTGTGGGAGTTTACAGGGTTTGGGAGTTTTCAGCGTGGGGGAGTTTACAGGGTTTGGTAGTTTGAGGCGTTTGGAAGTTATCAGCGTGTGGGAGTTTGAGGCGTGGGGGAGTTTACAGGGTGTGGGAGTTTACAGGGTTTGGTAGTTTGAGGCATTTAGGAGTTTGCGGGGTTTGGTAGTTTGAGGCGTTTGGAAGTTATCAGCGTGTGGGAGTTTACAGGGTTTGGTAGTTTGATGCATTTGGGAGTTTACAGGGTTTGGTAGTTTGAGGCGTGTGGGAGTTTGCGGCGTGTGGGAGTTTATGGGGTTTGAGAGTTTGCAGCGTTTGTTCATTCACAGGTTTGGAGGTTTATCGGGTTCGGGAGTTTGCGGGGTGTGGGAGTTTATGGGGTTCGGGAGTTTGCAGCGTTTGGTAGTTCACAGGTTTGGAGGTTTATGGGGTTCGGGAGTTTGCGGGGTGTGGGAGTTTATGGGGTTCGGGAGTTTGCGGCGTGTGGGAGTTTATGGGGTTCGGGAGTTTGCGGGGTGTGGGAGTTTAGAGGGTTTGGGAGTTTGCAGCGTTTGGTAGTTCACAGGTTTGGAGGTTTATAGGGTTCGGGAGTTTGCGGGGTGTGGGAGTTTATGGGGTTCGGGAGTTTGCGGCGTGTGGGAGCTTGTGGGGTTTGAGAGTTTACGGGAGTTTACTTGAGGGATTGTAATTACGTGATAGATTTGTAATTTATTTGTACTGAATAGTTTAAATGGTATACACACTGGCAGTTTATTGAAGTACATTTGTTCCAGTGTTTATTGGGTTTTGCCCGGTGGCTGTTTATTTTCATTTCAGTGCATCGCTGCTGATCAGTGTGTGTGCTCTGTCTTTATATCTGTAACTGTATCTGTTCTGCGGGATCAGTACCGTATCCCTCAGCATCAGTGAAGTCTCTTCATCTCTTTCTCAGGAGCAGCTGAAGCAGAGTGCGAGTGGACAGAACGAGTGTAAGGACACGGACACCCTGGTGCAGGAGACGGACAGTCAGTATGGGACATGGGACACGGGACTGCACACGGATGACAGGTAAACACACACACACACACACACACACTGTATCACATCACTGTCTTATCAGAAATATTTACATCCTTGCTGTCTTGTGTAAAATTTTACCTGGTTTTTTTTTTTTTTAATTCGAACACACTTTCTTAAACTTGGTGAAGGGATTTATGCACCTGCTATGCAAATGTTTGTCACCTTGGAAACGTAACTCAGAAGACGAAGGTGTTTTTTCTTTCTGTGAGGTCGCAGTACATGTTACTCCAACAAACAGACACACACACACACACACACACACACACACACACACATACACACACACACATGCACAGCAAGATTTGCTGGATCACCGTTCCTAAAACATCACGCTGGCAATTTAACACCACGATCAATAGCCACTTTGCAGCGAGAGAGCCGTGTGTCTCCTGATAACGACCTTATGGCCAGAGAGAGAGATCTGAATCCTCAAACTCGGACGGAGAGATGATCAGATTATTGTCTTTAAATGTAGATTAATGTCAGTGTGAGAGAGAGACTCCAGAATAAAGACGGGTACAATGGGCTTGTAAATGACTGTTAATGCCAGCTAACGATCCTGAGCTTTACTTCGGAAGAGCTTTATTGCACTCATTGCTACTAACCCTAAATTCAGACTTTAAAAATCGGATTTTTCTTAGCACATTTTATACACAAAAATCATTAAAAGTGCTTCACAGAGTTTTATATCAATCAGTACATTACATCAGTACATTTGAATAATTAAATGATAAAGAAAAAGGTTTAAAAACAAAAAGGTTTTTTGAAAAAGTGTTCTGCTCTGAAAGATCAAGTGTAGTGCGTTCACTTGTTTGAAAAGTTTAATTTCAAATACTAATATCTTTTAACACACTCTAACCTATATATATATATATATATTGCCTGTACTTGGAAATTCAGTCTGATGCAGCAGTGATTTATTTTTTTAAATTAATTAATTAATTTATTTATTTTTTAACAACTTACCTGCCATTGCCTTTCTCACTCAAATAATCAAGCTGAGCAAAGTAACCTACTCGCTAACATTTACTTAGTTTAGGATTTAAGTGAATGACTTAATTTTGCACAGACATACACACACTCTCTCTCACACACACACACACACACAGACAGACACACGATGTCTTATCACGACACTTCACTTTAGTTTCACAGGAAGCCACGGTTTTATCTGCATGATTTGTGGACATGCCATTACATTCCTAGACAGTTGATGCTTGATTTACAGGACAGACAGGAAGCACCAGTAGAACGAGTAATAAATATTCGTGCCTGAATATTTGCGGTCTCTGTTTTGCGTATCTGTAGTAAGCGCAGTACTTGGATGTGTATGTTTAAAGCTGAACTGGTCTCCTGCTGCCCTCTTGTGTTCACTCGCGTGTATTACAGCAGATTTCTGAGATCAGCTGTTTGAGGAAACAAAATAATATCAATATCAATAAATCACAGATTATAATGGATTTAGGGGATGAGTTTACAGAGAGTACTAGCTAAAAGCAAACCTCATAATGAACACTTCCCAAAGATTCATTAAATATTCTGCTGATTTGCTCAGTAGCTCGTGCCTGTCACATGGTCCTGGGAGTTTGCTTTCATGCTGTAAGCTAGTTTTCTATCAGACATTTCCTTTTTAAAACGGTTCACACGAATGACAAAGCTTCCGGCTGCGAGTCATATCCTACAGCTGTGTGTGAGTCAGGGCTACATTTCTGTAGACTGAATTGATTTGCATAATTTTTTTTTAAATTTAGAAAATTTATGCAAATGATTCACCTCCGTTAACTTCCTCAGAGCAATCGTTTTGATCCAGGTTGAGGGTTTTCCCCAGTTCCCTTTAAAGTGATGATGAAAAAATGCAACAAAATCAAAATATATTTTAAGCAAAATTGTCGATTATTATAAATTATACAGTAACTAAAATACTGAGTACTAGGCTACGTCCACATTAATTTGGATAAATCTGAAAACGCATCTTTCTCTCTGTGTTTTGGTCTTCTGTCCACATCCAGGTTGAGGGTTTTCTTCTGTCCACACTGAGATGGTGTTTTCCTCCAGCAAAAACAGAGCTTTTCGAAAACGCTGCTTTTGTGTTGTAGTGTGGACTAAATATTGGAGACTGGAGATATTCAAAAACAATGATGTATTTTTAGTCATGTGACACAGTCATGTGACCCATTCATCTCAAAATAAACAGCTGTATAGTCTTGGGTTATCCACAGCAACAACTCCACCTCTTCATCTGTCCGTTTAAAAAACTCTTTTCCTCGACATCGCCGCATCAATTCAAAGAGACGGAAAGTAAATAAATGCCTGACGGAAATGACGCAGGCCTACGCTTCTTACGTTTTTTCGTATCTGCAGTATAGGGATGTAAGCGTTTTCAGATGTTTCGGTGTGGACGAGCAATTTTTGGAAAATGTTTGAAAACACCAGTGTAGACGGAGAGCGTTTTAAAAGGAAAATGCAGTTTTCAGATCTGTCCGGATTAATGTGGACGTAGCCCTAGTGTACTTTATTGGGGAGGACGAGGTTCTTCTCTTCTCTTCTCTCTAACACTCGTCTCGTCCCTCAGTCTGACCCCGGCAACCCCATCATCAGACAGCAACCTCATTCCGTCTCCACGGAAACCCTCTTTGCCTCACACTCCAGATCAGCTGAGCCAGGAGGAGCAGGCGGAGCCTTTCAACTTCCCACAGGTGCAGCAGCACACCTCAAACACACACACACACACACACACACA
>CM040461.1:29020807-29070963 GCA_022758105.1 Pangasianodon gigas
AAGAATGGCCTGGGCAACGTCTCAGCCACTGCAGTGCTGGGGATTCTGCCACCAGGTAACAGGCTACCACATAAACCCTGTCTTTACTCTGTACGATTTTCAGCCCGAATTTGCTCTCATAGAGAACAACTGCATATCGTAAAAGAGTTCTTTGGTTCCATTTAGTGCCACTGTGACCAAAGACAGCTGAAGACAATGTCCGAAATGTCTGAAACTCTCAGAGAATGATCGCTGCTACAACTCTCATTTAAAAGCCACCAATAGGATGACGGGATAGGATACCGCCAAATTCACAACCGCTACAAATATGGTAGTGGCAATGGAGAAACTTTAACAAATCATGCCGGTGGACCGAAAAACTATATCCTTATTACCTCAAGCTCACTTTAAAGAATGGACCGTTCCATACTGTCCTCTTTTACACAGCCACAAACTCCAAACTCCTCTTCTTCACCTTCAGTGTTATTCTCCAGGCATAACATTGCTACCGTTATCCTGAGGGTGTATTTGTGCTCATGCGAGCCTGTTTTCTGCATGCTGAGTGACGATGTAATCAGAATATAGTCATTTTCTTTAATCGCAGGTTTATCATTAGAAGATCTTCATCGAATAATCTGACCAATTTGGCCAAGATTGGCATATCTCATACAGAGTGACAAGTTATACCCTTAAAAGATCGCTGAACTCATACAGTTATAAAAATGCCTTTTAAGATGTTGATCTAAAGAATATTGTTTCATTTTTCCTAGATGAGATGGCTGCCTATTTAGAAGAAAGCATGAAAGAGTTGATGGGATACGATCCAATCAGAGACTATGATGGAGACTACTATTGAACCACTTTAGCGCTGAAATGTTTCCTCAGCAGAAGACTTGAGAAACTCTACTTGAAGACTACAACTGCCTCCTGTGTCCATGAGAGACTTGACATCTGGACCCACAAACACTAAGAGCACAGGGAGAACGTGACACAGCCCACTGACATGAAAGAAAAACACACATTACACATTAGACCTCAAAAAAGCAAGAGCCCCCCTGAGGGACGTAGAGCATCCCGGATGGAGGTTTTAATCAGAAGATGAAGGAGGATGAATATTTCTTTTGTTTTAACTGCTGCTCTTTATATTTCCTCTTCTAATGTAGGCTATAAAGTATATCTGCTTCTGAACAGGGAACTCGGAGCACATTCCAGACGCACTGTAACTCTTTGTTGAGTCTCTAATTTCATGTGGTCTTTGAACACCAAGTCGTAATATATCCTTTTCCTGAATTTATATATTTTTCCATATGTGGTATCCCGCCGTTTGTGTGCACGGGTGCTAGTTTGATTCCCAGAGGGAGGAGCATCGTCCACAGCTGGTTTTCTTTAAGAGCTTCGGTCTTAAAGCCTGAGCACAGACATCCTATTTTGAATTTCTTATGAGGTGCAATCACTCATCTTGTTTAATAAAAATGAGTGACTGTGGACTAAATACTGACATACTTTGACTTTGCAATATGTCCACTTTCCAGCTGAGTGGTTAGATGACTACTTTCAAATGAAAAGGCTGTGGAAAGTGAGATCTTTGTTTGTTTTTCTTTGATTCAGACTAGACATAGGCCTATTTATTATAATGTGTATGTTATTCAATATCTTGCTTAGTTGTTATGTACTTATGTATACTTATATTTATATATGACATAAAGGAACCTTTCATGTTCAGGTTCACGTAAATACACTGCAGTATTTTCAGCAGTACAGAATGCCCATGTACAAGTACTTTTATACCTTACCACTGTTTTATTTACAATAAAACATAGTCAAAACTTTGGTTTTGTTCGTATGTCCTTTATGAAATATTTTATCTGGTAAAGTAATCAGACCACAGCCAGGTTCAAATGGTCCAATAGGCTAGTTTTGTCAAGTCTTTTATAGCTAGTCTGGATGCAGTATTAAAGGAACAGTGTTAATCCTTGAGAACATGCTCTGTCTTTACAGGTGGATAAGATTTCTACACTTCTGTGAAACACAGGACTCTCTTTTCCCCCAGAGATTCTGATTAGAACCATAGCATTAACTCACCTCTATGGAATCAGTTCATTCCTTTCCAGTTTCCGTTAGACTTGTTTGGAAAACAGGAGAAGTAATTGGGGGATTGGAAGAGAGCCCAGAAGCAGGAGCAGGGGGCTTCCCTGTTTTCCCAAACCCTCCATTAATGTCCTGCAATGAAAAGACATTACTGGCACAGAGAGGAGTTCAGTTCTTTTCCACGTAGGCATTAAAATGAATGAATGAATGAATGATTAGATTGTGTCCTGCTGGAAACAGCTGAAAATAAAATTAAACAATGTGTGAAAGCAGAATGTAAATTCACTCCTCATTTTCTGCTTGCAGTGAACATTCCATGGAATCCCAAGCAACAACCACATAAAGTATTTCCATAGCGCTCATGCTGCATGCCACATGGTAGCCATTGGGAAATACCTCCAGACGCTCCATGAGGACGGGTTCTGTCTGAATAAAGGTAACCATTTCCAGACATTAATTTCTTTACACTGGCTATTTGCATGTCTTTTGAAGAACATATCAAATCCATTAATCAGGAGTTAGAACAAGGTGCAGTAAAGGGTAATATTCAGAGATTCCTCCAAACCTCAAAATAAGCCTTACTTATAATAAATAAAAAAAGTAGCATTCTATGCAAAAGTCATTTGAGGCAAAGAACTCAAACTGCGTCTTCCTTCAAAGCCAAGGAGGAATGTGGAGACAGTTAGGCAATTGTTCGACCTTGATTCGTTACAGACCGTTTGTTTATACTGAAACTCAGAAACTCAGAAACAAACTGCAAAATCCCAGTGTGGTTTTGATTAAAAAACTGTAAGCAATATTGAAGAATGTGAGTTTGATGTAGAAGAAGAAGCAAGTACAAAAGTAACTACTTAGCTAGAACAAATTTTCACCATTCATTCAGTTTATTTCAGATTTGTTTGTGTAGTGCTTCTACCAATAAACATCCAGGTGTAGATTTAGATCCCTAATGAAGAAACCAGAGATAACATGGGAAATAAGCCTTGACAGGAAACAGAGACAAGACAGAAATGAGGAATAAACCTTTGTTAGATCCTCTTCTGGACGACAGGACTCATCTCGAAGAACCAGAACGCAGACCTAATGGCTTAATGGATAAGGCTGTGCAGTGTGTGCTGGAGAAGCCTAGACGATTGCTATATTCTGTATGTTGAAATTTGATCTGAACCCTTTGAGCAAGTTTCTATCACTAGTGCAAGAAATAAAGACATATAAAAATATTTAAAAGGTTCCAAACAGAGGCTTACTGGTCCAATTGGTAAAGTATCAACCTTCACAGCAGGGGATTGTGAGTTTAAATCTCATCTGGCTGTGCTTTAGGTCAAAAGGGCACCCGGGTGTCTACCTTGTCCTGTAGGTCTTCATCACTGATTGTTCTGACAATTAGCCATGCACATGTGAAAAGGCATGTCAGTGGTGTAGTGTTATCATGTGAGCTTCCCACTCTTGTGAACTAGGTTCAATTCCTGGCTGGCGTGGCCTATTGTGACCCTTTGTTGCCTTTCAGGTTAAGTTGAAAAAGCCTACAGGAGTCAATTTGCAAGTCAAAGGCACCAAAATGTAATGGACCATTCATGATAGTTTCTATCACATGTGAGCTAGAAAACCATCAAAGCACATTTTCAAACTACTCAAGGTAATGGATAATGCATTAGCCTCCAGAACTTTCCAGAAAAAATCTAGAGGGTAACTGTGAATGTGGAAGATCCTGAGGCCTTGTCCTTCAGGCCTTCATCACTAATTGTTCTGACAATTAGCCATGTATGTATGACCAGAAGCACCAGTGGTGTAGTGGTATCATGCAAGATTCCCATTCTTGTGAACCGGGTTCGATTCCCGGCTGGTGCAGACCTTTGTATGAATTTGGTTCTTTACAGATTAAAGATGAAAAAAGCCCACAGGATTGCTGTGAATGTGGAAAGTCAATATGAATTTGACAACCTGGAAAATGTTTCATTTACATCTGGGGCCCGTTCTTCGTACGTTGCTAACTCAGTTAGCTGGATTTGATTGTTGACGATTTGGCGTGATCTTGGATTATTTGGTTCTTCGACGCTCATCCTGAAGTTGTTGTCATAGCAACGGGTCGGTAAGCTTAAACCTGCTCGGGAGCAGGCTTATTTCATGTAAACAGGATTAGATCGTGGCTTTATAAGCGGAGGTGATAGGGGAAGTCTGTTGCAGCCATGTCTTGCCCGTTTTTACGAGAGCAACCTGTTGCGGAAGGTGCGAGGATAATTCGCAGAGCTTTTAGAATTAATCGCGTTTTGCGAGACAGACAGGATCCATTAGCACAGCGCGATAGTGCACTTTTTGAAAGATATGGTTTTTCACGTGAGGGTGTCATTTACATAATTAATTTGTTGGAAGCTCATATTAAAAGTTCGACTCGTCGGAGTAGGGCTTTAACAACAGCACAAACTGTGTGCATCGCGTTGAGATTCTCTGCGAGTGGCACTTTCCTTTACACTATTGGAGATGCGGAGGACTTGTATAAGTCTACAACAGCACACATACAGTACATGAACAGTATATGTAGTTAATATTACCATTTTGTAGAATATTCTTGTATTTCACCTTTACTTGTTTCCAAGTTCTAGTGGGTCCCGCGGTGGCTCTAATATAAAAGATTAAAGTAATTATGAAAATTAAAAAAAAAAGAAAAGTACATAATATATACTGTAATAAGTGATAAAAACATCTAACACCGTCACTACTTATGCATTTATTTTGTCTGCAACTTTTTGCCAACCATCTCTCCTGGCTTTTGCAGCCTTTGAGGTGTTCCCTGACGTTTTTATTAAATTTTGGAACTCGCCATAGCTCTCCATTAAGAGTTCTTGTTCTGTCACTGAGAGAAAGTGGGCACACTCTTTGGCCATTGTAAGCAACCAATAGCAGCGTTGCTGATCAGTGTTTCTACTATCGATACATAGCCCCTTTTAAACCAGCGCATGAACGCGCAATGATCTCAGATAACTCAATCCAGCCATACTAATCATCAACAACAGGTGTGTTCGAAGAACCTAATTAGCCAGATAATGATTAGCTGGATCATATCATCTCGGATGTGTCTTTTGATCTCGGATGTAATAAGCGATGTACGAAGAACGGGCCCCTGCTGGCTGCACTTTAGGGCACACAGACATCTACTTTGTCCTGTAGGTCTTCATCACTAAATGTTCTGACAATTAGCCATGCTTGTCTGAGCTGAAGCAGACTATTGTGAGCATTGCTGCCCTCCAGGGTCTAGCGAAAACACCTGTGAATGTAGAAAGTCAGTCTGAACCTGTTAATAGAACTTTCCTGTTAATGGATATGTGAAAAACTTCTGAGAATTAAAGTCAAGGGCACCAAAATGTAGTGGGGTCATGCAATATTCCTGTTCTTGTGGATTGGTTTTGATTCCCGCCTTGTGCAGACTGTCGTGATGCGTTGATGCTTTCCAAAGGCTATGTGTGAGCAAGAAAAATCAAATGGATCTTAGTGCTGACGTGTGTCGGCCCAGTGGCCTAATGGATAAGGCATCAGCCTTCGGAGCTGAGGATTGTGGGTTCGAGTCCCATCTGGGTCAATATACAGTAACAAATTACCTTTAGGTCAAAGGGCACCCAGACTGTTTACATGTCCTTCAGGTCTTCATCACTAATAGCTCTGATAATTAGCCATACACTCACTAAAGGATGTCCCTGTGGTGTAGTGGTATCATGCAAGATTCCCATTCTTGTAGACCGGGTTTGATTCCCAGCTGGTGTTGAATCCTGATTAAAAAAGCCTGCAGGATTGTTGTGAATGTGGAAAATCAATATGAAGCTTTGATGTGAAAAATCTTTGAAACTGCAAAGCAATAGACAAGGGCACCAAAATGAGTCTGTTGCCCTGCAGCTCTTTGTGCCTACTTTACAGTAGCTAGACATAAGAAATTGCCAGCTGCACTTTAGGTCAAAAGGGCAGACAGACATCTAGCCAGTCCTGCTGCTTTCCAGGGTCTGCTGAAAAAGCCTATGAATGTAGAAAGTCAATCTGAACCTGTTAATGGAACTTCTGAGATTTAAAGTCAAGGGCACCAAAATGTAGTGGTGTCATGTAAGGTTCCCGTTCTTGCGAACTGGTTTTGATACCCGCCTTGTGCAGACTGTTGTGATGCTTTGTTTCTTTCCAGGGTCTGCCATAAAAAAATCTAGTGGGCAGCTGTGAATATGGAAAATCAGTCTGAAACCATTCCCTCAGGCCTCTAGCACATGTGTGCGCAAGAAAAATCAAATGGATCTGGACTCTTGCTCCTGTTGGCCCAGTGGCCTAATGGATAAGGCATCAGCCTTCGGAGCTGAGGATTGTGGGTTCGAGTCCCATCTGGGTCAAATTATAGCTAGGCATAAGCAAAGCTGCCATTTAGGCCAAGAGGGCACCTGGACATGAATTGTTCTAGTGGTATCATCCATGACACCTGGTTCATGCAGACTGTAATGAGAGTCTGCTCTTTTGCAGGATAAGCCTTTTTCAAAGCTACCTGTAGGATTGCTGTGAATGTGGAAAGTTAATATGAAGCTTTGATGAGAAAAATCTTTGAAACTGCAAGTCAAAATTAGCACCAAAATGAGCGTGTTGCCCTGCAGCTCTTCATGTCTGCTTTTTCCAACAAGCAGATATGGACTTTAGTGCAAAGTGCCAGTGGTGTAATGGTATCATACAATTTCCATTCTTGTGAATCAGGTTTGATTACTGCTTTATGCAGACTGTTGCGACGCTTTTTTGCTTTCTGCCAGAAAAACTTCATAGCTCAGATTGTCGTGAGGCTTTGCTGCTTTCCAGAGTCTGCTCAAAAAGCCTATGAATGTAGAAAGTCAATCTGAACCTGTTAATGGAAGTTTCTCTCATGTGTGAAAAACGTCTGAGACTTAAACTCAAAATGTACAAAATGTACACTGAAATGTAGCGGTGTCACACAAGATTCCCGTTCTTGTGAACTGGTTTTGATTCCCACCTTGTGCAGACTGTCGCAATGCTTTGTTGCCTTCCAGGGTCTGCCGGAAAAATTCTAGAGAATAGCTGTGAATGTTATAGTGAGGCATTAAAATTGTTAGCTGCACTTTAGGACAAAAAGGCGCCCAGGTGTCTACCTTGTCCTTCATCACTAATTGTTCTAACGTTTAGCCATGCACCCATGTCACAAAGCACCAGTGGTGTAGTGGTATCATGCAAGAGTCATGCAAGAGCCATTCTTGTGAAGTGGGTTTGATTCCTGGCTGGCCCGGACCACACCTCTTCTGATGTGTGTAGGCCCAGTGGCCTAATGGATAAGGCATCAGCCTTCGGAGCTGAGGATTGTGGGTTCAAGTCCCATCTGGGTCAGTTTTCTGTAAGAATTTCCTTTAGGTCAAACGCACAACCAGACTATTGACAAATCCTTCAGTTCTTAATCACTAATTGTTCTGATAATTAGCCCTACTTCCCCTAGATGAAGCACCAGTGGTGTAGTGGTATCATGCAAGGTTCCCATTCTTGTGAACCGGGTTCGATTCCCGGCTGGTGCAGAATCTTGGTAACCTGCTTTTTGCAGGGTAAAAAAGCCTACAGGATTGCTACGAATGTGGAAAGTCAATAAAAAAAGCTTTGATATGAAAAATTTTTGAAAGGGCACCAAAATGAGTCCATTGCCCCACAGCTCTTCGTGCCTGCTTTACAGTAGCTAGACATAAGAAATTGCCATCTGCACTTTAGGTCAAAAGGGCAGACAGACATCTAGCCAGTCCTGCAGGTCTTCATCACTAATTGTCCTGACAATTAGCGATGCGTGTCTGAACTGAAGCAGAGTATTGTGAGGCTGTGCTGCTTGTTCTCATGTTTAGCCATGCGTAAAGTGCCAGTGGTGTAGTGGTATCATGCAAGATTCCCATTCTTGTGAACCGGGTTCGATTCCCGGCTGGCGCAGACCGCTGTTTAAGTTTTCTTCTTTGCATGTTAAAAATCTAGTGGGCGGCTGTGAATGTAGAAAATCAATCTGAAACTCTTCCCTCAGTGCTGCTGCCTGTAGGCCCAGTGGCCTAATGGATAAGGCATCAGCCTTCGGAGCTGAGAATTGTGGGTTCGAGTCCCATCTGGGTCAAATTATAGCCCAGCATAAGCAGTTGCTGGCTGCCCTTTAGCTCAAGAGGGCACCCAGTGGTCTACCTTCATCTGCAGGTTTTCATCACTAATTGTTCTGATAATTCTTTCGTATGTGGAAAAACTTCTGAGATTTACAGTCAAGGGCACCAAAATGTAGTATTGTCTTACACGAGTCTGCTTCTTGTGAACAGGGTGTGATTGTCGTGACACTTTTCTTGCTTTCCAGGGTCTGCTGGAAAAAGTGCAGAGGGCAGCTGCGAATGTGGAAAATCAATCTGAAACCATTCATGGATAGAACATCAGGAAAAAAACCCTTTCTCTCAGACAAGCTTATGTGACAAGTGTGCTTGTAATTTATGTAATTTACCTTCACTTCCCCTAGAGGGCACCAGAGAATCAAAAATAAGGGAACATGAAAGCGTTTGCAGAATGAGTCATTATCTTTGATACTTTTTATTTTGGAAAGTGTCAGAAATTAGTAAACAAACTCTAATTTTAAAATGCAAGACAGAATACACTATTTCCTCTACACTATTTGTGTGTGTGTGTGTGTGTGTGTGTGTGTGTGTGAATGACAATGGAAACAGGATGTCAGCAAAAGCAGCTGACCACAGAGTCGATGTGACACTTTAAATGTTAAATCTGCTGTTATGAGACGTGCAAATGCTACTGACCATCGTGTCTATAAGACTAACACAGAATTTCATCAGTATTTTAATGAACTATAACAGTGTCTTTGCTGGTAACAATTTGCAATTAATAAAAACTCTGTGTTTGTAAATGAGTAAACAAAAGTGTCAAAAAAAAACAACTGCTGTGTGTTGGGTGGAAGGACTTATATTAAGGAACTAAGTATTGACATTTGACATTTTAATCATGTTTATTACTGTAGTATTAGGGACACACACACACACACACACACACACACACACACACACACACACACACACATCAAGCATATCTCTTGTTGCAGAGTGTTGCAAAAGAACTCATCTGGGTTATACAGGATGTACAAATGGCGGAACTTGAAGATGTTAATTACGTCACAAGGAAATACGCAGGAAAGGGGTGTGACACTAGATGAAAGAAGCTGTAAGTCGTAGTTGTTTTAAAGAGGAGTATGAAACAGAGAGACATGGAGGAGGATATTAGAAAGAAGGGTATGCTATATTTGCAGCAGCAAAGATTTGGAAAGGTAAGACAACATGCCTGAATCAACACGTGCCTGATGAGGAAATAATGATGAGAAGCAGGTTTTAGGTATCTGGTTATAGTCAATGGCAGTGGAATTAGGGTTAACACATGAAAAGCTGATAGAGTGCCAAAGTGTTTTAGCGCACAACAGCTTTCCGTGTGTTGGGTCCATTGTGTAAATTGAATTATGACATTATACATAAATTCTAACAATAAACTCTTGCTTGTTGTGTCTAATCCAATCAGTGGAGTCTATACACAAATTTTATATAAAATTATACAAAAATATACATATCACTAAAGAGCTTACAAACTTGCAGGTATTGCAATGTGTAAAAGCAAGTGTAATGTTTGCTATCAATTAACAAAATAGCTGAGTTAGCATCGTTGTGTACGCCTTGCCATCTGTATCGCAAAATTATTATTTATTTATTTATTATGTTTAACCTATGACGGTTCTTGAAGAGGGCAAAGGGTAAAAAAAAAAAAAAAAGTATTTATGAATGGTTTATTGATATATTGCTTAGAAATCAGTCCCTTTAGTCTGCTTTAGATTACACTCTCAAATCAGAAGTTATGATTGGATTGATGATATATGGACCAAAGCCTGCAGATGAAATATTCTGTAACCATCAGATATTCAGGTTTCAACATTTTGTAAGAAAAGGTTCCTCACGGGTTCTTCAACTCGTTAACAGTTTTAGATTTTTGAAACCGTTTCTGATGAAGAAACCCTCTGTTGTAGGGCTCTACAGAAAACCTTTTCATCTGCCTATCAAAACCTCAGTAACTCAAAACTTTAAATGATGTCAGCTTGGACGCGGAATATTAGTGTATTCCGACGATGCAAAGTTCAGGAATAAAAAGCTCTAATAAACCAGAATATTATTGTAGACATTTGAATGAAGGGCTTGATGTGTGAATAGTTGGATTATGTTCATAAAAAAGCTGCACTGAGGGGGTCCATGGAATTTATTTTACAGTTCCCTGTCTCTAAAAAGTTTGAGAGACAAACCAAAGAACACTTTAGGTTGATAAAGGAAACCTTTAATCCTTGAAAGTCTAGGCCTGTGTTTTAAAACTAATCCATTTGTTCATTTCTTTTAAATGGATTTTTTCACCACTTGTCTGTTGCAGAAGTGGAGAAGAGTGTGGTGTATTCTGTACCGAGAAAGCACCCGTTCGATCTCACGGCTAGAGTTTTTCGAGTGTAAAGATGGCGGGACTGGCACGTTGGAGAAATCCAAATGCAAGCAGGACAACAAAAAGGCGAGTAAATCAGCAGTAAAGATGTCACATGGGCGCAGACAGTGTGAATGTTTTCAGCACATGTAATGTTATGATTTAAAAAAAAAAAGATCTTTATTTTGTTTGACATATTCATAGACAGCAACTATTTGATGTGGCTCAAAAAACATCGTTGTTTAGTAAGCCCAAATTTGCAGTATCACAGACTGACTCATACTGAGCAGTACTGTCAGTTTTGTCCTCCATGGAAAGGTATCAAATGATTCATACAAGTAGTTTCCATTTTACAACTGCAAAATTCAAGCATATAATATGAAAAAATTAAAGATTTAACTTAGTGATACACCATAACGTGCTATGTTAACACGCGAATGTTGCAGATTATCAGACTGAGTGACTGCATTCGCGTGTCGGAGGCTGTGGAAGTGGACGGGTTTCCAAAGGACTGCAAGGCCTTCTTGGTGGAAACCACGGAGAAGACATTTGTCTTTGCTGTAGAAATGGTTGAAGTAGATGACTGGATGCAGAAACTGTGTGAAATTGCATTTCCTGTAAGTAAGAACTGACTTCTGCTGCAGCAACACTTGGTGCTCATTTCTTCAGCTGACTGAAAAGCTATTGTAAGCAATGTTGCATGGGAAAGTATAAAAAATAAATCTTTTAATATTTCATGTAGATGAGGTCACACAGGTTTACACCACAGAGGTTTCTGAGAACTCTTAAAACCTAAAATTAGAGTAACCTATATTTATCTGTACAGATTTACATCAGAGGAAACTGAGGTGTGCTTTTATAATTACCTTGATAAACATTACTAGGTGACGGGGTGGTGGAATAAAGCGAGTTCCTGTTACCACCTGGAAGCTGATTATTTTCAAATAACAGCACATGATTTACTCTTCTTACACCACAGCAATTTACCAACGATTACAATGTTTTAAAAGTAAAGTACAAAAAGTCATACTTTTTTTATCCGTTTATAGTTACATTTAATGTTGTGGAAAGTCTGTAAAACAAGTTACTTCCTGGCGCTACTTCCTTTTTTTTTTCTCTTGAAGTTCATAAGACAAAAAAAACACCGCTTGTCATGTTACTAAGAAACCGCAAAGAAGGGTAAACTCCTCTGCCCTGAAGATAAACACAAAACTAAAAGTTACAGCTTTACCTCTGACACTGGAGACTCCTTCCATAAATGTTAAATAAACCTCTCCTTCACTTCACTGTATTAACAATGACATGTTTTATTTTGTTAAATATAACATGAGTTTTTGAATATGTGAGGACCGGTGAAGTGACTCGTCTATGTTCAGGGAAAAGAACCTTCAATTTTTTGATAGAGATCTAGACCAGATCACTTTTGTCTTTCAAAACAAGAGTCAAATCTTTCCATGAGACTGAATGTGACCTTTTCGGTGTTCAGTGTTTCAGAAACACAAAGGGTAACTTGCTTAAACACAAGATCAGAGGTTAAGGTCAGACAATGTGATATGAACAATAACTAGTACTTCTACACTCTAAAACTAGATGATCATTGAACTCACTTGTGTGTGTTCGCTTTTTAACACTACTACTTCTCTCTTTTTTTTTTAAAACACATTTTAATGATTTAAAATAGAAACACATGTGTGTTAATTAATGAACATTCTTATTTTTTTTAATGTATATGAATTATTTGTCTTTTTGGAACTTTCTTGAAATTTTAATTTAGGGAATTAAGGTGACAGCTCCTTCCACTCATCAATCCTTTTATTTATTTCACTCCAATACAATAATTTTATACAAATCCAAATCACATCATAATCAGATTGTTAAGTTTATTTTTCGTCTCAATCGTCTCAGATGGAGAAATATGTTCTGATTATCTGATTAAATAATGATTAGATAATGGCAGACCTCACGCTATGCACACACTGTAATCATAACAACACACTTACCAGTTTTAGCTAGCTAGTACAGGCTAACTAGCTGTTGTTAATATTATTATGTTTAATAACAATAAAGATTAGATATATTTAATTAAGCAGAGAGGAGGAAGCTTTCATGAGCTTCGGATTGAGAGACAGAAAATGAAGAGTGTTTGTGTGATTAAACAGCGTTTACGTTTAAACCACTGCGTGTAACTTTTGAAAAGTCCATGACATCAGATACCAATAAAGGTTTTTTTTTTTCTTTCGTTTTTACTAACAGCAGATTTAGATATAATCGGAATACACGCAATGCAAATTTGATTACCACTTTAGTTTTAAGCTATTTTCAAGTTATTAAAATGATTCATTTGGCTGACATAAATAAGTTTAATATAATAATTTTTAATGCAAATGAAGCACCAGCATGTCAGCTGAAAAGCATTAACTTCTAAACTTCTATAGAAAGTAGATACAAGAAATAAAGCAGGTAGTTTAGACAGTGTGATTTCAGCTGTGTTTTAAGAGATCCTAATAAAGAAATCTGTAATAAAGATCCTCTAACAAACAGTAGACCTGCGATTGAAGATTGTACAGAAAACAGGCTCGCATACAAACACGAGCATTTTTCAAAGTGAGCTTGAGGTAATAGGGACATTTTTTCTGTCCATTAGCAAGTGCTGTTTACATTTCACCATCGCCATGACCGTATTTGTTGCCTTCCCGTGACTTTTGCTCCAATCTATGCCATTCTCCTGTCAGTGGATTTTAGACTAACATCGTAGCGGTGCTCACATGCTTACTGATCTTAATGAAACATTTCTCACACTGCCAGAACTTTATCATCGACTGTAAGCACTAAAGCCGTCGCTAGTGAACATGCACAGCACAATCTCAAGTCATGATGTGCAATTTCCATGTGCGTCAGCAGAATCATATCGTGTAAACCTGGCTTAAATCTCTCTAAGACTTCACTTATCAACATCGTGAATATGCTGTTAGTCAAGATAAAATACCTGTTAAAGAAAAATTGTTGACCCATAACAGGAACTGAGACACTATACTTCATAAAAAGTAAAAAATTTCATGTAAGTCTTACAAAAATTGTCAATTATTGCTTCATATAAATCATTTCTGCAATGCTTTTATTATTTTATAAATGTGTTACGAAGGCCATTCAAATAAAGTGACTTCACTTATTACAAAAGAGAAAATGACTAAACAAAACTGGTGTGCAAGTGGATTAATGTGATTGTGTTTCTGCTGTAGATGAACTGGAGTGAAAGAGGGGCAATGAGAAGGAACAGTTCACCCCCCGATTCTGAAGATGTCTCGATGACGGATAATTCGCTCTACTGTGGGAAGGAGGCTGGTGAGAACGAGTTTAACTTTACTGAAATAACTTCAAATGGGCATAGCAAGAGGAACTGTCGAACATCTGAAAATGGCTCATATAAGCCTCTATATATGGCATTTTCAGTACATTAACACCACATTGGTCACACACTGAAACTTGAGCCACTTCTTCATTCCCCTGTTACGCAGTGGAAAATTGTGGCCTATTTTTCCTGTTGTGTGGCGGAAGAAAATATAACACCAGTGTCCGCTGTTTGTGCAGACTGTTTGCTTATCAGTCAGAGTGTGACACATCCTGCTGTCAGCGTCTCTGTATTCTCCTCTCTACACACGCACTTCTACGCATCATTAAAACAATTCATATTCAGCGCTAACATTTTACCTTCAATAGAGTTACATTAGAAACTCATGTGTCATCATGAACAAACCATCAACTTCAGCATGAATTCACTATAAATAACAATAACATTGCAACTAACACTTTATTACATTTTTTTAAGGATAATAAACCCATATTAACCAATGTTCATGCCATCTGCGAGTAAAATTAAACCCACAACAATCAACACCATAATGAACAGATTTTCATTTGTTAACTGGCAACAAAATTCAGAAATGAGGCTGAAAAGCAGGTTTTCATATTTACACCCGGAGCCCAGCGTTCAGTAGGTATTCAAAATTTAAGAACATTATTATGAACAATGGATTGAATAAAAAATAATGCAGGCGTAATTTACATCTTTAAAAAATCTACTTATAGTTTTACTGATATTCTGCATTCTGATTGGTCAGGAGGTGATGATTAATTTTCAGCTCTGACAGTAGTGCAGCTGCAAATCACAGCTTTATACTCTGTTATTGTTTCTATAGCAACAGCTCATTTACAGGAACTTGTACAGCCGACGCTACACTTTATAAACACGTTGAAAAGATAAACGTGTGCAATCAGTAAATGATATGCTGATGGTTTGATTTACGGAAGGAGTCTCCAGTGTCAGTGCTTTGTAACAGTCAGGGGTAAAACTGTAACTTTAAGTTTTCTGATATGTCGATATGTTTATTAATCACTTGTTTACATCTGTACCGTATGTAATTCCTCTAGTTTTGTCCTAGTGGGTATGAAATAATTCCCATAATGAGGTTTTTAGCACCGATGCAGGACACGAGTCACAGTTTTTCTAAACCATAAACAGGCTCTTACACGTCACATCGTAAAGTAAGGTGGCTCTGGATTTGTGTGCACTCAAGAAGGTTTTACGTCAAGAAAACTTGCAGTTCGTTGCCACGATGTAAGAAAGAGTTTCCCCACAAACCCCAAACTTCCTGAACACAGCACTCACCTGGCAGAGGAGGAGAAAAGCAAATAAAACAAAGAGAAAGAGAGAAAAGACAATAACATTTACGTTATTTTAATGTTTTAGCTAAACATGAGATCAGGAATTTATGACCGCAAAACCGAAAGAATAAACAAAAGAGAAAGTAATAGAATTAAGAATTAGAATTAAATATTATTTTGGAAATTACAAAAAAAATGTAATTTGATTTAGATGAACTGGTAAAGTTCAGCACCAGGAAGCAATCTCTCTCTCTCTCTCTCTTTCTCTTCCTCTCTCTGTCTCTGTCTCACTGTCTCTCTCTCCCCCTGTCTCTCCCTCTCTCTCTGTCTCTCTCTCTCTCTCTGTCTCTGTCTCACTGTCTGTCTCTCTCTCTCTCTCTCTCTCTCTCTCTCTCTCTCTCTGTCTCTCACTGTCTCTCTCTCTCTCATGTACTATTTCTGTAATACTGGTGTGCTTTTACCGGAAGGAACTGTGTCATCTTTTGCTCTGTTTCGAGAGAGAGTAGCTCAGCAAGCTGCAAACAGAAGCTTGAATTTAGTTGGTTTTTTTTTTGGGGTAAAAAGATAAACTTCCTCTCAGCGGAGAAGTTGGAGCTCCCATAACCACATGTTACATATAAAATAAGTAGCTGCAAACCACATCTCTCCTGTGCATGAGCAGGATTTTTTTTTTGCTACATTAGTTGTGCAAGTCTGTAGAAGCAGCATGCCCTATATTATGTAACAGCCATACCATGCTTTTTAAAACCGAATATCTGACTTTAACTGTCTGAAAAGTTTCACCAAAAATGTCCCAGTTTGACACATTGCTCCAAGATGATGATTGAATTTAACAAGCTGCTGCATGTTGACACTGCAGTTCAAAAATAATTGTACTCCAGAGGCTGCTGAGATTTTCCTGGTTTAAACAACCGATGATGCAATAAGTAACGTGTTGGGGGACATGTTGTTTTTTTCAGCACATCCCCACATGTTTTATTCCTCACACTCCACAGCAATTTGATAACAATTATATTTTTTCATTAATTAAAGAATGACACGCCTTACCCTTTATCCATTTCCAGTTAATGAGGAACATCTGCAAAAACAAGTTAGTTTCTGTTCTCACGTACATTATAGCAGCTACAAACAGTAGGTCTCTTTCTTGAAGTTAACTAGACAAAAAAATGCAGCTTGTTATGTTACAGAGAAACCACACTGTGTACACTCCTCTGTCCTGAAGATGTCAGAAAACTTAAAGTTACAGCTTTACCTCTGAGTGTTAACAAAGCGCTGACACTGGAGACTCCTTCCATAAATGTTAAAGCCTCTCCTTTGTTACACTTTATGATATATGAGTTGTTTTTTTTTCCATTATGGGAGAGATAACCATCGAAGGTAAACCAGAAGAACCTATTTTGCTGTTTACTAGCATGATTTAAATGCCACATAAATGAACGTTACACTTCCAATGTTAATAATTAAAAGAAAACCTTTTTTTGTCTTCAGCATTGAAGGACTTCAAGGTGATAATTAGACGTACAGATGCTGCAGACAGGTGTGGGTTGAAAGGACAGTACTTGCTACGCACAGACTTTGACAGCCTGCTCCTCAAAGAGCCCAAGACAGGAGAAGTGCACTTCACCTGGCCATATCGGTACCTCCGTAGGTTTGGACGAGACAAGGTATGATTCCTCTGCTTCCAGTGATATGACAATAAACAACAATTTACAAACATTAGGTATCTTAATAACATACTAGTCTTCCATGTTGTGTCCTTGTCAAAACAGACAACATTCTCTTTCGAGGCCGGAAGAAGGTGCGACTCCGGTGAAGGCAACTTTGAGTTTGACACCAAGCAAGGCAACGCCATTTTCCAGTATGTGGAAGCTGCTATTAACTTACAGAGAGCAGGTTTTTCACAGCAACAGTCTTCAAGCGGTGCTCGAGATACTTTACCTATGCCACAGCCACCCAAAATCACTCCACCCACAGAGGACAGTTCCTGTACCATTTACAGCATGCTGAGCGAAACAGCTATGAAGGACAAAGCCAAACAATTATCGCCCCATCGTACCAGACTGGAAATGCCTACAGATAAACATCTGACTGGGGTTAAGAGTTTAAACCTTGACACACGGCCTCTGCCAAGAAAGAACCAGGTCAAGAACTTCCGAAGCTGTCCTTTAGCCAACACAGAGAACGATGCCTATTCCCGGGTCACGGCACCACTTTCAGATAAAGAGATTCCAGACAGAGTTGAGCAAGAAGAGCAACACCAAATGCTTCGTCCTTGTTCCAGTTCCCCAGATTCGGAGTATTCACTTCCGTTCGACAACGTTGCCAAGAACATCATGATGGACATCTTGACATCATCACATCTGGCACCACCAATGGTAGTGGAACCTTGTTTGAGTAATGAAAATAACGACAGTAATGAAAAGAGTGCAGAACCACTTTATGATAGCATTGATGAGTTTGCCATCAGATCTTTCCCACAAAAACCCAAAAGACATTCAGATAAATACCCTGCTGTGGAACACATTTATGATGAACCTGAAGGTTGTGCCACGACGCCTCATGCTCCAACAGCACTCTACGACGACCCCGAAGAGGTCAGATGTAACGCGTGGAAGACCCTGGGTGCTTTAACTGATCCGAGTGGACATGAGTTCCCTTATAATGCACATGTGGATGACTATGCAGTTCCCAAACCTCCTAGGAGAGCCAGAATTCCAGAGCAGGAAAGAGAGAAAGGAGAGAAAAGCAGGATGCCAGGAATACAGAGCATGACTGAAGATGACGAGGACTCTTCACCATATGATAATGTGATGCTGAAAATGAAAACTACTTCTCTAAATGAATAACCTGGACATCTTTTATCTGTCTGTGAAAGTCTTTAAAAAATAAGGCAAGTCATATGTGAAGAAATAAACAATATTCATCACTATATTTTACTTCAGTTTTATGATTGCGGGTATAAAGGACACTGAACAAAGGAACACTCAAGAAAGTCTTAATGTGTAAGGAATAAATCATGACGTGACGGTGTGATGTGGCCCGATGTGAAGTGGAGTTACAGCTACCACCCAACAGTTGATTATTTTCCCATAATAGCACGTTCCCAAGGGTTTTATTCCTGTTATACGGCAGCAATCTGCCAGCAATTACATATTTTTTATTTATTAAAGAATGACATGTTGTACTTTTTATCCAAGAATGATGTCCAAGAAACAAGTTTCTTCCTGCTATCACGTAAGAAATAAGAAATGCAGCTTGTCATGTTACTGAGAAACCGCAAAGAAGCGTAAACTCTTCTGTCCTGAAGATGCCGGAAAATTTAAAATGACAGCTTTACCTCTGACTGTTACGAAGCGCTGACACTGGAGACTCCTTCCACGAATGTTAAATTACGTTCATTTGGAGCGTCCGCTGTACAAGTCCCTGTGAATGAGTTGTTACTAACGAAATGAGGGCATTAATATGAACCTGTGATGTGCAGCTGCACTACTGTCAGAACTGCTGTTATAGGAAATGAATCAACACCTTCTGACCAATCAGAATCCAGAGGTCCACAGCAATGTGAAAGAAACCGTTGTTCATCGTAAGTAACTGTTACAATCAGAGTGCAATTTGTAAGTAGTCTGTATATAATGGCATGAGCTAAATGATGTGAACAGGATGTAAGGATTTCTCAAACAGCTGTTTGTTTCTCATTTAAATATTGTTTTCTTGGATAATTTAATGGTGATGTTATTGATAAAATGATAAAACTGCAGATTTTGGTTGTGGATTCGGAGTATAGTGTGATGATATATTTGGTATAAAACTATATTGTGTACGAGGTACCGCTTGATTTGCGTTCGTTTTTTTTTTCCCACAGTAGCTGAAGCACACACTCATTTCTTCCACTGTGATAAATGTCTTGTGGAAATTTCAGCTTGGTATTTCAGCAGCACATGGCTGAAACCACAGTGACCTTCTGCAGAGAATTTACCGTGGCTATAAATTGGATCATAATTCAATGTGAACTTAAGCCAGGGCTCTATTAGCCAGTTCTTGTTCCTGATTTCTGTTATTGTGTTGGGAGTTCACAGGCAATTAAAGTTTAAGTTCTTCTCACAGAGTGACTGATTTCCAGCCACTTAACCCGTTGCTTAGCTCCTCATGGAGGCAAATGCGAGGTTCATGTTGTGAGGTATTGTAGCATTCATGGTACATGTGGAACCAATTATTTTATTTCCAGGAACGTGTGAATAATAGCAATAAAACTCTGAGAAATTAGAACTGTATTTGTGATTCCTGTGAATCTCAAGCTGTGAGATTTATGCAGCCTGAATTTATACATGTTAGTAGTTCTGGGCGATATGACTATAGAATATTGATATTGTGATAAACTAGGCCAAAATATGCATAATTGTTGATTTTTTTTAGTTTATTTACTTAATTATGACTATTATGACTTTAATTATGACTAGAAGCAGCTGATTTGATGCAGAAAAGATCTACTTAGTCTTTAAAATTTTTTACATTTTAAATTTTTTTCTCCAATTCAGCGTTAAATATTAAACTTAAAATATAAAAATTTTATTTTTAAATTAAATTATTATTTTGTAAAATTATATATATGTATATAATTACGTATATATAATAATTAATTAAATACATTATACAAATCATCAAACAGGTCTGAATTTCTCGTATCGTAGAAACGCTTTCGAGAATTATGATATAATATTTTTGTCATATCTCCCAGCCCTACATGTTAAACATCTTAAAGCATATATAACTCACTGGCTCCAGCTCTTTACTAACGTTCTTCATTATAAAGAGTGCACTACCAAGAGCCTTTTTTTATTTAATCATTTATTCACTAATGTATGTCTTAACCCTTTTAAAGTCCAGGTCTATTCTTCAGATATTTACCCTGTAATTATTAGGAAAGGTGTGTAGTTAGAGTCAGGAGTTTTTAAGACTCGGAGAGGTGATGATATCGTAGAAACGGTACGACATTTCTAAGATGAGTCTATTTGTGGTGTGAGAGATTACGAAAACAATTAATGGTGTGTGTGTGTGTGTGTGTGTGTGTGTGTTTGGAACGTTCATGTGTTCCTGTTTGAGGAAAATGCTGTATAGTGTATAATGGCATAATTAGTTAAAGAAATCTTAATTCATTTTGTTTTTTTTTTCATTTAAATATTCTAATCTTGAATAATCGTGGTTAATAAAGTGTCAAAATGGAATGTAAATATGATTACTGATAAACGTGCAGATTTGGGTTGTGGATTTAGACTGTGTGTGTGTGTGTATATATAGTGAGTGTGATGATATATTTGATATGAAATTAAATTGCGCTTGTATTCGTGATTCCTGCTGAGGTTGGGAGGTATTTTATACATGTTAGGCGTCTTCAGCTATTGGAATTCCTCCTTATAGAAGTGTTTAGTGAAGGATATGAAGCCGTATGTCTGTGTGGACTCGGTGCTGTGATGCTCTGGACGATATCTCCAGCCACGTGCACTGACCAGTGAGTGCAGCTCTGTTAATCACACGTCCTGCCTGATTTCTTTACTCATCACTTTCAGAGTTACTAATACTGAGTAACCTGGTACTTGTTTGGCGTGTGAGGTTTTTTTTTTTTTAGCCGTTTCACACAGCTGAACGCTTCTGAGGACAGAGCAGCGGTGCACTTAACACCAGATTTAAGTGGCTGATAACCACAACACATACTCAGACACAGAGGCTTCAATTATTTACAGAGGCGTTAAAGGAAATAAATATAAATAAATATAAAATAAATACCCACGTTTTCAATCTGGATGCGGCGAATAGGAAGAAGAATATAGACAAAGAAAGTTACTAATATATATGGTTTTAAAAATGTTTATTTGATATAATTTTTGAACTAATTTTTAAGTTGATTCAATTTGAAAATAAATATTTTTGAACACTTTAAATAAAAAAAAAAAATTCTGAAAAAAGAAAATGATTATTCATTTTTATTAAGTTTCATAGTAAATTAAAAAAATTTATGATAGGCTTAGTTGATCGAATTTTTTGAAATCATTTTTTGTTTCTTTTTTTTTTAAAGTTGATATTTTTAGAAATCAATTGAAGTTGATCCACTTTTAAAAATGTTTTTGAAAAAAAGTAAACAAATAAGTAAACAAACAAACAAATAAATAAGTTTAAGTAGATTTAATGTTGATCCAATCTTAAAAACATATTCTTGTAAAAAGAAAAAAGAGGAAATTATTATAATTAATAAAAAATAAAACAATTTTAATTAAACTTTAAGATGATCTAATGTTTTGAAATTATTTTTAAATCATTTTTGATCCAAATTTTCCAAATCCAAAATATATATTTTTGAAAACAAACGAACAAACAAACAAAGATATAAAAAAGAAGATAGAAGCATGACCAAATTACAATCCTACGCTTGGAGCACATGAGGAAGAGGAGGAGGATGTTGTGTGGAATGGATTTATTTTTATTTCGAATGAAATTTGCAGCAAAAGCCATTGAGTTAAAGTGATAAAGTGATAAAGTGAAGGTGAGTTAAAGTGATAAAGTGATAAAGTGATAGAGTCAGTTAAAGTGAGAAATTGATAAAGTGATATGCTGGGAGTTTATTAAGCTACAGTATGGACAGTAAAAGCAGTTTTGTAGCAGAATAAAGGAATGAAATGACGTCCTGCTGTAACACAGAGAAGGAGTAGCTGTGATATTAAACCTGATTGAAACATAAACATATCAAATGTTATGTTTGTGAAATATTTCATTTTTTGCTGCACTCATGGCTCTCCTGTGTGTAACGGACACTACTGAGCACCAGGAGGCGCCGTTTTCTTGCAGGAGGAAGTCCTGATCTCAGTGCAGGAACGATCGTGTGTGTGTGTGTGTGTGTGTGTGTGTTTTCTCAACACAACTCATTGTGACTAAAAATGACTTTCATTATCAGAGTGTGTGATTATAAACACTCCTCAACCTCTTCAGCCGAAGCTGACGCCGTGTGCGATGAGAAGTGGCTTATCAGTTTTGCTGAAAAATGATAAGACTTGTTGAAAATTACGATTCTTATCGATCGCAGCTCTTAAAGCAGGACAAGTGAACAGGGTTTAATATTTTATAACGTTAGATAACACAGTTAATCATCGCCAGGTGATCTCTGATATTCTAACAAATATTTCATGCAGTGAAACTTTTTATTATTTATTTATGCAAATGAGCCTTCGCTGTATTAAATGTGTGTAAATTTGGATTTTTAATAAAGTCTTTGAATGATGTTAGAAATAAAATTCTTATTTCGCTGTAAACACTCTCTTCAGAGACAGACTTTTACAAAAAGTGTTTTTTTAGAAAATCATTTCTATTGTTTATTCCAAATAAATACCACGCACGGTAATTTAATCTTTAAAAGTCAATTTCAGTTTAAAAATAAAAAACTAATATAAATCCAGCAGTTCTCAACATGTGGAGAAGTTTCTTCTTCTGAGATTTTTTGATTTTGAGGAAAACCGTTTTAAAAAGACAACGTGTTTAAATATCTTTACTTGTTAGTGTTTTTTTTTATAAAGTTTATAAAGAAAATGGAAGGAAATGTATATCATAATGATGCATAAACTACCACATATATCATGAAACAAGCTTTTCAGACGTATACTATGACGTGATGTGATTGTGAAGTGGGCGGGGCTTAAAGCCTTCTTCAGCGTTGGTCAGTTTCAGACAATGTGGTGGTTGTAAGTGGACGAAAACAATATTTCTGTTGAAATTTCATTGCTACTTATTGTTAAGTAGGAATTTACTATTACTTTAAGAGAAGATGTGAGATACAGTAGATATAATTTATTTAAAAATCGGTAAAAAGCTGATTGTTGATCGTCTATGGCAGGTCTGTCCAATCTGATCCAATCTGCAGGTTTTCATTCCACTCACGCAGGAGTCACACCTGATTCCACCTGTTTCATCAGCTGATCTTGGCTTTCAGTAGACTCAGGTGTGGCTTCTGCTTGTTTGGAGTGAAAACCCGCACCCACCCCGGCCCTTTCCCTTTCCGGAGAAGACTGGACGCTCCTGATCTATGGTTTGAGGTTGGATTTGAACTCTTCCAGGATCTGCTCTGTATTATAAATTTGGAATTTAACATCCTCTGTTCTGTAATTCCTGGTTTTGTTATGGATCATGCAGCTCTTTATAGTTTACTGGAAGCTCTTAATAATCATCAGGAGTCACAACTTTCAATGTTCAGGATGTTCAGAACATCAAGGTTTCCAGATTCACTCTGCAGGACAGAAGATCTCCAGAAGAACCTTCCTTTCACACCTGATTCCTCATACGGCTAGATATCATAAGATATTTTTTAAAATTAATTAATTTTTTTTTACATAATTACAACCTGATTGGAAGCCGCTTTTGTAAAATGTAAATGTTTTTTTTTCTGAAGTACTTTTTTAGTCAAAAATATAAACACATAGATAGATAGATAGATAGATAGATAGATAGATAGATAGATAGATAGATAGATAGATAGATCACTTCATTCATCCCATAGGGAAATTCACATATAAAGTGATCTATCCATCTATGTTTTTATTTTCAATATTTAATTATACATATGTATACATTGAACAGCTTAAATATTTTATTTAATGTCTACATTAATGTTTTTTAATGTTTTTGTAGAAATTAAATAAAGTATCAGACATGGGTTTTTTAT
Source organism: Pangasianodon gigas (assembly GCA_022758105.1). NCBI lineage: Eukaryota > Metazoa > Chordata > Actinopteri > Siluriformes > Pangasiidae > Pangasianodon > Pangasianodon gigas. The sequence goes on from CM040461.1 coordinate 29,044,722, forward strand.
AAAAAAAAATAACACTATTGTCGTATTGTTGTTGAGGAATTATTAGCAAAGCTATCGTGACACATATCGTGTATCGTAGAAATGTCTTGAAGAATCGTGATATGATATTTTTGTCATATCGCCCATCCCTCAGGTTCCTCAGGTTTGGACTCACCTTTTAAGGTTGATCTTTGACAAACATATTTTCTAAAAATGTTTTCTTTCTTCTTATTTTGCATAATGTTGTTGGAGTTTGCTCTCACTGAGAGGTCTGCAGACATCACTAGAGCTTTCTAACTCTTACAAAAGATTAAACATGCATAATAATAATAATAATAATAATAATAATAATAATAATAATAAGCAGATAAATACAGTATATTTCAATAAAAGCTCCTTCTCCACTGTTATTAATTAATTGCTATGATTAGCTTACAGTTATACTGATTCCATTCACATCATTATCGCTTTACCAGTAATTTCTTTTCCATATAATCTATAATTTCTACACTATCATAAAGAAATGTATGTGGTTTAGCTCCTTTGAAGGTTAGCGCCGTTTCTGCGTGGCACTGATGATGTCTGAGAAGCTGCTTTGAGGGAATGTGTATTGAAAGAAGTGACAGAAGAACCTATTCTGTTCTATAAATAAGAAGCCATATTCTCCAGATAATTACCAGTGACTTGGTCCTGGCAGTCACACAGTCTCACACACTCAGTTGCGAGAAGAAAAAGCTCTTGATGTATTGATTCTTGATTATGTAAGGAATAAAACACTGTGTGTGTGATGCTGTTATAGGAAAATAATTAATGACGGGGTGTTGTGATGAATCGGAGTCACTGTTCCATTGCAGAAGTTTATTATATTCATATAACAGCACGTCATAAGCAAGCGTTCATTTACCAAACGCTAACAATTTTATTTCTTAAAGAACAACGTCATGCTTTTTTATCCTTTTATAGTTACATTTAATATTGATGTCTGCGAAACAAGTTAGTTCCTGTTCTCACTTACGTTATAGCAGCTATAAACAGTCGTTCCCTCACCAGCCTCTCTTTCTTCTTTTGAAAAAACGCAGCTTGTCGTGTTACCGAGAAACCGCAAAGAAGCGTAAACTCCTCTGTCCTGAAGATGTCCGAAAACTTCAGCTTTACCTCTGACTGTTACAAAGCGCTGACACTGGAGACTCCTTCCATAAATATTTCTTTAGAGAAAACTTAATCAATGAATACACAGGTTTTTCAAACATGTGAATGAGCTGTTGCTATAGAAACGATTCGGTATTAGAACGAGTGCATTAATATAAAGCTGTGATGTGCAGCTGCACTACTGTCAGAGCTGCTGTTATAGGAAATTAATCAACACCTCCTGACCAATCACAATCCAGAATTCCACATCAGTGCGGTGTAATACATATTTAGTGCTTGTGTTGAAAAGTGCTTCTTAATCCAAGCTAGTATCTAATCCAGTGACATAAAAACTCCCATTTTTCTAAATTAATTTCTCTGAAAAAGCATCTAAAAGCTCCTGAGTGCTTTTTATGATCCCCGTGGCATTTATTAATATTTTTCTCTTGATATTTTTTCCTTCTTGGCAGGAGGAAAGCCATACACTTCAGAGGTTGCACACACGTATGCGTGTCTCTGAAGCAGCGGTGCTCGCTACACTTTCTGACTGCCGCAGTGACATCAGGAAATGGAGCAAAACTCCTTTTTCTTTCTCACTGCCATGCAATGGAAAAAAGAACCGCCAAAAGCGTTGACAGCTTAATATACGGCAATTTAAAGGCATTTCACCATTTCAGCGCTCTCTCGTCTTTACTGGGAAAAGTCATCTCAGCCGAGACGACAACAGAATGAAGGTTACACCCCTTTCAAAAAAAAAAAAACGTTGGCAGGAAACGCTATGCGTTATGATGACAGTAATTCAAACTATGGCTTCATGGAAAAACATAGGAACCACAGCACCTCGTTTATCAATCTTTTAGTAAATTCGTGTGTAAATACAAACGTTTCACTGATTTTCCTTATACTCATGAATGCCAATTAGCCGTTTACCAATCACGTTTAGGGCACAGCTGATCTACATTTAGCCACACCCACAAAACTCCATAAAAGGGAAAGCTCACAGAGAGCTGAAAATGACAAAATCACAGCAACTATAGGGTGAAAGAGTGCCGTCGCTTGGCATTGACACACACAACTTTTTCTCCTTTTATAGGGTGCCATTACTTTTGTCCTGCCTGAATGGCGAGTCTTATTTGTTTTGGATCGTAATTAATTAAGTTTCACAAAATGATCATTAAATTGGTGTGTAACTGAAATAAATAAGTGATTTAGTGATTTTGAAAGTGTAAAATCGCAGTAACTCATCAACACTACTACGATTTAAATCCGATCAGTTGACGTTCACGTTAGTGAGTCAACTTTTACGAAAAATTACACAAACTCAGGAGTGAAATGTTTTTCCCAACTAACTGCATTTTCATCAAAACCACAGTGTCGAAAGATTTCCGAACAAATGTCTTCATATCCAGCTTGAGAAATGAGACACTTTGTTAGCATGAATGCTTCCATGTATTGTCACTAACCCTCGTTTATTTTCGTTTTCTTTATTTTAAAATCTTAATGTGCTTGACCTCATACCGAGCAGAAACATGTCATCAAGTCCAAATGATAAATATTTAAATAATTAGCAGTTCTTATAAATGTTTATACTATACTGTTATAATTTATATATACTTATATACTTATAATTTTTTATACCATAGTTCTTTTAATCATTTAAAAAACTAATAATTGTTGATGTGCTGAAGTTTCCTATGAGGAGATGTTTATGTGACATTGATGGAAGGAGTCTCCAGTGTCAGAGGTAAAGCTGTAACTGTACGTTTTCCGACATCTTCAGGACAGAGGAGTTTACGCTTCTTTGCGGTTTCTCGGTAACACGACAAGCTGCTTTTTTTTTTTTAATGTCTGAGAGAGAATAAAGAGAGGCTGATGAGGGAACGACTGCTTATAGCTGCTATAACGTAAGTGACAACAGGAATTAACTTGTTTCTCGGATGTTCCAAAACATTAATGGATAAAAGGTATAATGTTTAATAAAAATTGTAATCTTTGGCAAATTGCTGTGGTATAAGAGGAATAAAACACTTGGGGACGTGCTGTTATAGGAAAATAATCAGCTTTGTGGTGGTAACGCTAACTCCGTTTCATCACACCACCTCGTCGTTAATTACTTTACTGTAACAGCGTGACACACACTGTGGTTTATTCCTCACACGATCAATGGGAATATAAGCGCTGAAATAATTTAGTGTAGCTTTGTTCCAAAGAGAAATCTGTCTCTAAGTGAAACACTTCACAAGCCACAGCGAGGGAGTTAATTGGATGTCCTGCTACACCTTCTGGCCCTGTTAAATGCTGAGAGCAGACAACCTGGGACTTCAGACACACACACACACACACACACACACACACACACACACATCCATTCTGCATTCATGGTCAGTGCCATCATCATTTTTGCATGGGTGGTGCGCTAAACACTTTAAATAATGAATCTATTTAAACTATTCAGGTCCCGAATCTGGTAATGAGTCTATTCAGGTTTTGCTGGCCAAACACGCACGCGCACACACACACACACACACACACACACACACAGCTGTTGGCATAAACAGTGTAGGAGCTGTGTGGAAAGGCAGAGCAACGTGAGAGCGCAGAGGATCAGAGAGGAAAAAAAGGCTGTACACAACACACGTATCTCTCTCTCTCTCTCACACACACACACACACACACACATAATTCAAAACCTGTTCATTATTCACCATCAGTTTTTTAAAAAGCCTTTGCATGTGTTGCACGCCATGTGTTGCAGGTTTTAAATAATGAAACTGTTCAGCCAAGGTCTTTGTGTGTGAACCTATACCTATACACACACACACACACACACACACACATGCACACGCACACACTATGCTGTTGGCATAAGCATTATGAGAGCTGTGTTGAAAGGCACAGCATTGTGAGTGGATCAGCGGTGAGGAGAAAAAAAAGGATGCTGTGAGGAAAAAGAAAGTCGCTGCAGGTAGGAGGAATGAATGCGGCTCAAATCTTGCACAGCAAGAGGACAATTATCGCCGCTTTTCAGTCCACTCCTGCTTCTCTAAGCCTCCTTGTGTAACCTGAGTCTGCCCCCTCCTTAGTGCACTTCAGTCCAGTCATCCCACCCACAAATCGATGACTGCAGCTTGTGCCACTCCGTTTCCATTCAAACCTTTAAAGAAAAAATGCACAGAAAGAGAATGGAGCTCCAGGTTTCTGCATCGACTATTCCTAAAAAGCGCAGCAAGGTGATGTCACTTAAAAAGTCCCAAGCAAACACACACTGGTTTATAATAGTGTGTTTAAAAACTCTTTGCTGACTTCCCCTCATGACTCATAAGTGTGTATAAGGCCACTTGCAGCACAAGGAGGCTTTTTAACGTGAATGGAAGCAGGAGATTATGCAGAACATCTTTTTCAACCTATGTTCGAGCTCCAAAGTGGGAAAAAAACATGGACGTCTGCATGAAAGGTTGTTTTTTGTTCACAACAATCTACCCGACTAACATTAGTGATATGAGTGACCTGTTCAGAATCGTGAACTATATGATCAACATTATAGATTTAATGTATGTTGATTAATCTAAAGCAAGTAGTAATATAATCACATTACACAGTAGGAAAGTGACCATATTCATATAACATCGATGAGGTGCTGACGAAACCTTCCCGAGTAGGAATTCCAAGTTCGAGGGGAGGTTTCTTTGGTTTTTCTTAGTCAGAGGTCAGAAATTCTATCAATTCTACACAATCAAACTAGCTGGACTCTTTTCTTTTTTACCCAATCCATCCAACTTTGGCAGAAATTCCAACCCATTAACAGCTGCCTATCTGGAAGTGCGAAACCTATCACATTCTATATATATATATTGAGATACAGGAAGCCATTGCATCACAGAAAACTAGCCCATTACATTAATCAACAGAAAAAGTGGGAAACCAGACCTCCCTTTCTTTTCACCCAGAGAGCAGGACCAATTAAGCTGTTGGACTTCCAACGATGTGGCACAGTGGATGAGGGCGAAACCTTAGACAGCTGAACCACCAGGGAGCTGCTAGCCTGCTAATTAAGCAGCAGGATGAAGTGAAGTATGTCAGCTCTCATGTATATAGATGGAATAGCTGGGCTGCTCTGAACATAACAGACCCTTAGTATAGCGACGGGGATTCCTCCGAGGGGAAATGACAAAGGCATGTTTAATAAAAAGCACTGTAGTCATACTAATAGCATGTCAGTCTCGTAGGTCACCGAAGGCAAATTATATTTCACTAGCTAAGTGTTCAACAAGCTTCTCATGTCAAAGAATTGCAGGTTTGCTGTAGGGTGTGTACTGCAACACAGAAGCTGAAAAACACACCAGTTTTCAGTCCTCCAGGTCTTTTCAAATCTTGACGACTGAAGTTGTTCATTTCTACACACGTTTCAATGCTCATCTGAGCAGCTATTCATCCAATTATTATTCATAATTCACACCTGTGACATGAAGTTCATGGCACTCTAGAGGACAAGGAACACTTTTTGGTGAGGAATAGTATATAATTTATGGGCAAAGTAGTAGCAGTAAAGGAGGTCATCTATGTGGGACAAAGCTAACAAGAAAATACTAGCAGGCAGAAAAAAAAGTAAAACATGGAATTACCACTTACGTCAAAGATGGGAGATGGGAATTTTTCCCTAGATGTGTGCCAAGCAACAATAACAAAGGAGTGAGGCAAAAGTCCATTGTGATGCCACTTAATAATCACTAGCTCCTCCTTTTTTACTGACCAAACAGACTGATTCCCACCCACTTGGTTTCTACTGGCTCACAAGACCTGGGCTTGTAAATTCACAGGTCAAAGTTCACCACAGGTAAAGTCAAAGAAGTTAGAGTAGCTGCTTCCAGAAACAAATTCACATCTTTAATATCCTACATTGTTTCCCCTTCAGTGAATGGGTTTTCCTGCCTAGTGAATTTTAGTCATATTCAGTCTGGGTGTTGTTTTAGCTATGCTATAGCTGAAGTGGAAAGATCAGCAACACACCACCCTACACCCAATGTACAATGACATCCTAATATTTAGCTCTGTGGTTTCATGCTAAATTCACACCTCCAGAGCAGTTTATCACATCAGGCTCATGATGTCACAGGTGTGAATGACACACAGTGTTTAAATAGACTCACTGAACAAATCCAGTTCCCAGACTTCAGTTCCCAGATTTCAGTTCCCAGGCATGTTGGGGAACAGAATCTAACATTTAATCCTCCTCCATTTGTTTAGTCAGGAATTGCAGTGTGAAAAGGCCAACTCTGTAAACATTTAAATCTAGTTATTCGAGCAGAGGCTGAAATCGATTTGGAGATGCTTGAACGGATGGTTTGATACAAGCTTCTAAGTGTGTGTGTGTGTGTGTGTGTGTGTGAGTGAGATATGGCGGGGTAACACTTTCCTCCATTTCAGTCAGCACCTGCTAGGAGGCGATAAAAGACAAGACAAAACAGGAAGGAGGGAGAGAGAGAATGACTCAGAGAAGGAGGACGAGAAAAAGAAGTCATTTCACGTTCAAGTTCATCATCAGAACACAGAACAGGTGTAAGATCACACCTGCTGCCTGCGTGTTGTCAACTCCCTCAGTGACGCCGTGTCAGGACCACAGTGTCCTTCTGTTCACGGTCATGTCAGAGTAACATATTTTACATTTTTTACCACTAAGTAGAGGTGCTAAAAGAGCTAGATATTTTTTAAAATCCCATTTCCGCCTGCTGTCGAAGAAATTCTGAACAATCCTGACCCCTTTCCCAAAGGAATTATGACCAATCCCAACTGCTTCCGAAGTAATTCTGACCAATCCTGCCCACTTCTGGAGGAATTCTTACTAATCTTGCTGGTTCTGAACAATTCTGAACAATTTTGCCCTCTCCCAAAGGAATTCTGACCATCTCTCCCTCTCCCAAAGGAATTTTGACCATTACCTCCTCTCCCAAAAGAATTCTGACCAATCCTTCCCTCTCCCAAAGGAATTCTGACCATCTCTCCCTCTCCCAAAGGAATTTTGACCATTACCTCCTCTCCCAAAAGAATTCTGACCAATCCTTCCCTCTCCCAAAGGAATTCTGACCATCTCTCCCTCTCCCAAAGGAATTCTGACCATCCCTCCCTCTCCCAAAGGAATTTGACCATTACCTCCTCTCCCAAAAGAATTCTGACCAATCCTTCCCTCTCATGAAGGAATTCTGTTAAATCCCACTCAATCCCATCAAGTCCTGAAGGATTTCTGACCAATCCTGCCCTTCCCAAGGGAATTCTGACCAAAACTGCCATTTCTCAAAGGAATTATAAGCAATTCTGGCTGCTTCTGAGGGAATTCTGACCAATCCCGCCTGCTTGCGCAATTCCTATTTTTGTTTCTTCTCACAAAATATCCTCTCCTCTAACAAATCTAAAATCTAACAAATTTATTTGGTCCTGTTTCCCAAAATGCAAATTAACTGGTAATGTAAACCACAGCAATGCTAACCACTGATAATCAATACTAAAGTAAAAACACTGTCATATATCAGTGGCATTCAGCCAGTCTTCAATATTATAAAAAAAAAAACGAAGTGCTGCAGTTGACATCTAATGTCTCTGTCTGCATTCATGCCTCATTGAAAAGCACAATTATGGAATAACGCTCGCCATATGCCATGTACATGTGCAGAGGGATGAGACTAATTGTTGGAGTGCGGTGAGAGAGCGCGGCCCTAATTGCTCAGTAACATCGTCATTGGTCTTTATTAGAGCTGAGCAATGACCGAGAAAGAAAAAGAGACAGACAGAGACAGACAGAGAGACTGAGAGAGAGAGAGACGGCAAGAGAGAGACAAATAAACTGAGAGAGAGAGAGAGAGAGAGCGCACGAGAGAGAGAGATACGTAAATAAACTGAGAGAGAGAGAGAGAGAAAGAGAGAGAAGGACACAGACAGAGCTGTGTGTTGTTCTTACAGGCAGTCATTCATTTTGGCTTTCATCTATTCCCAGATTGAGACGTCTGACTCCTAAATGTCCTCTCTGTGGTCTCACCATGTAAAATATTCAGTCTTAAAGGCATTTTAGTGTCTCTTTACCCCAAATGTAGTCGATCACTCAAAACATGTTTGGCCTTTGAAGTTTACTTCTTTAGTTTTTCACTACAAGAGCTACAACTAATAAAGGTCTTGATGTAAAAAATCTGCCTTGAACCTCATCCAGTCACACAGATTGAGTCTGAACTAAACTTCACTGTGCAGCTGAACAATGGGAGGGCGTCCATCTTTAAACCCTAACCCTAGGGTTTTGTGATGTAAAAAAAAATTAAACCAAGATAAATCATATCAGATCTTTTTTTTTACCTTTAACATGATATAGCAACCAACACGATTCAAATGAAAAACAAATAGAAACATTTTAGGGGAAAAAAAGAAAAAAGTAAGCACACTCCTTAACTAACATTGGGTTAAAGCACCTTTTGCTTGTAATACACGAGTCAGTGTTTTGGGGTAAGAGTCTACCGACGTAGCACATCTTCATTTTATAATTTGATTCCACTCTTCCTTACGAAATGCTCCAGATCTATCAGATAGCGAGGGCGTCTCCTGTACACAGCCCTCTTCGAATCAATCCACAGGTTTCTGATAGGATTTAGATCTGGGCTCTGACTGAGACATTCCAAAGCGCTGATCTTCATCTTCTGAAGCCGTTCCTTTGTTGACTTGGATTTGTGCTTTGGGTCGTTATCGTGCTGGAAGGTGAAATTCTTCTTCATCTTCGGCTGTCTAACAGACACCTGCAGGTTTTGTGCCAGAACAGATTGGTATTTGGAGCTATCCATGATTCCCTCTATCTTGACTAGAGTCCCAGTCCCAGCTGAAGAAAAGCAGAACCATAGTATGATGCTTTCACCATCATACTTCACTGTGAGTATGGTGCTCTTTGGGTGATACACTTTCTTGTTTTTGCACCAAACATATCTTTTAGAAGTTCTACCTTGGTCTCGTAAAATCATACCACATATTACCACATGGTTTGGGGTTATTTAGGCAAGCTTGGATATTTTTTTCATGAGAAACCCTATAGCTCAGACATGTGAAGAATACGAGAGATTGTTGTCACATGCAGGGAGTGAGCAGTACTCTCCAGATGTTCCTGCAGCTCCTTTAAAGTTGCTGTGGGTCTCTTGGTAACCTCCCTAATAAGTTTTCTTCTTCCTTTCATCAGTTTTGGAGGGACATCCTGTCATTGCTGATTTCACTATGGTGCTCCATTTTCTCCACTTGTTGATGATGGCCTTCACTGTGTTCCATGGTACATCTAAATGCTTTTGTACCTCTTTCCTGATTGATATCTTTCCACAGTGAGATCCTGTACATGCTTTGCAGATCATGGCTTCAACAGTTGAATGAAACCAAGAAGATGTGAAGAAGATCCTACAGAAACAGCTGATCTTTATTTGGGGTTAATCAGAATCACTTCATTGATGACGAAGAAATATAAAAAATTTCTTTAGCTACATTGGCCACGTAGCTCCTGTGCAAAACTAATAGGCTAAACCGAACTAAAAATTTCCTACCAGATTTAAAAAAGTTTCATTGATTTTCTTCCTACTCACATGTATATGTTGATAAATGCTAAAAGATCATTCTCCCAAAGATCACAGTTTGCTAGTGTTAAAATTCACCTAGATTAAGGTAAGTTTTTCTGCCAGTGATTTGACTCTGAATCGACTCGACTGCTGGAAGTGAATCATAAATTTGCAATGTGTTTTTTTTTTTTTTTGTTGCAAGAAGCATTTTTGTAGATTCTTTTGAGCTGCTAAACTGAGATTTGAGGCACAAACTGAGCCAAAAGACGGAGCTGTAGAACTGCAGAAATGCCATGTATTCTGAAGAAAAAGAGAAAATAAACACTGGATGGGACACAAAACACATCTAACATGAGTTATTTATATAATTATCTATTTTTTTTATTTAGCACCAGCTCCATATTCTCCATGGCTGTGTTTTCAACGACCTAAAGAACCACAGTGAGGTGCAGAACACACTAGAGCTCTGTTTAAATGGAATAAACACTGTATGTGTATATGTAAATTTACATGCCCCCTGTTTCACTATTCAGATTCTTACCATTAGAATGAACAGAATCCTTCCATGCAGGTTCACACACATTTACAGAATCCTTAGCAAAGCTCTGCTGCACAAAGCTGTTTGTTCCTTCTGATCTTTATCAATGTCTGGTTATCCCTTGCTTCCTAATGACGGAGGAGCACAGGGTCGCGTCTCCTCGGCTCCGTTTAGTCAGAGTGATTGAGTCTCCTCTCTTTTCAGGTATTTCCTCAGGAGATCAGGCCCTGTTCCCTGGAAAGAGATAAGTGAACAGTGATGGAGAGATAAAGATATTAGCAGGAAGGGGAAACTAGGCGAGGTGTAAAAAAAAGAGTGGGAAACGGAGAGTAAGTGAATGTCGATGTGTGTTGTGGGTGGAAGACTTGTAAGACTTGAAGAGATTCATCACACTGATGCAACGGAACCTGTGTGTTTCACACCGAGGGATCCTACGAGCAGGTGCGATGATACTACGTGTTTGCGGAAGGTGTTGCGATAACACAGATGATCCTGCCATCTGGAGGGTCTTAGGAAAAAAAAATGATAAGAGAACAAAAGAGAAAAAAGCAGGAAAATGAATCGGGCAGGTTTGAGAGGAACCACTGCAGTAGAAGTGTGTCAGAATCAGGCAGCAGGAATACATGTTCAGCTTGACAGACAGACAGAGAGAGAAAGAACAGAATATTAGCTATGCTCTTATTCTACAGTGGTTTAAAAGAGTGTGCATTGTGGTCCACTGTGAGCCAGAGGGATTCAGAACTACATTCCGACACCCTCGGTAACTTTGAGAGGGTAAAAATAGAGCTTTCTGCTTGTACCTGCGAAGTGATGGATGGCAGGAACCAAACTCGCAGTCACTGCATCACAGAAACAACAAAGTCCAGGTCTCAGAGGAAAACACACAAGCAAATCAAGTCCCTAAGAAATGGCTTCCTAGCTGTGATTTGATTCTGCATGATGACACACTTCCTTTTGAAACAGGAAGTCAGAGTGACGGCGTGTTGAAGTGCTTGATTGGCTTACACAACAGCCAATGGCATTCCAGATACAGCACATCCCTGCCCAATTTATACAAACCTGACAGTAGCTTAGAGAAGTAGCTAAATAGCAAAACAGTGAAGAGATTAACAAGAAGCACAGACGCTGTATAATGATGGACTCAGCATTCTGGCATTGAAGAGTTCCAAGTCGGTAAAAAAAAACCTCCAAAAAGTGCCGGTCACATAACTGCCATCTTGTACAAATTCTAATTTCTTCAAAACAAAAACTCTAACTTTTTTTTTTTCAACCAAATTATGGTTGGAGAAGGGAATAGTGTGCAGGAAGACACACAGCCAGAACCACTGACTACCATGTGTACCGCTAACGAGCTGCTACTGTAGACGTAGCAGGGAGCAGGTTCTAGAGAGCATTTAATTGGATGATCATGGAGTTTTGGATTAGTTTATACAATTAAAACTAACTTTTCTTGTCATTTCTTTTAGATATAACATCAAATTGGTGTTCATGACACTAAGGGACAGGTACAAAAAACTCTGAAACACCAATTTTGAGTTCTGGGGCAGTTTAACAGACGTCATCTATCTTAATTTTGCATATTTAATCTGACATGAGAGCCGGGAAAAAACACTGAGAGGCGGGAATGTAAATCACTGTCCATGTTCATCTAACTGAACTTGTAATACAAGAATCTTACCTTTAATTAAGTCCTCATTGTGTCCAAATTAGTTTAGCAGATAACATGTAAATGTAGCTAGCTTGTTGACTTGGTGATTAGGTTAGCTAGCTAGTTCATAGTGAAATCTGATTTCGTAAACACAAGATTCGATGCTCGATCCATCAGTGAAATAACTGAAGTCCACCAAACACACAAAACAGTATTCTAACCAACGTATGAGCACACCTTATCGTAACATCCAAAAGTACAACAAGAACAGATTTCATTTTAGAAGTGAAATAAAAAACAGTGCAGTTTGTCAAGATATTTATCCCAAACCCAATTCCATCTCCACTAATAAAAGTGTAATAAAGTGTGCTCTCTGTTCCCGGGAGAAAGATATGAGAGCACGGATGGAGAGATAAGGAGAGAAAGGTTAGGTGAGGTGTAAAAAAAAAAAAAAAAAAAAGTGGGAAATTAAAAAAAAAATGGAATGTGTTGTGAGTGGAAGCTTTGTAAGATGGATTTTAAGAAAGTTTTTAATAAACCAAAACAATAGACTTGTGAGTTTAATAACCCAAGATCATAAAAGCAAATATTAGCTCGCTAGCAAACTTGGCTATCCATTTAAATTACCTCTGAAATATGTTAATCTAACTATTTAGCTAGCTACCATTAGTTCAGTGCTATGTTTTAATAGCTGCTAGCATAGCTAATGTGGACAAACTATTCTAATAATGTAAATTGACTATTATTATACCAGTGTAATAAACCCAGTATTTCATGCTAAGCAGTAAGGTCAAGCTAAAGAAGTCAAAATTCAGGCTAGTGGTGATGTCACGTTCGAGTTTCTGATTGGCTAATACATTTAACCTAAACTGTAATTTCAACAAAATCAGGAAGTGTACGGAACGTCATGTGTTCATGGGTTTATGTATACTGCAAGTGTGGCGCTTTAGTTAATTTGAGCCAATCACGAAGTTGATTAGCATCTATTTTCACTTCTTCGGCCATTCTAGCTCTCTGACTTTAAGTAGTTTAGCTAACTTTAGATTAACACAGTGTACTTCATTAAGTAGCAAGCTAACTAACACTAGGCTAACTATTACACTGTGTAATTAAAACCAGAAGCCAGTTTTGCTAGCAAGCTAATCTGAGGTAAACTATTGTTGTGATGTGGTTTGATGAACTTTGCGAATGACCAATCATATGTATCAGAAAAATATATATCAGTTTTCAATAAACTACAGAATAAAGACAGTTTTGTGGCGTGAGCACGCTCAGACTTTCAGACTCGCCGGTGTGGTCTGCTCCAAAATGGCTCCATCATCGTCTTCTCAATAATTGATGTGTATCTGCATTAAAATTCCCGCCACAAATCATTCTGACTGACATCTTCTGTCTATCAGTGCCCACATCTTCACCCTCCAGCTACATCTCCCCTGTGTGTGTGTGTGTGTGTGTGTGTGTGTGTGTAGGTGACTCTCGCTTTAGCACATGCACTGGTTTGGAACAGGCGCCTCGCTAACTCGCTGCTCTTCACTATTTAAAATTTCATCACTGCAACACAGTGCACGTGGATAATGAGGGCATTATTATTAGCGAGTCTGTATTGATTCGCTTTCTCACGGATTGTCAATCAGTCTGAGAAAGGTGCACTTAAACCCCACTGCTAATGCTAAATGCCCCTGCTTATACCTGGAAGCTTATTAAGCAATTAATATAATGTGGGTAATGGAGTCAGTGCGCGGCGTTTAATCACCTCAGTGCCGATAATTGAAGCTGCTGCACGGGGATGTGTGTGTACTGCATACTGCATGTAGGGGCAATGTCACGTGTATGGGGACATCAGGTTAATCAGGAGCATTTATTTTCTGGCCTGAAAAAAACATGATAGTCTTAATTGATGTGACATCATATAAGGGGGTGTGGTCAACATCAGACAGGACAACCCCAAAAATCTTGAGAATAAAATAACATGCTTTGGCTAGTTTTAGTCATAAGGCAGAATTATCATGACTAACATATTACACATATTTATGATGCATTTATATATAAGATGTACTACTGTAACAAAATAAACAAAGTTATTTTCAATCATATTCATATGTTTATAATATAATCCTTTATAAGATATCCCAAATTACCAAACATGCTATCCCAAATTCCAAAAAACATATTGTCCCATGTTCCTAAACATGCTGTCCCAAGTGATCAAACATCCCAAAACCCCAAACTTCCTGTCCCACATTCTCAAACATGCTATCCCAAATTCCCAAACTTGCTGTCCCAAATTATCAAACATGCTGTCCCAAATTCCAAAAAACATATTGTCCCATGTTCCTAAACATGCTGTCCCAAGTGATCAAACATCCCAAAACCCCAAACTTCCTGTCCCAAATTCTCAAACTTGCTGTCCCAAATTCTCAAACATGCTATCCCAAATTCCCAAACATACTCTCCCAAATTCTCAAACTTGCTGTCCCAAATTCTCAAGCTTGCTGTCCAAAATTCCCCAAACATGCTGTCCCAAATTCCCAAACATGCTCTACCAAATTCTCAAACTTGCTTTCTCAAATTCTCAAACTTGCTTTCTCAAATTCCCAAACAGGCTGTCTCAAATTCCCAAACATGCTCTCCCAAATTCCCCAAACTTGCTGTCCCAAATTTCCAAACATGATGTCCAAAATTCCCCAAACTTGCTGTCCCAAATTCTCAAACCTGCTGTTCCAAATTCCCCAAACTTGCTGTCCCAAATTTCCAAACATGATGTCCAAAATTCCCAAACTTGCTCTCCCAAATTCCCAAACATGCCATCCCAAATTCCCCACATGTCATTAAAAAGTGGTTTTCAGTCAGTTTTAATATAAGGGTAAGCCGTTCCTCTTTAGATTATGATAGAAACATTTTTCCTTCACATGCAGACTGAGGATTTCAGAAATGTATCCTTTGTTGGGGATTCTGTTTTATTAATGATAAGAAAGTGTTAAAAAAAATTGAAAATTCAAACACTTAAAAAGCAATATATCTGAATAAACCCGATGTGTGTGTTGTGCAGTGACTCATTATGGTGTGTGTGCGTGTGGTTAGTAATGTGTGAAGTAGTGCACAAAGTTTTGAGGAAAGTCCTCCATCGTGTGGAATGCAGTCTTATTTACATTATGTATATCAGTTTGCATTATGGATGTTTGCGTACATTTGCGAGAGCGTGTGCGTTCCCCACTCGCCAAGCAGAATCTTAAAACTCTTCCAAACAGATAAGCAGAAAAGCGAAGGAAGCTTCTCCCTGCAGTAATTTGAGCCAGTGTCTTGACACGCAGGAGCTGTTCAAAGGCTTCCTACCCACGCAGGAAGTTCATGAAGTATTCATGCCGGTGACGGAGCGAAAAAAAAAGCAGCATAATGAAGTTGTGACCGGGCCAAATGAGTGTCCGAGGGCACATAGAGCGAGCGGCAATATTCGGTATAATGAGACTGCTTTCCCTCCCTGAAGCACACATCCTGAGCTTTGGAGAGATGCGGCGCTGAGAGGGCTCCCGGGAGCGCATCCAGCACACGTGACCTCTCTTCCATAGCTAATGCTTAAACATCATGAGATATTTAAAAAGCTCACTCCACACACTGCGTACCGCATACTAATCCCCCTGTCAAATCATGAAGAACAATAAATAATCAATGAATAGGAAAGACATAGAATACAAATTCAAAAAAAGAATATAGTCTTTTAGGGGTAAAATATGTATTCCACATTTCATTTGATTATATTAAAGTTGCAATCAGCCTTTTCTGTTAAAGGTGCAGTAAGCAATTTTTAAAAGATTATAAATTAACACACTCTTGTAAATTCTACAGCTGACTAACATGTCTTCTCCATGTCAGATCATATGATGAAGATCCTCTAACGATAGACCTGTGATTAAAGAAAAGCTGCTTAGGTCATCAGTCAGCACGATATGGGCTCATGTACAGAAACAGCTCATAAACACATTTTTCTAAGTGAGTTGGAGGTAATAAGGATATTTTTCTGTCCATTAGCATGTTTCATTTATCACCAACACCACTACCTTTATTTTGAGCTTTCTTGTGAAACATGCTGTCTCAAATGAATAAATGTCCCAAAATCACAAACTTGCTGCCCCAAATTCCCAAACATGTTCTCCCAAATTCTCAAACTTGCTTTCCCAAATTCCCAAACATACTGTCCCAAATTCCCAAGCTTGCTGTCCAAAATTCTCCAAACATGCCATCCCAAATTCCCAAACATGTTATCCCAAATTCTCAAACTTGCTTTCCCAAATTCCCAAACATGTTCTCCCAAATTCCCAAACATGTTCTCCCAAATTCCCAAGCTTGCTGTACCAAATTCCCAAACATGCCATCCCAAATTCCCAAACATACTGTCCCAAATTCCCAAGCTTGCTGTCCAAAATTCTCCAAACATGCCATCCCAAATTCCCAAACATGTTCTCCCAAATTCTCAAACTTGCTTTCCCAAATTCCCAAACATGTTCTCCCAAATTCTCAAACTTGCTTTCCCAAATTCCCAAACATGTTCTCCCAAATTCCCAAGCTTGCTGTCCAAAATTCCCCAAACATGCTGTCCCTAATTCCCAAGCTTGCTGTCCAAAAATCCCAAATTTTTTTTAGAATTTACCATCCTCCTTTCACACAAGCGTTGCAGCAACACTCACACTGTGAGACCAAAGATTTCTTTTACATTGTGTTTAAGATTTTTGCCTTTGACAACAAAATCTGATTGAAAATCTTACAGCGTAAACTGTAGCTTTTAATCTAGATGTTTTGAAACTCATCCATCCACAAAGCCACGCCCCCTCCCAAAAACAACCACACCCACATACCTGAACGCTAGTGCAAGAGCCTTAGCGAATAGAGACACATTCTTATCCTGATTGGTTGGAGGTTGGTGGTCCCTATCATGTCTTCAGTTTACAGAAAAAAACAGACCATTTCTCTGTCGAAGAGAAGAACCTGAAAAAAGTTATGATATTAAAAAAAAACCCTGATGCCACTTTTTAAGAACAAATCTATTTTTAATTATTAGGGCACTGTTTCAAAAGAAATATATATTTTTTGTTCATTCTCTCTCAGTTAGATTGTCACATCGTACATTTAAATGGAAAAAAAAACAAAACACATTGAGTGTATCTAAAAGGGGGCGGGGATATAGAAATATTCTCAAAAGTCTTTCTTTCATTGGTCACTTTGACTAAATGGACTTTTAGCCATGTTTAAGTGATGATACTGATCATTTGCGCACAATATAACCAGCTCTACACACTCTATTGTTTTGATTTCCGGTTACTGTTGTGCTACAGGCTCAAGTGTGGATTTTTTTTTCTTATCTCGATATCTAGTCTCACCCACGTCACCGTATTCGCACCAGGCTTCGATTTTAGCGCTCTTAGTACTGCACATGTGAAAGTGCCCTTACAAGGTAAGTGTCATTACAGCCCCAAAGGAAGCCATCCAACACGGCTGATGGGCTTTTAATATCACTAAACACAGCTTAATGGGCTTTTAATATTGCTCTGTAAGGTCGGCCCTGAGTTTTAAGTGTCGGACACGAGGACAAAGCAAGGCTGAGAGCTGATGAATGGAGACATTAAAAGCCTTAGTGTGGGATTCCTGCTGGAGAAGCACTCTTAACATCCTACAGCTCAGGGAATGAGCGTGAATTTCCACCAATTCAGCATGGGACATGACTAGCGTATCATTGATTAACATTACTACACTATTTATTTACTTATTTTAAAATAGTATTCAGGTTAAGAGATCATTGATGTTGTAATTAACAAAAATGTTCAGGCTTGGGATTTAATTAATCGGAGTGAAATATCCGTTAGAAACATGACATTAGCATGATGGAACATGGCTCTATTAATCAATCAGCAAAGGATTTCAACCCTCCAGGTGAAAAAGCAGTAAGAGCTCGCCTCTGCGGAGAATTTAACATAATAAACCACTGTGTGTTGTGCTGTTATAGAATAATAATCAACGATGGGGTGGTGTGATGAAGCGGAGTTACTGTTACCACTCTGAAGTTGATTATTTTCTTATAACGTGTCCCAAAATTTTTTTATTCCTCTTACACCACAGCAATTTACCAACTATTGCAATTTTAGTAATTAAAGAACGACATAATTTTTTTTTTATCTGTTTATAGTTACGTTTCATGTTGTGGAACATCTGTGGAACAAGTTCGTTCCTGTTGTCACTTACATTATAGCAGCTATAAACAGTGATTCCCTTATTAACTTCTCTCTTGATAAGTTAATAAGACGTATACGATTTATACGCTTTATATGGAGCATCTGCTGTACAAGTCCCTGTGAATGAGCTGTTACTATAGAAACGAGCGCATTAATATAAACCTGTGATTGGCAGCTGCACTACTATGAGAGCTGCTGTTATAGGAAATGAAACAACACCTTCTGACCAATCAGAATGCAGAATTCAGCAGTACTGTGGTATAAGCAGAAATATGTCTCTGTGCCAAAGATCTTTATTTGGTTAATTAGTGCCACGTTGGTTCTGATTCTGTCCCTGTTCACCCAGCATATTTTCAGCGCCATCTGCCTCGATTTGTTCCTACCTTACCTTACCTTACATGGTCTTTGTTTCCTGTTCCCGTTACCGCGTTTCCATGGTCGTTAATTGCTCTCACCTGTTTCTCACTACCCTCATTAGTCTGTATATGAGCACTCGTGCGGTGAGGTACAAATGAAATAATTACAGTCCATGCCAGAGACTTTCGAGTGGAGACCGCTAACAGCAACTAGACTGAAAAACAATGCTCTTTTAGGGCTCGATTATTATTGAAGAGAATAACCAACAAAGTCTTTTTAAGATTCTGAGTAGCGCCTTTACTCGGAACAAAACACAACATTAAAATTGAGCCAGGTTTAAGAAAGAATCTTATTAATTTAGATATAGTACACAGAGTGGAAATGACAATGAACCTTCAGGGATACATAACTGCCTCTATCTAGCTAATTACGCTAGTTATTCCTTAACAAATGGCTTTATTTATCATCATTCAAGTAGCTAAAATTGTGACAGTGCTGTTGCTAGGCAACTATAAAATATGGCCGCTCATTGGTTGGTCGATAACGACTGAGGCTAACGATGTACCTAGCTGTCAGTGAGAATGGAAATAAGACAAAATGATCACGGATATTATAAGTAACTGTTTCTCCATTTTAAAAAACATAAAAACTCCATCATAAGCTAGCTATTGATTGAGGCTAACAACGTATCTAGCTGTCAGGTAGCTGTCAAATCTTTATACAGAGCGTGTAAAGGTGAAGGGACAGCATAAATGAGACAAAATCATTGATGATATCAACATTTACCTCAGATGTGCTAGCAAAGTCTGACAAAAAGACTTTGTATTGCTAAAATGAACACTTTAATTACACTTAGCATCGATAGCTGCTTTGTGAGAATGCTATACAAATATAATTGAATCGAATGTCATAAGTGACTCAATTTATGTGGAATCCATGAAAGTTGTGTTAGTGTAAAATGTGTAACTGCAATGCAATTAGTCATATAGAGTCTTTTTTTTTAGTATTTTACCAACACATCTGAGGTAAATGTTGGTATTCTTGAGTGTTTTGTTATGCTATCTGTGATGCTAAGTGTAATTAAAATATAATTTTAGTTATACAGTCCTTTTTTTTAAAAATATTTTACTGACATATCTGAGGTAAATGTTGGTATTATTGAGTGTTTTGTTATGCTAGCTGTGATGCTAAGTGTAATTAAAATATAATTTTAGTTATACAGTCCTTTTTTTTAAAATATTTTACTGACATATCTGAGGTAAATGTTGGTATTCTTGAGTGTTTTGTTATGCTAGCTGTGATGCTAAGTGTAATTAAAGTATAATTTTAGTTATGTAGTCTTTTTTTTGAAGTATTTTACAGACATATTTGAGGTAAATGTTGGTATTCTTGAGTGTTTTGTTATGCTAGCTGTGATGCTAAGTGTAATTACAGAATGGCTTTAGTCATATGGAGTTTTTTGTAAAGTAATTTTCCAACATATCTGAGGTAAATATTGGCATTGCTGAGAGTTTTATTATGCTAGTGGTGATGCTTAGTGTGATTACCACATGATTTTAGTCATATTGAGTCTTTTTGAATAATTTAAAAATATATCTGAGGTAAATGTTTTTATTCTTGAGTGGTTCGTTATGCTAGCGGTGATGCTAAGTGTATTTTTTATTACTTTTTTGCCAAAACATCTGAGAGAAGTGTTGATATTGGCAACGCATTTCGCTGTCATTTATTCTTTCCACTGTCTGTATAAAAGATTTGACAGCTGTTTGACAGCTAGATTAATTGTTAGCGTCAGTGATTTGCTATCTTATGCTAGTCCGCCTTCTGCTATATTGCTCATTTACCAAGCAACAGATTTTTTTATGACTTGTGAATTGTATGAGTTACATTTTAAACGTACTTGTGTATTTTCATAGATTTTTTTAGCCAGCTAGCTAACATGAGCTAACCTGATAAGTTTTCTGACAGGAAAATTAAGTCATAGTCTTCACTGCTAACACTCAGCCAGCTAGCTAACATTCCCGTAAGCCCTTGTTTGACTCTTAGACATTTGATAAGTGGTGAAATTTAAACTGATCTCAGACTTTTGGACCTCCTCGTGTTTCTCCTCAGCACTTCCTGTCTTCTCTTTCCTCCTTGTTCTGTTTTCCTGTCATCCGGATAATGAACAGCTTTCGATGGCAGAATCATACGCTGAGAAATGACCTGGTGTAGAGAGCCAAAGCCTGCTGCAATACCGCTATCTATCTATCTATCTATCTATCTATCTATCTATCTATCTCTCTCTCTCTCTCTCTCTCTCTCTCTATCTAACCTTTCTCAATTCCTTATACCACAAATTTTTGTCTGTCTTTCTTTCTCTACTTCTCTCGCTAAATAGATCTATCTATTCTTTCTTTCTCTCTCCCTCTCTCTCTCTCTTTCTCTTTCTGTCTGTTTTCCCTCTCTCTTTACTTATAAAATAGCCAATAAAACTTTATCGAATTTAATATATCTGTCTCTATTCCTCCTCTCATTTCTGACTCCTTTATTTTATTCATTCATATTCTGTCTCTCACTCTATTATTCTCTCTCTCTTTCTTTCTGTCTATCTCTCGTCTGTCTCACTCTCAACGTCTTTTTCTCTCTCTCACACAGACACAATAAGAAGTGAGCAATCAGGATTCTGCATCTTGCTGATGCGCTCACACACACACACACACACACACACACACACACACACACACACACACACACACAACTCTCCTGTAATAAACTCCAGATCAGATCGTCTGATTAAACTGGGTTATTTCAGATTCTCAGGATCATCTCTTACAGTAATATGTGTGTAAAGTGTGTGTCAGTGTGTCGTCTCTCGGTGACAGTGAGGATCATGATTACCCTCCTGATGGAATCTTTCCCCTCATCCTGTCGTTTATTATTCATTTCCCTGTGAGCCCGGTTGCTGCTTGACCGTCTGATCTCGCTCGGCTTCACTGGAAATGAAAGTAAATCACACAAATCCTCAGCTCTTTGATCAGACATCGACTTGGTCTCGAAAGCTCTGTAGGTTTCAGACTGACATCAAAGCCCCTGCAATCATTACAATCTAGTTTTCTTTATTTTTCTTACAATTTTTATTATTTTTTTTTTACATGTTTGTGTTGCCTGTGTCTCACGTGCTGGCGTGGACGCAGCGTCACGTCTCTCCACATGTTTCCTGCCAGAGTGAACTTCAAACGATTAAAGGAATTAAATACAAAGTGAGGAAACGTGCAGCATGGAAACTCAAATTTCCTCTCTCTCTCTCTCTCTCTCTCTCTCTCTCTTTCTCTCTCTCTCTCAATTCAATTCAGTGTGTGCTTTATTGGAATGACAAAATAGTTTGTATTGCTAAAGCAACATGCAACAACAGAGCAAGAGAAGTAGGAACTGAACAAAACATAAAGTGAAAAAATAGTAATAAAAAATACAAAAAATAAACAGATGCTTAATAAATATGTAGCAAAATTAATAACTAGATGGCAGCACAGGAACACAGGGATAAGGTGCTGAAGATCTATCTATCTATCTATCTATCTATCTATCTATCTAGCTCTTCCTCAGTCTCTTTCTGTTTCTATTTATCTCTATCTGTCGATGTCTATCTATCTATCTATCTATCTATCTATCTACCGATCTCTTCCTCAGTCTCTCTCTCTCTCTATCTGTTTCTATTTGTTTCTATATGTCGATATCTATCTATCTGTCTGTGTCTCTTAGTCTGTCTCCATCTATTTCTATTTGTCTCTATCTATCTATCTATCTATCTATCTGTGTCTCTTTCTCAGTCTCTCTCTCTATCTGCTTCTATTTGTTTCTATATGTCAATATCTATCTATCTATCTATCTATCTATCTATCTATCTGTCTGTCTGTGTCTCTTTCTCAGTCTCTCTCTATCTGCTTCTATTTGTCTCTATCTATCTATCTATCTATCTATCTATCAGTCTGTCTATCTGTCTCTTCCTCAGTCTCTCTCTATCTGTTTGTATCTGTCTATCTATCTATCTATCTATCTGTTTCTCTCTCTATGTCCCTCTCTCTCTCTCTCTCTCTCTCACGGGCTTAGCGTGTCTCCATCCTGACGTCGTGCAGGTTTACACACAGCTGCCTGCACTCACTCCTTCACGTGACCTTGTCACGGAGCCACACAGGAGAAACCTCCACGTGGCTTTAGCACAACTCAGCCATCTGTGATGTTGGCACGGTGACGTGATGCTCACACACGTTCAGTTACGGTTCTGTTAAAGTGAATCCAGTTTAAATCCTTGTCGCTAATTGTTAATCATAACGATGTGTTGTACTTTTTATCTGTTTATAGTTACATTTAATGAAATTAGTTAGTTCAACAGCCTCTCTTTTTTTTCTCTCTCTTGAAGGTGTTGGTTATAATACGTCCTAATATGTTCTCGTTTCTATAGTAACAGCTCACTCACAGGGACTCGTACAGCGGACGCTCCACGTAAACACATTTTAAAAATCTTCGATATAGTGAAGTTTTTGGTTTTCTTAAACATGTATGGAAGGAGTCTCCAGTGTCAGCGCTTTGTAACAGTCAGAGTTAAAGCTGTAAGTTTTACGACGTCTTCAGGACAGAGGAGTTTACGCTTCTTTGCGGTTTCTCGCTAACACAAAAAGCTGCGTTTTTTTTGTCTTATTAACTTCAATGGAGAGAAAAAAGAGAGACTGGTGAGGGATAACAGGATCTTCCACAACGTTACAGGTAACTATAAACAGATAAAAAATTATGACATTCTTTGATAAATTGAAAATTGTAATAGGTTGCAAATACCCGTGGTGTAAGAGGAATAAAACACACTGTGGGCGTGCTGTTATAGGAAAATAATCAGCTTCATTGTGACAGCAGTAACTCTGCTTCATCACACCACGCTGTTGTTGATTATTTTCCTATAACAGCACCACACACAGTGTTTTATTCATCATATGGCCTGCAAATTCATCCTTTCTTCCTCAGCCGAGTGCAGATATAAAGATTACAGGAATCGACTGCGTGACAACACGATAAGAACGTTACGAACTGCAGCCGTGTGTCCTGCGTTTGCGCAGCCGGCAAGCACAATCAGACTGCGTGAATGTCACAGGAATGACAGAGAGCAAAATCCCTCAGCTGAGACGCATGAACAAAAGAGAGAGAGAGAGAGAGAGAGAGAGAGAGAGAGACAGAAAGAGAGAAAATGAGAAAGAAAAAAAAGCCTTTAGCATTGTTTGAGCAGGTGGAGCAGGAGAGGAAGACACCCGAGAGACGGCATGTCGTCTTTTTTTCCCTTCTGCACATCACACAGTGTGTTTGGAAAAAATCAGATCCAGACAGAGTCCATCTCTCTCTCTCTCTCTCTCTCTGTCTTTCTCTCTATCTCTCTCGCCCTCCACACCCTCACACACACTATAGGCCGCTTACCAAATGAGCATTTTTGACAGAGATTAATGGGCGGGCAGAGGGGAAAGAGCAGAGCACAGAGAATACACAATAGCAGATCCATTACTCTCTCTCTCTCTGCTTATGATAATCCCTCTCTTTCTCTCTCTTGCCCTTTTTTAACCGACCCGTCAGAGGTGGAGGATGGCGTTCGTCTGAATTATTGAACTCCCACACCATATCAAAGACCTAATTTAATCTCAATGGCTTCCCACCTTTAATTCAGTCCCAGATCCGACTCGTTCTCTCGCTCTTTCTTTCCTCCAGTGAGTGAATACTGCTGACAAATAATCTGCACTCCGGACTTTTCCTCACGCTCGTCACACGGTCTGTCAGCGAGAGAGAAGGAAAGAGGGAAAGGCAGATGGAGAGAGAGAGAGAGACAGAGAGAGAGAGAGAGAGAGAGAGAGAGAGAGAGAGGAGGTTTGAGTTTCACTAGGTTTTTTTTTTACCATTTTGAGAAATGAATGAAATGAAGAAAGTAGAGAGAGTGGGTAAAAGCACTGAAATTCTTTACTCAATTAAAAGTAAAACTACGGCTTAAACATTTCCAAAGTACAAAAGTAAACAGTTAAAAATGTTTAAAAGTATGAAAGTAAAAGTATAAGAAAGAGACACAAACGAAAAAGACCTACTGATGGTTCCTCTTTCACCAAGCAGCCAAAGAACATGAGAAAACTTTATCTGTGTGAGGAATAAAACACTGTGTGATGTGCTGTTATAGTAAAATAATCAACAATAGGTTGCTGTAATGAAGCAGAGTCACTGTTGCCACCCTGAAGTTGATTATTTTCCTCTAACAGCACATCCCCGAGTGTTTTATTCCTCTTACACCACAGGAAATTACCAACAAATACAATTTCTTATTTATTAAAGAATGACACGTCATACATTTTATCCATTTATAGTTACATTTAATGTCTGCAAAACAAGTGAGTTCCTGTTCTCGCTTACGTTATAGCAGCTAGAAACACTCGTTCCCTCACCAGCCTCTCTTTATTCTCTCTTTAGACAAAAAAAACACAGCTTGTCATGTTACTGAGAAACCGCAAAGAAGCGTAAACTCCTCTGTCCTGAAGATGTCGGAAAACTTAAAGTTACAGCTTTACCTCTGACACTGGAGACTCCTTCCATAAATGTCAAAACAGCTGTGAATGAGCTGTTACTATAGAAACGATAACGTATTAGAATGAGCGCATTAATATAAACCTGCGCTACTGTCAGAGCTGCTGTTAGAGGAAAAAAATCAACACCTTCTGACCAATCAGAGTCCAGAACTCAGCAGTGTTTAGCCTCAAAAGTGGAAAGTAGTCGCTTCTGCCAGTTCACAGAAGTAAATTAGCGACTCATGTTAGAGATTTGATTCCTTTTTGTGACACCTGTGACTTAGAGAATAAAAACATTGCACAATAGTTTTGCAACACAAAGCACACAAAATCTGAGGACGTAAGAGCTCAGATGCTGGAATGAGACGTTTTGGCAGTAAAGAATGGAAA
Source organism: Pangasianodon gigas (assembly GCA_022758105.1). Taxonomy (NCBI): domain Eukaryota; kingdom Metazoa; phylum Chordata; class Actinopteri; order Siluriformes; family Pangasiidae; genus Pangasianodon; species Pangasianodon gigas. The sequence goes on from CM040461.1 coordinate 29,070,107, forward strand.
ACGGTGACCAGACTGACCTTATTTTCAAAACCTTTTCTTCCATTATAAAACGTCATCTTAGGGCCAAAGCGCTTTCCCTCAGTGTGAAATGATTATTTAGCCCATTACTGCATTTTCCACTTCACTGTTACTGGACCAAAAACGGCGACATTTGGGGCAGCAACTGGAACGGCTATCGATTTTTTTTAAACCAGAGTATTTGACATTTGTCAAGGTGATGTGCTCTTAAATATCAACTTTTTAACTTTTTCAAGCAAGAATATAATGACATGGAAACTGTAAGAAATGTGAGAGGAAGCTGGGTGATACTGTGTGGAACCGTTTTATCGACAATTCCACATTTATTGTGCAAATCCACAGACTGAGGTCCGAATACGGAAGGAAAATGCAGATGAAATGTGAGAGCTAGAATTAGAAAACACAGCTATTGAATCAAGAACTAGGAACTCTTTAAGATTTAAAGATGTATATTGTATTACACTCGCTGACTTACTTTTATATAACACATGCTATACGATGTTACGAAACAACACGACTAATCTCAAACCTTCACACAAAAACGAGAAGAAAAAACCACCCTCAGGGAAGAAATGTCCATGCTGTGATGATTATCACTGTGTGGAGCGTACTTGCTCCTCTCTGCTAAAACTCCACATCTCTCACTTCGCTCTGAAGATATATACAGTATATATATAAATATGTATGTGTGTTTTTTCCCCCGTGTGAATTCTGTCTTGTCCGCGCTCGTCTCTGTGATCATAATTGAAATCTGCTGATTCCTCTAAGAGCAATTTTGCAATTAGAGATTGTAATCATAGAACGCATACAGGCAAGCAAACAAACACACACACACACAC
>CM040461.1:29071063-29083120 GCA_022758105.1 Pangasianodon gigas
CTCTGAGACCAAAACACAGCCCTAACTGCATTACTGTCCCCTCAGAGAGAAAGAAAGAGAGAGAGTGAGACAGAGAGAGAGTGAGAGAGTGAGACAGAGAGAGAGTGAGACAGAGAAATGAGTCTCAAATGGACGAGGTGTAAGTAGACAGCGTGACTCGTCCATTAGAGACGCATTAGTCAGATTAGTTACAGGAACGAGCTGTAATGCTTCTCTGTTTCACTGTTTACTGTAAGTTCGGGTTAGAAAGATGTGATTTTGGTAAAGAGACGCCAGCGTGTGTGTGTGTGTGTGTGTGTGTGTGTCCTTGACTTTGACAGTGCTGTCACAGTGAAGTGATGAGGCAATCGAGCTCCCTGTGAGAGGATTTGTTTGGCTGCAGGATGACGGGCAGCAATCTGATTTATTCCTCGTTCTCACATGTAGCAGGCCGGTGAGTGTCGGCTATAAAACCAGTACAATGGGTGATTTATGACGTATTACAGTGTGTGAAGTTTTTATTCTCTTTAGGAAAGCAAATAGAGGTGTGCATCAGGACCAGGATCCCACAGGAACTGACAAAAACATCACGGGAAAATACAAAACACGCAGGAGGCCACGTTCATTTAGGTCATTTTCACTTCTGATGGGTTTGTTTTCTGGACCAGGACCTTTAGCCTCTAGAGTTCGGTGTTTGGCGGAGTGTGAAAGCTCCAGAGATCTGAACCCTGGTCCTCTTGAAAACAGTGGTCTGGGCCTTTCTTCAGCCTAACCCTGTAGCTCGAGTAACATGAATGGGCCAACTTGTCACATTACTTCCTTTCAAGTTTCAAGTTTCAAAAGGTTGCTCTGGACAACGGAGGAGATGGAGAACCTTATGGATATATTTTACAAGCAGGTTCAGCATAAAGGCTTCACTCAAGTGTCAAGCTAACGTTAAAAAAGTCAGCCACAGGAATGATGGAGAAAGACAGGAAGCTCAGCAGAAGAAAGTATCACTGTATCAGTACAGCACTGGAGCACTGTAAGCTTTTGCTCAGCTTTGTGGTGCAAGAACATCGTGCAAAACACGTCTCATGCCAGAATGCACTGATAAAAATCTTCTTCTACAAGAAACATAAGGTTGTAGTCAAGACCGCCAAGGTAAGTCCGAGACCAGGACTAGATAAAGGGGACAAGGCCAAGTCAAGATCGAGTCCAAATATAAGCGAGACTGAGTCAAGATCAAGACCAGATCCTTTTCAAGCCTTTGCTTCAATGAGTCATCTACAGTCTTGCATTGCACCAATGTTTAGGCGGATAAGAAGGAATTACTTCTTGTGCAACTTTGTGCATGTGGAAAGAAAAGAAACCAACAGCATTGATTTCACAAAATCTCAACTGAAATCGAGACCATTTTTAGCAAGAACAAGACAAATCCACGTCAATACAGAAAACATCTTGAGATTGGACTTGATTCCTCCAGCCCTTGGAGAAAGGCTCCTTGTTTTTGAGTATTCCTGCACAACAACATGCCACGCATCCAAAAAGCGATGTTCTTCACCATTATGGTGCCAAATAAAAACAATAAAAAACAGCAAATGGCCAAACCTACCATAGTCCCGATCATTCTGCAAACCTGCGTGGACAAAAGTGACCCAATCAATCCGTGGTTCGGAAGGAATTCTCCTATGCAGACGCAAACCTGCGATTATAAGCCCCACCCCCAAACGAATCCAGAATCGGTCCTATGTGAGTATTCAGTCCAAGTATTCATTCATGTGTCTTCATTGAATAATTTAAATAACCTGACCAGGGTACCAGGGTCGCTATGGTTTAAATGACTAAATTGTTAATATTTTGGAAAACAGAACCAGCTAAATTCATTGGAAAATATTGTGGGCGGGTAGAAACAAAAAAAAAACATTCATGCACACATTTGCAAAAGCAAGAACAAATAAACCGAAATCTTCTTAAAGTTGTGTAAAGTGTGTTATTATACACATAGGATAGGATCATATCAGGACGTAAGTCAATAGGAGGTGTTAAAGTTCGTGTACGTTCCAGTGCAAAAGTCTGTGCACCCTTTTGGACAGAATAAAGAAGAGATGAAATGTAATTCATAGCAAGACATTTCATACTGTTGTGCCTTTAGCATTGCAAGTAGCAAAAATAGTCAAAAAGTGAATTTGTTTTTTGAAACATCAGAGATAAACCAGGTCAAGAGTCGACTCTGATTGAAGATTGAGTGCCGTGGATTACAATACGCCAGCAGTCTGACAGCAGGAGCTTATTTCTCTCGGTTACGTGACGATGTAGTTCATCTGCAACTGAAATAACGTGTTATGAATTCTTGTCATATCACAGGCAGACATGATAATCAAAAGTAAATCCTGTTTGATCCAAACAGTCCGGAAAAGGTCAAAATCGGGGATGAAGAGAAACGACGAGGAGAGAACTGCATCTCAACTAAGTCTCTGAGCAGATATAAACCAGCCTCTGCCTTTCTCTCGCTTAAGAAGACAAATAAGAGAAAAACACAGCTTGACATGTTACTGAGAAACCGCAAAGCGTAAACTCCTCTGTCCTGAAGATGTTGAACATGTTACAGCTTTACCTCTGACTGTTACATGGACTTCTTCCATAAGAGTGAAATAAACATCTCCTTTTAAAAATCTTCACCATATCAACGAAAACATGTTTTGTAATCAAGTCCCTGTAAATGAGCTGTTACTATAGAAACAATATCTTATTGGAAAGCTGAGCTGAACTGTCGCGCACCATGTTTGTTCATGAGAAATTGCGTGAGAACACAGATTTGAGATATAGGATCATTGGTTTACTGGGACTCGAAGCATAATTTAAATGTGTGTTGTGGTATTTTCTGGGTAAATCTACTAGCGTGGAGGGTTTTACACATAACCAAATGATCCTAAAAGACGAAACACGATGAAAAATCTGTTTCAACATCGTTTAGGATGGTATACATATTGTAGCAAGACTTTGCGAAAATTAGAGTAAAAGACAAAAAGGTCATTAAAGTAAAAGTGAAACTAGTAGTCAGTACGCGAGGAAGAGCGACCCCTGCTGGTTGGGAGAGTGATTCTTGAGTGTTAACTTAAACACAAAAATTTCCAGAGTTATAACCACTAAAATGCTTCTACTATCTAATATTGGCTCTTTTGTTACTGATGGGCTTCACGGGCCAGGCAATACTTCGCTTTTGTGTTAGCTAGCTAAACTTGCATGCTCTGGCACGTTGACAGTCATCAATGCTGTACAATGACTACATTTCCCAGAGATATTGTAGCGGGTGTTCTGTTATTATTCAAACTAGCCAATCACAGTGAGATTTACACATCATATGGCACCAGTAACTGCACTGATTACTACTACTACTACTACTACTAATAATAATAATAATAATTGGGCTATAGCAAGTTCGAATCATGATGGTGTCACAGCTATCCGTGGCCGGGAATCCAAGAGTGCAAAATTGGCTGTGCTCTCTTGGTGGGTGGGGCATACTCCCCTGTCTCCCCTGTCAATCACAGTGACACTAGCCAATCATGGGCATCGGTGAACTCATGTATGCAGAAGAGGGTGGATAGCGCTTTCTTTCGTGTCTGTTACGCCGCCCCGTGACGTAGCAGTTCAAAAGTATTTGGTCGTCTGGCTGGCTTCATATGTCTTAGAGGAAGCATGTGATAGTCTTCACCCTCTCTGATTGGTAGCTGTTGTATGATAAGGGAAAGCTGGCTGGTGGGTGGAAAATGGCAGATGAGCAAACTGGAGAAAAAATGGGGAAAAAATGAACAATAATAATGTCTTACTCTACTATGGGGTAGAAGGGTGCCAATACTTTGTGCAGCACAACAAGGAAGGCTACAGTAAATAATGGTGGACATATAAAGTGACATGTTTGGTAAGTCAATCTGATAACATGGAATGATTGCAGCTGCAAAGAACAAAGCTAGCAATGAAACAGGAAGTAAACAGGAAGTAAACAGGAAGTCCATGTTTTAAGATTATACACTGACTTTAAGTCTTTTCATTCCGTTTAAATGAAAATTCCACAAAGCTCTTGGTGATTAGATTTTGGAGCGTAGTGCATGCGTGTGGAAGATCCTGAGCTCGTGGAGACGTTGGTGAACGGAATATAAATGACGTGCGGGTAAAAGAGCAGCGAGAGGCGAGTGATGGAGCGAAGATTTAGCCATTGTGAGACAGAAAGCGATTGCGGAAGCAGCGGAGGAGAATATCTCTTTCACTATTCAGAGTCCACACCATTATACTTCTCCTGCATCATAGAAAGTTCCTCCGAGCGTTCTTTCAGTCGGATATTGTTATGGAAATGGAGAACCTTTAAACCAAACCCTCTGTAACCTTAATGCTTCTAACTCCATAACTAATGGCTCCAGTATTTTGAAGTGTTTTAGGAACTGAGAGTTTTTAACTCCACTTCCTGCTTCATGTCAGAGTATTGCAGTGCTAATTGTCATGCTAGCTCAGCGCCGGTTTCCCCAAAGCACATCTCCTGTAGTTCTTAATTAGCCGTCTAGCCCGCATTCATCCGAGACTTCTTCCTGATAAACTGTCCATCCGCTTTCATCCCACTCGCCGACCGCGTAGCGTCCCTTCACCACCCACACATCCTCACATCGCAACACAACAAAAAATACAGATGAGAAAGAGATGATGGCCTTCTCCCTGACAGAGGCCAGGATAGGAAATTATAAAATGTCAGCATGGGGATGGATTCAATTAATTTTACCACGGCGATGCATCTGATTAGCTAGCAGGTGGACAAACAGACGCAGTGCAATTTAGCCACGGCTAACAGAGGACCTCGATCATCAGAGGTTTGTGCTTTATCATAAATGACTGGATAAATTGGGGAAAAAATGGCTAGAAATCTAATAATAATAATAATAATAATAATAATAATAATAATAATAATAATATTCAATACGGATTGTGAATAGTTAAATGATTAAAATAAATGATTTATTATTATTATTCATTTTAAATGATCATAATAAGCATTATTACTATTAGAGTCCGGTATTTTCTTTTAATATCTGATAAAATAAAAATACTTGCTACGGAAATCAGAGTTTTAGACCTGACTCTATAATTTAAAGTTAAAATAATCAAATTGATTACGATCCATCGGCGTAACACATCTGAGTGGAACCAGAGTCAGGATTAGGATTAAGTGGGAATTACGTCGTGTTGATTTGACGTCGTGTCCCGAGGAGACGTCCGCAGCTACGAATTCCAATTTAAGACATTATTTTCTTCTTTGGTTTTTTTTTTTTTGGAGCATTAATTCTTGGCTAAGCCCCGCCCACTAAACAACTGCTGACCAATCAGAGTATAGCAGCTGTAATGAAGGGGGGGCTGTTTGCACATCAGAAAATAGATTTCCAAAAAGTTTGGAGCGAAAATGGAATTTTACTTCATTTCCTGAACCTCGGATGCAGAATTTTATTGGTGGCAGTCGTGGGAAATAGCAAGTGGGTGGGATTTGGGGAAAAAGGAGGAAAATAAATAAATAAAATAATACAAAATATATAAAAAGAACAGAAAATTTTATTCAAAAAATTATATATTTAATTCAAATATAAATATGGATTGAAAGTAAAGGCAACACCAACTGTTATTGTCTGTTATTTTGCCATGAGATAAATTGGAAGAAAAAAGGATAAAAATAAAATAAAATAAAAAAATAAACAGAAAATAATAAGAAAAACAAACATAAATAATTTGATTAGAATAACTAAATAAATAGATTAGAATAAATACATAAATAAAATATGCAAATAAATATAAAAATAATTACAATAATAAAAATATATGAAAATAACATAAAATAAGTGACAGCAGAAGTTATTATTCGTAATTTGTCCACGAGATAAATTTAGCTCGCATTTATTATATATAAATAACGCATTTATTTTACAGTTTTAAATTTTTTTTAATTTTCAAGTAAAGCTAATAATATAATCTGAATGTCTGTGTAAATTAAGTACTGATACTAAATTGTAAATGTAAATTTATTCCTGAATTAAAATTTTAATTACGATCAAACAGTTGCGTATAGCTAACTAGCGTATCTTGACTAGCCGCTAGCATCTAGCGAAAAGGAAAATGTCCTGGAATTAGAAGTTTGTGGAAAGCAGAAAGCAGTCAGGAGGACGTTGAGCTCTAAATTCATCACTGCAGGAGCTTTTGTCTGTTTTTGTGCTTTTCAAACGATTCTTGATTAATTTTTTAATCTCCAGCAGCGAAGCGTCAAAGTCACGTTAGCGTTAATTATCTTTTCCTTTTGTGTGGCTCTTTAGAGGAAAAACCAGAGCTGTAATCTCTTTATTTAGTGAATTTATTTTACTGACTCATCCACATTTCATCAAATCATATCATTTTTTTTCTTTTCTCTCTTTTTTCTCTCTGAAAGCCTCTTGTGAGAGACTCGCTCTGAGACTCGCTGTGAGAGTCGCTGTGGGACTCGGGGGACTCGGGGGAGGCGTTACAGCCGCGCCGCTACGCAGCATTATTTCACACAGCAGATAAGCATTTCCAATTTTCCTGCCATCCCACGATAATTAATCCTCGAGCAGGATTCAGAAGAAGAGCGCTTTGTCTCCCGAGCCTGAATTACTCAAATACAGTCTCGGATTAAAACGTGGCATGAACACACGTCTCTAATTTAACAGGTGCATTGTTTAAAATCCTCTGACGGAGGCTGAAATCTGAAATTAAAAAGAACAAATTAATCATGAAATGATTTTATTATTAGTGAGAGAAGCAGCAGAAACAGGTCTGTGAATGTACTTTACTGTAAAATGTTATTTCTTATCACAGTGTTTTGTGAAAAAACTTTTTTTTGTAAGAAGATATTAAGGTTTTCATTGGACTCCCCCTCATATCTACAGAAAGATAATAACGTAGAAAGAGAAAATAAAGATCTATTTATCTTCACAGAAACTGGAACAACTCGAGGCCTCGTCTCCGAACAGAGTCATTTACACAAACCAAAATAAGATCGTTTAAGCGTGCTGGGTTAGACTTTATTTTTCTCAGCAGTGACACTGACAGTGTGTAATTGCCACTAAGTGCAGGGTTAAAATGAGAGAAAGCTTCTTAAACCACAGAGTGTTGATTAAAATTAAAAAATAAAATTAACAGCGTTTTTTTTGTTTATTTTCAGGATCTCGACTGGAAACGCAAAATTCAATTTCATTTAGCCGCTCGGGATTTTCTCCCAGCTCTGGTTCCTGACTCAGCTGTGTGTGTTCTGATTAACTGCTCTACACACACACACACACAAACACACACACACACACACACACACACACACACACACACACACACTGTTTCCCATTGGACCCTGACTTTTAAAATGGATTTCCCCATTCAGTGTTATTTGTAAGAGAACCATAAAAACCTGCAACATTGATGTACAGTAATCTAAATAGTTTTATATTACACAGATTTAATTTTTTAATATATTTTTTTCTATTATTATCATCAGTGAAGTTGACGAATCCTTTTACACGTCTCGGGTCAACCACAGAAAGCACAGAATCCAAAAACCCAAAACCTGGAGCAAAAAAACCTTTTATATATTCCTTTTTGTATATTACTTTAAAAAAATATCTAAATAAAATAAAATTCATACAAAAAAACACCCAAACAAACAAACAAAAACTTTTAGACATCTCTTATCAACCACAAAACGTCTTAATTTATGAAAAAATCCCAAATTAGAGTGAAAAATTAAGTTCATATATTATTTTTATGTATAACTTTAGATAATTTTGTATACTATAGATTTTTAAACTCTATGTATAGACAGTCAGGTCCATAAATTTGGACATTGACGAGGTTATCGTTATTTAGCTGTCTATAACAGGAATTAAAAGTAAATAATGAATAGCTCGGCTGTTCCATGGCCAGGTGTGTGTGTGTGTGTGTTATTCCCTCATTATTCCACTTACAAGCAGCGAAAAGGTCTATCTGTTGCTGTTAACTCTCAATACGAAGTCCATAGAGCTGTCACTGCCAGTGGAGAGAGAGAGAGAGAGAGAGAGAGAGAGAGAGAGAGAGAGAGAGAGAGAGCAAAACCATAATCTACTATTTAGTACATTCTTAAAACATTTGTGGTGGATGATAGAAGAATTCTTTCTCTGGTGAAGAAAAAACCCTTCACAAGCGATGACGAGATGAAGAACATCCTCCAGGAGATAGGTGTATCTGTATCTGTATCTGTGTCAAAGTCAACAATCAAGAGAAGAGTTCACCAGAGTAAATACAGAGGGTTTACCAGAAGATGTGCACCACTGTTACACTGATAAGCCTCACAAACAGGAAGAAGAGATAAGAGTTTATCATCATAGGAACATCATAGGAACGACATGGAATGGACAGATGAGATTGATGAAGATTGTTGCAGAATGGAGCAGAATGATGGGAAGAGAAGAGTATGGAGAAGAGAAGTTACTGCTTATGATCTGAAGCGTTCCACCTCGTCTTATGGTGTGTGTGTGTGTGTGTGTGTATGCCAGTGGAACTGGTTCTCTTGTGTTTATTAATGATGTGACTGAGGAGAAAAGCAGCAGGATGGATTCTGAAGCGATCTTATCTGCTCACATTCAGCCAAATGCTTCAACACTCACTGGGCGGAGCTTCAGAGCGCAGATGAACGATGATCCGAAGTGTCCTTCAAAAACAAGCCAGGACTTTTTTTAAGGCAGAGACGTGGAATGTTCTGCAATGTTATTCCTTATCGGTTTTCTTCATCTGTTTTTTTTGTCGCACCCGTCTCGATTCACATCACCGTGTCTCTGTAGAGGAACATAAAGCCCTAAAAAAAACAAGAGAAAAAAAAAAAAAAGAAGGTCGTGGTGTGAGAGGTGACGAGCGTGATTCAGTTACACATGAGCTCTGATTTATGGAGTCAGTGTTCAGCCTGTCAGAGCTCCAGGGCAAAAATAACAAGTATTGTACGACCTGCTGCTTAGCATAACACACTGTCCTCACTGCTGTTCTCTCTCTCCCTCACGCACACACACACACACACACACACACACACGGTCGAGTCGGGTCATCTGAGTTTCTGCTCCAGTTCATAAAAACAAAAATAACTGTACCTCTTATTACTACAGCAGCAACTTTACCATCACATTAGCATGTTTCCTAGCATGTCTTAGCATGTCTTCTTGTCAGGTGCTGGATGTTACATCTCCTAGTGTATTTAGCACGAATCCTAGCATATCTTTTGGGTCTGCAAGCTTGACTCTTAGCATACATAACAGGTTTCCCATAATCAGGTGATGTGGAATTGCCTGATCTAGCATGTTTAGCATGTCTCGAATGTTAGAATGTCACCTAGCAGGTCTCCTAGCATGTCAGTATGGGTTGCCTCCATGCTCTAGTAGATTTAGCATGTTTCCTAGCAGGTGTGGTATTAGCAAGTCTGCTAGCATCTCTAACATGTAACCAGGTGGTGGATGTTGGTTTGGTTTTGCAAGCTAGACTCTTAGCATATTTAGTATATTTCCCAGCAGGTATTTCATCGCATGTTAGCATGCTTTAGTATATTTTAACAGTTTCCCATAATCAGCAGGTGTTGTGGAATTGCCTGATCTAGCATATTTAGCATATCTCGAATGTTAGAATGTCACCTAGCAGGTCTGGTATTAGCATGTCTCCTAGCATGTCATCATGGGTTGTTTGCATGCTCTAGTACATTTAGCATGTTTCCTAGCAGGTGTGGTATTAGCAAATCTACTAGTTTGCATCCTAGTGGATGTGGTGGATGTTGCATCTCTTAGCATATTTAGCATGCTTCCTAGCAGGTCTGTTATTAGCATGTTTCCTAGTCTTGCAGTGCTAGCATGTAAGCAGGTCCTGGACATCTTAGCATATTTATCATGTTTCTAAACACATATCTCCCATTACAATGTCTCGTAGTCTTGCATGCTAACAATACTTTAACTATAATAAATACCTTGGTGTCCACCTCAAGAGCAGACTGGACTGGAGGACCAACAGTGAGACGGTCTACAGGAAGAGTATGAACAGACTCTACTTCCTGAGGAAACTCAGGTCCTTCAATGTATGAACCAAATTGCTGGAGACCTTCTATCAGTCTGTGGTTGCATGCACAATATTCTTTGCTGCAATCCGTTGGTGGAGCACCATCGGAGCTGGCGAGGTGAAGAAGCTGAATAAGCTAATCAGGAAAGCTGGCTCTGTCCTAGGCTGTAAACTGGACACCCTGGAGATGGTGGAAAGGTGGATGATGGACAAAATGGAGAGGATCCTGGACAATAGCAAACATCTCCTCCATGTCACACTGGCCAAACAGCAGAGCTTCTTCTCCAGCAGACTACTGCAGCTTCACTGTAACAAGGAAAGGTACGAGAAGTCATTCTTACCTGCTGCTATCCGACTCTACAGCGAGGTTGAGGAGCTGTGTGGACATTGGAGATGATGGACATGTCTACTGATTTTGCACAACCAACTACTACACTGCATATTGCACAACAATTTTTACATTTTTACACACACACTACAACAACTAATCATTACACACGTCTAATGTACAGTTTTAAACCTGACAACCTGCGGTATATTTCATCCAGTTCATCTGTACAGGAATCTCAGTCTGTAAATAACATGGAGAGCTTTATATGTTTATTTTTATTCCCTTTTTTGTGGTATATTGTGAGTTTATTGTTCATTTTTCAAGTCTTGTGAACTGTTACGTCTTAGTCTTCCCTGTTGCTCTTGTTTTGTGGCTGTCGTGACACCAAATTTCCCCTTGAAGATCAATAAAGTACTCTCTATCTCTATCTGTCTATGTCTCCTAGCATGTCTTGTATTAGCATGTCTCCTAATTTCACATGCTAGTGTATCTCTTAGCACACCTTGCATAGTAAGGAGGTGCTACATGTGACATGTCTTAGCGTATCCGGCTCGTTTCCTAGCATGTCTTACATGTTACTATGTTTGTAACAAGTTTTTGTTAGCATGTCTTCTAGTTTTGTATGCTAGCTTGTCTCATAGTATCTCTAAGGTGATGGATGTCCTAGCATATTTAGCATGTTTTCTAGCATACTTTAACTTGTAATCAGCATGCTGTATACAGTAGCTCATACTAATGCTAATTAACACACTGCTAATAAATGTAATCTCTTATATATTAAAAACAAACGTGATGCTATAGTATGTTTCTTTTATAAAGCTTTGCTTTTATGAACATTTCTGTATTGGAATTGGAGACATTTTCCCCAAAAAATTTATAACTTTCTGAAACTTTGGAGCTGTATGTTTTTTAGCTTAAGCTCCAAAAATACACGACAGCAGCAGCAGCTGCAGCAGTAGAAGTGTTCGAGGTCATCAAACCCAGCGAGCCGGGAGTCATACTGTAAAAAAAAACACCATCTGTCGTCAGGCCGTGGGTTCCTCGTCCTCCTCCTCCTCCTCTTCAGCGTGTCATGTGTGGGCTCTTCGGCGATCTCGAGTCAGTAAACAGAAGTTCAGAGTTGCTGCTCCCCGGCGAGAGTTTGCTCGTGTTTGACTCGAGTTCTGATTTAAATTCAGTGCAGAACTCAGAGCCAGAAGCAGCCAACAATACAAACCAATTTGTCTCATGGCATCGCGCCGTACGCCGCTGATTGCAGCCTCAGAGTTTTAACAGCACGCTTTTTACGGTTTCCCCTGATGCCCAGCGACAACATTTTATTTACGTCTCTGGAGGTGAATTGGAAATCGGTGCATGGACTCGGAATAAACAAAAATGCCTCGAGGAAACTTTCTGGTAACTTCAGAGTCGAGAGTCGAGTACAAAATATAGATGAAAATGTACAAAACATGTCAGGAGCCGAACGTGCCCGAGTAGTGGAACATTGAAAATGATACAATACAGAGCGCCAGTTTTTTATAAACCATCTGCACATGTTCTAAGCCATATTGATAACCAGGTTCTAGGGGTTATAGTTATGGCCTGGGGGTCTGGGTTACATTTATTTACTAGTGGCTAGAGGTTAAAAACTAGTTTGGCAAAAAATCTGATCATGTCGACTGAGT
>CM040461.1:29094393-29141369 GCA_022758105.1 Pangasianodon gigas
TTTCAAATCCACAGAGGCAAAATTACCAAAACTGTGTCACTGTCCCAATATTTATGGACCTGACTGTATATAAAAAGTAAAATAACAGCTATCAGGAGGTCTGGTTAGAAACAGATCTTGAGTGGTTTTTCTTTTCTTTTCTTTTTTGGCTAATGTTCTTGTAAATAATGGGACACAAGATGAAACTCCACAAAACCCCAAAATTGATCTGTCGGAAACTTTTCTGTATTAATCTCCTGCATGGACATTGTACACACTAAACTCAGATGTAAATAATTTCTAGTGTTTGTCACAGAGCCCATGTTTGAAGTTTCCTCAGAGCCTTGTTTGCTTCATTCCCAGACTCTTCTATTTAATCTGGGTTTTACTTTTGATCTTTGCTTTCTTGCTTTCCTGTTCAGATCCGTTATTAGATCTGATTTCCGTCTCATTAGTAGGTCTGGCTGTGTTCTGACCCCCAGCCGTGGACTCATGATTTTTGGACGAATCTCGCAATAAAGAGACTCAGCGAGTAGAGAGAACATCCTCCTGACTCTGACTCACACTCGTTACACACACTCGCCTTTAAAAATGAACAACCCCAGAGACGAAGCGGCGCATGAGGTGTTGCGTAAGAAACCAGCAGAACGCCGGAGTGTGTTATAAATTCCTCCCAGAGGGGCTTTTGCACCATTTAAATATGTGCGTGTGTGTGTGTGTGTGTGTGTGTGTGTGTGTTACAAATGCAAATTCCAAAACAGGAAATACTTGAGGAATTGTTTAATGCTTCTGCCAACATGAGTAAATAAAATGCATTCATGATAATAATCATCTGTCTCCTAATGAATCAAAAGCAGATTATACAAATATGCATCTTTATCTACAATGTAAATGTAGCTCAGTGCCACAACACCTAAATTTAATAGTTCAGCGCTACAAAAACATATATTTTATAGATAAACACTACAAAAACTAAAATTTTTATAGATCAGCACTACCAGAACTTTATATTTTATAGATCAACACTACAAAAACTTCTATTTCATTCTAAATCAACACTACAAAAACTTCTATTTTATTATAAATCAACACTACAAAAACTTACATTTTACAGATCAACACTAAAAAAACTTACATTTTATAGATTAATGCTACAAAAACTGCTATTTTATTATAAATCAATACTACAGAAGCTTTAATTTTATAGATCAACACTACAAAACCCTAGATTTTATAATAAATCAACACTACAGAACATATATTTTATAGATTAATGCTACACAAACTTTATATTTTATTATAGATCACCAGTATAGAAACTATAATTTTATAGCTCAACACTACAAAACTTTTTTTTGTTCATCATTCAGTGCAAATTTTAATTTTTAATGTTATAGTTCAACACTACAAAAGGTTTAATTTTACAGTTCAATGCTACAAAACCTTATTTTATAGTTTAACATTATAACTTTAATTTTATAGCTTATTATCATTATAAAATATCTCACTATAGATCATTAGAACTTCATTACTACAAAACCTTATATTTTATAGATCAACACTGCAAGAACTTCAACTGTATCTTTTTATAGTTCACTAAAAAACTAAAAATATACATCAACATTACAAAAACCTTTATACTTAACATTTTATACATCTACTTTAATTTTATACTTTTGTTTTAATTTATTGATAATTACTACAACTTGAATTTTATAGATCAAAACTTTAATATTGTAGATCCACATTACTTTAATTTTACACACTACTTTAATTTTACAGTTACAACAATACAAAAGTATTATATATATCTATATTTATCTATCTATCTATCTATCTATCTATATATATATATATATAGAGAGAGAGAGAGAGTTTAAAATGTTAAATTTTAGGTCACAAAACAAAGCTGATATTTTTTATATATCTACAATTTAATTTCCACAACTACAAAACACTACAAAAGTTTAAATTTTATATCTGTAACTTTAATTTTATAGTTATTTACTACAACCACTTGAATTTTATAGATCAACACTAAAATAGGTTTAATTTTATGCTTCATTATGACAAAATATTTCATTTTAGAGATCATCGCTACACACACTTTGTCTTTCCAGCTGCTGTACACTTCTAAAGGGAAAACTGGGAAAAAAGTGTATTAACATAATCCAGGGTCAGTCTGTAAATATAAGCTCACCTGATTCAATTTCCTGACACCACAGGCTTCTTGGCTACAGTGTGTGTGCGTGTGTGTGTGTGTGTGTGTGTGTGTGTGTGTGTGTATACAATCACTCATGAATTTGATCAACGCCGCTGAGCCTTCACACACCACATGATGCCGTGAAATTGCTTTCTTTTGAAAAGATTGCACCTCTGTTGAAGGTTTAATTAGCGATGCATAAAAGAAGAGATGTGATTGGCTTTTTCTTTGTGTGATGCAAATAAAATTACTTCTCCAAAATCAGGTGGGTCTCACACACACACACACACACACACTCCTTCAATCAGGCTGTAATAGGGATGATGTTGTAGTCAGTAATTGGGATGATAAGGACAGAATAGAGACGTAAGGAACAGAGATGATTTCGTTATTAAATATACATACTGTATATATATATATATAGTATATTTCATATTTCATATAGATTGTATATTGTATTATTTTGGGCTCTAAATCAGCAACTGAGCAACTCGGCTAAGCAAATAAAGGATCTCATTAGCGATGGGAACAGCGGTTCTGTGCAGGCAGCGGAATACAACACACTCGCTTTCTGCCATCAAATGTAATAAAAGGTTCCCTCATTGTGCACTGTGGCTATTATGAGCGGATTAGCATATAAATAAAGCACATATCCGCTTCAAATCACATGCACAAACACAGATAAATAAGAAACCAGGAACAGAAATCATCTACAAAAAGCTAATACAGGTTTTGAAGTTTTTTTCTGTAAACCTGAGATTAATGATCGAGGACTCGAGATATCAGATCTGATCACACGTGACGTCGGGGTGGTGTGATGGAGCGGAGCGAGCCACTCTGAGGTGATTCGTTTCCTGTAACGACACATCCCTGAGTGTTTGATTCCTCTTATACCACAGCATTTAACCAATAATTACACTGTTTTATTTATTTAAAAAAATATAGACATCACACCACATCATTTATATCCATTTATAGCTACATTTCCTGCTGGAACATCAGCGAAACGAGTGAGTTCCTGTCCTCATCAGCTTTTTACACATTATTGTGTACAAAAAATAATGACGAAGCCTCAGTTATCATTCGCGTGTAAAGTGAATCGTGTGCCAACTTTTCTGAGCAACAAAATGTTTTACGTCGCATTACAGGATGGGTGTAAAGATTTGAATCAATATAAAACATAAATATTAAAAAATAAAATAAATAAAAAATAAATATTTGAGTAAATATATTCAATGGATATTTGAATAACCTTTTTTTTTTTTACAAAGTCTTTTAAATTTAAAAAATAGTTTTAAACCTTTTAAAAAATATTTTTGAATTTTTTTGATATTAAAAAATGCTTTTTGCATTAAAGAAATTTACATTTAAAAAAACTACCTGAGATATTAAAATACAGAGAATTACAAAGTTATTTTTAAATAGACATGTAAGGAATATCGCACTCCAGATCATGCAGTTTTACAAAAATAATCCACAGCAGGTGGTGTGAAGCGGCACAACGCGAAGCAAAGTGCAGGATTATTTTTGTACAACAGCACAGTCTGGAGTGTGTTATTCCACTTATACCACAGCGACTTACCAGAAATTACTATGTTTTATTTATTGATGAATGACACGAGAGGTTTTACGAGTTTATAGTTACGTTTAATGTTGTGGAACGTCTGAGAGAGAAGTTAGTTCCTGTTCTCACTTACGTTATAGCAGCTATAAACACTCGTTCCCTCACTAGCTTCTCTTTATTCTCTCTCTCTCTCTCTCTCTCTCTCTCTCTGCTAACTCTTCTGTCCTGTAGACTTTCCTGAGCTGATAAACTTCACTGTTACAAAGCATTTTAGTTACATAGCATTATTAGTCTCGGGTTATGTGGAGCGTCCGTTCCATACTGTGATCTTCGCTGCATTTCAGTCAGGAGGAAGAGGAAGTCATTCGGGTTCAGAGGGATTAAATAAGTCTCATTGGGAAAGCAGCAGAAAGGCAGACGTTCCATTACTTTACTAGATGAAGGGAGTTTTGTTAAATGAGCTTCTGGAAGTCCGTAGGGATCGAGTGATCATCAGCGAAGACTTCCTGAACAGATCATTTCTCGCTTCTTCTTCCTCCAGGGAAATCTGCAAGCACTCTGAAGTGATCACGACTACGCCCTCCCTCCCTCTGTAGGGTCCCTCTGTAGGGTCCCTCTGTAGGGGTGAGAGTGATTCAAAATTCACGAGATTCAGGAGTTTTATTTGTTACAGCCATTGTGTAGCACAAGGAGTAAACGTCTTGTCTCAACACGGCAGTATATACAGGAGATATATATATATATATAAATATAAAGTAAATAAAATAGACAAGAGACACAAGTACTGTACCAGACAGACACCTGAGCTGAAGTGTTGTGTAATTCTTTAAATAAAACCAAATAAAAATCTCATTTTTATCTAATTTTTTGGGAAAAACTTTACACTATGAAAGCTCTGAACCGCACAGTGTGAAAAAATAATGTGCAAAAATATCGGTATAGCTGTATAAGCGTGTTAATCTGAAATAAAAAAAAAAGGAAGCGTGAGCAAAAAATAAATAATAAATACATTTTTACAAACAAAACACACGTTTGAAGGAATAGAATAGAATAGAATATAAACCAGGTTGGTAAAAATTTCAGTTAAGAACTTCCATCTCTGTATGTTCAAGTTTATTTATTTATTTATTTCTTTCTTTCTCCAGCTTCTCTCCTGTTGTTTAATCACGTCTGTGTGTTTCTGTTTCAGTTACAGTTTTTTTTTCTTTGCATTTGATTTTATTTCTTTCCTTTTCTATGTATCTCAGACGTTCTGATTTCTCCGGCTCTTGTCTGGAATCGTGTTTGAGTGTTTATCTGTGTTCTGAGTTTGGATGTTGTTCATGAATAAATCTCTCTGCGTTTGCATCCCACCTGCGTGCTGCTGTTACATCTTCACCCTGAAGCTACAGAGAGCTGAAACACACAAAAAAACGCATGAAGCTGTTTATACAAAAAAAAAAAATAAATTATTTATTTATTTATTATAAATGGGAGATTCCACAATTGTGGTGGAATTTAACTCTTTTGTGGCCCTTGTAGCTCTTATTAATTTTTTTCTAATTAATTAAGCTCTTAATTAATTTTTATAAATACAATGTTTATTTAAACTTAAATAAAAAATGTTTAACACTAATTTTTTTTTTTTTGCACTTAAATGAGTAACACGGTTGATTTTAGCATAAAATTACAGAAAAAAATACATTAAAAAGATGTTAGTAACTAGCATCCACGCTAATCGCACAAGGACATTAAGGACATATTAATTATTTATTAATTTCTTTATTAAAAATAAAATAATTTATTTCAGTGTATAATTTGAGTGACAGGACGCACCTCTGACAATATCAGAAATATGAAAATAAAGAAAAAAGAACAAGAGAAGTTTTCTTACTTTTCTTCTTCACGTGATCTGCAGGAAATTCGGATGATGCAACTTCCTGTTGTGGAACGTGTTTGAGTAACAGGGCTGAGTGAGTGAATTCAAATTGATTTTTCACAACTTGTAATAGATGACTCAAGCATGAAACGCTTCATTAATAATAATAATAATAATAATAATAATAATAATGTTCTAAAGTATATTAACAATGTTATTTGAAGGTAAAGTGGAGTGATAGTGGGACAGAAGGAGCAAAAATGCTAATGTTAAAGTTTTAGGTGATTTCTCTGATATTTAAGTTGTTGTGAAGAAAACTTTAGTTGTGTTTAAAATGTCTTTATATAAAGGATCTGTTTAAAATGTCTAATTTATATAAAGATTAGTAAATGTAATATCAGTGGGATTAGTCATTAGTCATTACTGCTAGCTAGTTAATAAACCTCTGAGTTTAAGAGCAAGGTCGAGTGCTCCGATATGATTTTTTATGCTTTTTAAAATACTTTTTTAATACTTTATATATATATATATATAATTGTTATTAAATTCTCCGCTTTTCCACACACTGTTCATCTCATCACTGTATTTGATTTTATTTACAGTTGGATTGTAAAACTGGGCTGAAGTGGCTGAAGGTCATGAGGGAAAAGAAGAAAAGAGAAATATCTAATAATTAATGAAAGCTGAATGTAAATACGTGAAACATTCTCTGTTTTGCTGTAGATGTGTTTTTCTGATTCACGTTGATTTCTCTCTTAAATGTCACGGCTGATGGAAAAAAAAAACAACTTGCACCAATGAAAAGAAATATACAAGTGTAAGTGCCAATTAAAAACATTTAGATTAGAAAAATGCAAAAATGCTGAAACACTCAGCAGGTTTCAAGCCACATTTTTATGCTCATTTTGAACATGCAAACAAAATAAAAAAAAAAATACATAATTTTTTAATTTAAAAAGTCTCTCGTGGCTGCACTCGAAAATGAAGCACTAGCATGCTAATCAAGAGAACGTCCAAGTTACGGCTAAACCTCTACCCGGCTAGCTAACAACACGTTCTAAATACGACGTGTGGTATCTGTAGTACGTTTCTGTGAAGCCAATCAGCTGGTGTTCTTTTTATTTTGGGGGAATTTTTATCCAAACTCAGACTTAAACACTGAAAAGAAATCATTAGGAAACTGTTTGTGATTTCTAAAATGGGTTTTAATGTGTTTCTGATGGTCTGTAATGGTGGTTTAATGGGAAAGTGTTGTTCCTGATGGTTCCTGTCTACACATGGAAGAAGTTCCTCTTATGTTCTAGCGGAGTTTAATAACCAACCGAAAAGATGTCTAATGGAAATCTTTAGGAATGTGATGGAAACCATTAAGCTAATCTACCATTGTAAGATTTTTCCTAAGAGTTAAAGGTTAAATAAACATCTTTTAAAAATGTTTTGTGAACAACTTTAGGAAATTTCGACTTCTGGGTGTTAAAAAAAATAATAAGATTAATGTAAAATGAATGTAATGTTTTTAAATACAGTAACGCAGCGATTCTGGAAGGTTTCGGGAAAGTTTTTAGTTGTAGGAACTTTAAAAGCGAACTTTGTTTTTGGTTTTTTTTTTTATTTAACGTAACTGGAAATGCTGCATAAACAACTATTTTCATTAACAAATCATTTTTGTTATGTTGCATAAAAACGAACATTTATTTTAACATTCCTACAGCTAAAATCATTTCAGGATTACATTATGGAAAAACAAACATGATTAATGTTTATTCAGAATATTTCTGTAACGTTTGTAGTTGTAGGAACTTTGAACAAACGTTTGTAACGTTAGTTTTTTGTGTAAGTGAAAATGTTGTGTAAACAAACCATCATTATTTTTTCAGAACATTGAAGAAACTTTAATTCAACTCTCCTACAAATGAAATCATCGTAGAAACATTTGGGGATCGATATGTTACGTAAAAACGAACATGACGAATGTTTATGTGGAATATTTCCTTGACGTTTTTATTTGTAATGATGTTCTTATGTTATAAATAAACAACATTTCCAGTTACACACAAAAAATGAACATTATGAATGTTTAACATTCCTACAAATAAAAACATCGTAGAAATATTCTACAAAAACATTCGTTATGGTCGTTTTTTGTGTGTAACTGGAAATGTTGTTTATTTAAATGTTGTTTATTTGTCGTCATTATTTTCTGAACATTGAAGAAATATTTGTGTGATATTAGAACCTAAGCTTATTAGAAACTGTCGAATATTTTACTAACAACATTGTAATAATGTTCTCAGAGAACATAGAAACTAGGTTTTCCAAAAACTACTCCTCAGTGATGATGTGTATGTGGTTAGGTGTTAATTTTACTGTACTGAGGTTACGATATCTGTAGCTACAATGCTAAACAGTCCTGTGTTTGCGTTAAAGCTTCCATGCAAAGATTTCTCAGTGTTTTCTTTCATACTGACAAATGTAGAAGCCCTGATATATATATTTTATTATTTTCCATCTGCCTCTATTTCTCTCTGTCTCTATCTCTCTTGTTATCCCTCAGGGATTGTTATGATGAAAAATATTGAAAAAAAAAAAAAAACCTACAGAAACGGCGTCCTCACTGCACGCTCTCAATCCAAATCAATTCACCTCCTCGCAGTCGATCAGCTTCACCGCCTCCAGCCTGCTCCAAATCCCTCCTTTCATCTCTGTCCTAAACCACGGCCATTTCTCCTGCTTCTGAAAGCCTGCTGAAGTGTGAACACCGTGTGAATGAAGGGTTAATAACGGGTGCGAGTGTTTAGGAGATGATGATGATAGCTAATGGGATTTGGTGCTTGGGATGGGAAAATACAGAGTCGAGGACAAAAGACAGTTCCTGACAGCTTCATTTCCCCAAAGCCTAAACCACTACGCTGTGAAGTGAGGCAGTCAGTCGTCTGGGTATTTCAGACGGATTATCCATGACAAGATGGATGTTACAGGGATGATAAAGTTGTTAAAGATGGATTCTCACTTCTACTTTACCAGGTTCTTTAATTAAAAATGAGATCACAGAAATTAGCGAGTGTATGAAG
The DNA here is from genome assembly GCA_022758105.1 of Pangasianodon gigas. Lineage (NCBI taxonomy): Eukaryota > Metazoa > Chordata > Actinopteri > Siluriformes > Pangasiidae > Pangasianodon > Pangasianodon gigas. The sequence continues at coordinate 29,103,069 of CM040461.1, forward strand.
AGCTGGTTACGTGTATAAGCTATATTTACATAGTTAAAACTACCATTACTTGTTGCAAAGCTAAAGAAAATAATTAACCCTGTGTCACAATCGATAACGTCTGAGCATGCTCTTACAGGAAAATAATCAACAACAACAAAGCATGGCCTAATGAGTTACTGTTACTGCTCTAAGATGATCATATTCCTATAAATATGCAATGCAGTTCTTTTATTATCATGTAAAACATGATATAATTATTCAAATTACTCCTGAAATTAAACGATTATCGATTATCGTTGTCCAAATATGGATATTAGCTAAAGTACTAAAGTTCACATGAGTTACTATGAACTTACATTTCCAACTTACACCAAAGATTCCTTGTGATTTTAGTAGTAGTGCACGAATAGCAAGTATACAATCTATGGACCATGCATTCATTTTACTTACTCGACTCAGTATTTACATGGAGGAAAGTTCCTCGTATTCAGAGTTGGGTTAAGCACATGTCTAAGTGGATTTTCTGAGCTCCATGTTGAGATTTTTCGAGTAGAAGCGCCAGAGACGGGGTTTTTTGAAATTATCTTTAAACATAAGCACTCACCTTAACTCCAAAACAAAAAATCCCATCAGGAATAGAAAATTGAAGAAGCTGTAACCTGAAGAAGGAAATGGTGTTTTTTTCTCTTTGTTGTTAAATGTAATAGGACGTAACATCAAAGCAAGTTTAAAAACGAAAAATAAAAATACTAATATGATGATACGTGAATGAGAAGATGGCGAGTGTTGAAATAAATCGAACAGGAGTCTCGTATATCACCAATATATCACTGCATGAATAGTGATAGCTGTAATGATCGCATTAATCACTGGTTTAATTTAACAAAATGGCTTCCACACTCATTATTCAGCAGCTCATAGAATAGCACCTGATCCAGCGCATCCTCTTATTTTACACTGTATTTAATTTTTTTATCTCGAGCTCTGACAGTTACTCGAGCGCAACTTAATGAAGCCACGAGTCATGAAATTTAATGTGGGTGGGATTTAAGAGATTATATCACACTGTTGAGTCAAATTAATAAAATAACACCAATGTTTTTGGTAATTTGATGCATTCTAGTGTAAAGAAATTGTGTCTATGGTTTGAAGGATAAGCTGACCTGACCTGAGTGCTCATCTGCTACGCTTACAGAGAAACTTTAAGTTCATTCATAAGTTTATCCATAAACAAATCACTCGTCCAGATAAGCCATATTTCTGATTAATATTTCTGCGTGGAAAAAACCTTTTTTGTGGACTTTATAGTGACACATTTATGTATATAATATTGTCCTTGAATGACATTCCATAGTATTATGGAGTTTATTTATAGATAAAATATTCCATAGTTACTGTACTGAAAAAATGAAGGAGCTACCAGAACATCTCGTCATCATGGACGTCAGTGCGAGAGCGAGGGAGATCAGAAGAGAGGAATAAAAAGAGAAAGAGAGTGAGATGTTGTTGGCAGAGTCCCACAGGTGTAATCCTTCAGCCTGTTCACACCTTGGCTATTTCTGAAGCTCTCAGCTCTTTCTGGGCCACATCCTCCATTACAAAACCTCTCGAGCTTTAGATGAACATTTCGCACCTCCGGAACACTCCGGCGTTTTTGAGCACTAATTTTACAGCTCCGTATGAGCTCGGCCACAGCAGGGCTTATTTCTTCCTGCAGAAAATATGAAGCTGTATATGCACGACACGTTTATAACAAAGATGAATCCGTTCAATTTGAGGCTTTATAAAACCATAAACGTGATTTATACGTGGAGAGAATTATCACTGACTGGGATGTGCGACGAAACGAGCGTGATAAACTGGTTCTTTTTTCACACGGGATCTGTCTTTCCTTTTCCAGAGATAATTCCACTTTTCTTTTTCTCTGTGAAATATCTTCAACAATTCAGTCAATAGAACAGCCTGAGGTCCTGATCCATCATCCCCCACGCTCCACCACCACCTCCCCAACCTCCCCCACCTCCACCACCATCACCACTGAAACCCCAACTGACATCATGTTTTCATGTAGAAGCTCAGGTGTGACATATCTGAGTGATGAAACACACACACACACACACACACGCACACACACACACACATGACATCTGCAGTGATGATTGACAGCTTCTCTCAGCACCACCAGGTTCCTCTGGCAGGTTCTGATGTCAGGAACGTCTGTTGTGAAGATGGAGAGTCGTGAAGAGAGATAGAGATAGAGAGAGAGAGAGAGAGAGAGAGAGAGAGAATATAAAAACATTAGCTGCATTTCATGGCTAAATACACATGAATTTGTACAAATTGAAAGGAACACTACTGGTGCAGAAACAGTGCTAATGAATATACTTTTTATCCGTTAACGTCCGTGATTTTATTTTACGTCGCGTGTTATTAACTTTTCCTTGAAATCAGTGAAGTGATGCGATTTTGATGGATACCTTGATGAACATTAAGAGACTAGAGACATTAACACCTTCTGTTAGGATCTGACACTTGAGCACACTCGTGAAACAACCAGTCTCCAAACATGACGTGATTTAGATGTAATTAAATTATAAGGATTTCACAGAAAGCTAAAACACTGATGTTGAATAACAAGGATCTATGGAGAATATGTGACTTTCTTTAACGGCTTCCATTTCCTTTCATCCATCTTTCATTTCTGATCTGATGTTCGATCTCCAATCCTCAGCAGTAAACGAGGGGAAAACAGATGAACTGCACTCGATAATCCAACCTCATGAGTCTAAAGGTCATCAGGACTGACCCTAAAGCTTCTGCAGGAACCAGTGAAGTGAGAAGCATCTCTTTCTCCTTCTGTCTCGTCATTTCACTGCGAATCTGAGCTATACAACGTTACAGAAAAACTCACGGTGATGATTGGGATTGTTGTTAGATGAGTGGAGGCCACGCTTTCCTCTGGAACACTGTAAATATTTCTGGCAGCAGGACAAATCGGCTCGATATCTGTTTGCCGAAACGCGATGTTGACATCGATACCTCCGTTCCACCTGAGCGAGTTCTGATGGGCCGAGGAAATCCAACGAGAGAAAATCGTTGAGCAAGTGCACTCCTCGAGCTATATTTATACTACAGTCGTGTGTGTTATCCTCCCTAAAACATTGATCAGGAGCTAAAGTAACAGTCTCACACACATACACACACAAACACAAACACACACACAAGTTTATTTTTAACATCCTCAGCTCATGTCGAGTGTGTGATAACTATGAAAGATTTAAGATTTGTTATTTTGATTACATATTTTTAAAAATGATTTGGCCAATCAGCTCGCTTTTTGAAACTGCTTATTTAGCTTTGCACTGGAGCTACGAGGCTAATCTAACTCACCTTTTATAAAATACACTTCCTTCTTTTTTTTTTTTTTAAATAAAACATTTTTGTAGGGAGCGTCTTTGGTTGTTCCTCTGGAGGAACCCTTAAAAGGTTCTATGGAGAACTCTTCAACAAAGTGTTTCCCTTTTTAGAAGCGAAAAACCCTTAATTATCCAATTTTTTCTAAGAAATAAATTGAAAAAGGAACAGTCTGCATGTTTCTGGGAAATACTTGTCTCTGTAGTGCAACTCTATATAAGAACCACCTTTGTACCTTTGATTATCCCTTTAGGGAAACTCTTAAAGCTTCTGTGAGATGTTTATGTAACAGTTATGGAAGGAGTCTCCAGTGTCAGTGCTTTGTAACAGTCAGAGGTAAAGCTGTAACTTTATGTTTTCCGACACAAGAACCTCTAGCTGCTGTAATGTGAGAGAGAACAGGAACTAACATAGTTCACAGGACATTAAATGTAACTAGAAATGGATAAAAAAGTATCACATGCTCATTAATAAATAGAAAATTGTAATCATTGGCAAATTGCTGTGGTGTAAGTGGAATAAAACACTTGGGAATGTGCTTTTACAGGAAAATAATCAACCCCGCTGTTAATTATTATACTGTAACAGCACAACAGACAGTGTTTATTACTTATTACTTACATATCTCACAATAAGCTTTATTTATTTCCATTTAATGTACCGTGTTATGTACACTTCATGTTTCATAATTAAAGGAAAAGTTCCACCAGTGCCAGTGTTACAACGAGCAACCTGTTTATAACATTTAACTCAAAGTAATAAAATTATTTGGCGAATATGAAGCTGGAAAGCAAATTCTTTAAGGATTTCTTGAAGGAAAGTACAGAATGTTTGACGTTTTTAGAAATCAGGAACATGAATCATTTTGAGAGGAAGAGCTCTCTGTCACTGGGGGACTGAGTTACCAGCTGATTTCAGCACACTGCTGTGATTTTATGTAAAAAAAAAAAAAATCCTCAAGTCAAACTCTGTATATCAACACTGCATCCAATCAAAAGATCACAAACTGGGTTTTAGGGAAAACGTAGCAATAAATCTGTAAACAAATCCCTCGCTTTTCTTCAACCATATAACTTCCCAAAGTGTGTTTACGATGTGACTGCGTCCCAAAAATATTTACAATCCACACCGACTTGCTGAAACCCATCCTGCTAGTGCAGCAATCACACAGCCCTAACCTCAAGCGTTGTTTGTGATGTTGGGAGCTTTGTGGTTAAAGTTCTGCGCTAGCGACAGAAAGGTTGTGGGTTCAAATCTCAAGCCGTCCTGGAGCTGTTTGAGGAAAAGTGCGTTGGACTCCTCAGTGCTGACCTTGCTTTGGGTTCTGCTTCACTTGTAAACGTTTCATTTCAACCCTGTTTGGATTTGAACCAGTAAACAAGACACCAGTTGTGTATGTGTGTGTGTGAGAGAGAGAGAGAGAGAGAGAGAGATGGAAAAGGGAGTACAGAATGAAGAAAGAGAGTCGTATCACACTGACGGATGTTTTAAAACTCAGTGCATTCCTGGAAGATGGTGTAACATTTGGGAGCCCGAGGCAGTTGGAGGAACGTGCTGAGATTCTTTATCAGCAGATATCCAAGAATCACAGCCAAGGCAAACCCATCTTTCAGGGGACGAGAAAACAAGAACAGGAAGCAATAATGTCAAAAAATGGTACAGGTACATATTTATTGCCTCAAAAGGTAGAAGAGTAGTCTTTAAGGACTAACATGCACTGTACATGAGTTCTGAAGGTTCATATCATCGAGGGTTTCACTCCAGTGGCAAGACTTCGTACTCTCCGTAAAAGTACAGGTTACAACGCATGAGTAGCATGAATTCAAATTGTACTTTAAGTACACAGAATAAAACACTGTTAAAATACAGAGAACAGCACGTCCCCACGTGTTTTATTCCTCTTATACCACAGCAATTTGCCAACTATTCCATTTTTTTAATTCATTAAAGAACAAGTAACTGTGAATGAGCTGTTATTATAGAAACAATAATGTATTACAACATATAAGACCATATTAGAACGAGCTGATGTTCTGACCAGTCAGAATCCAGAATTCTGAGACTCAGAAAGAAAAAAACACCAACACTTTCCAAAGATGGATGATTGGAAATCCAATCCCAGAGATAAGCGTTTGCGGTAGTGTTGAGGGACAACATGAGTCCATCTCTTGGGATTTGAGCTCATCACCTTCTGGTCACTATCATGAACCATAACCATCAAAGCAGGAGCTGAAGATACCAAAAGAAACCAGGAGGTAACAGGAGGGCGGAGGTTCTGCGAGAGATCTTGACAACATGGACAAATTTGACGTTTTGATAGTGCGGAAGAAAAATTGAGGAGATGTTAGAAGAAGAAGAAGAAGAAGAAGAAGAAGAAGACCTCTATTTGTCACATATACATTAGAGTAGAGTAAAATTATATTCTTCACATATCCTAGCTTGTTAGGAAGTTGGAGTCAGAGCGTAGGTTCAGCCGTGATACGGTGCCTCTGGAGGAGATGGGGTTAGGCCTTGCTCGAGGGCCCAACAGTGTCAGCTTGATGTTGCTGAGGCTTGAACCTATGACCTTCTGATCAGTTACCCAGAGGCTTAACACTGGAGCCTTCACACATCAGCTAAGAAAGCTAATACAGATAGGGTCCAGAGTCCAGCCTCATTAGGACAAGTGCAGAAATAAAAAGGAAGATGAGAATAGATGGACCATCTCCCACTTGCAGAACCAGTTAAGAAGGGTAGAACTTTCTGGACCTCCGCAATACCCAGCTCAGGTAAGCGAGGTCTGCTCGGATCACAAGCACCTGCAGGGGTGATTCAGTCAGTCAGAAAATCCACATCTTCCAAACTCGGTTTCAAAATTAGGCTTCTTCAGCCTCAGTGAATCTTTCTCTCTCCGTATCTCATTTCCTGTCTCTCGGGTTGATGACCCACATTGCACACGACAGCTTTGAAAAGGGGTTCAGACCCTGATAGTCCACCATTTGTCATCGTTATGATTTCTGGAAGCAGGTCAGAGAGCCAGGAGGAAGTGTAGAAGACAGAGAGAGAAGGAGAGATTGTGTTCTCTCCCTACGCTCCGTGTAAACATCTCAGCCGTCAGTCACACGCAACCCTGAGATCCTGCAGCCGGAAGGTCAGAACGTGTTGTTATTTCTCTCTCTAACTTCCTCCCTCACTGTCTTCATGTTATTTAATTTTTACCAGCCACTCTGATCTAGGGCAGAGAGCAAGCGAGAGAGAGAGAGACAGAGACAGAGAGAGAGAGACTGAGAGAGAGAGACTGAGAGAGAGACAGACTGAGAGAGAGAGAGAGAGAGAGAGAGTTTCATGCTTTGATGCTTCCAGCTGAGATGTTAATCAACATAACGAGTGGCTTATCTTCAGTTTGGGTCAAAATGACCGTCTTTTAAAGGAACAGTATTGTAAATCAGTGTTAGATTAATGTGTTCAGCTCAAACGGAACTTAAACAGTCATTTTAGAAATCATATTTCTATTACAGAGACCGAGGAGACGTTCTGGTCCAGATGTTCTTGTCATTCTGACCCTGAGACTAACAAGGTGGAAGAATAGTGTCTGGAGTTGACTGGAGTAAAAAAAAAATTCCTCTGTCTCGTATTTCTACTCCCACTCACCATCAGGAAGAGCTCGGAGCTCAGGAAGTGACTCTGGAATCCATTCCCATCACAACTGTTAATACTGCTCATGGCTGCCACATATTAAAATAAAACATTGCAATAGTTTTGCTAGAGGAACTAAAAATGCTTATTTATTGTTTGTGAAACAAGTTAGTTCCTGTTCTCGCTTACGTTACAGCAGCTATAAACAGTCATTCGCTCACCAGCCTCTTTTTATTCATTCAAAAAAAAAATGCAGCTTGTCATGTTACTGAGAAACCGCAAAGAAGTGTAAACTCCTCTGTCCTTAAAGTTACAGCTTTACTTCTGACTGCTACAACGTGCTGACACTGGAGACTCCTTCCATACATGCTTAACAGATAAACGTCTCCTAACAAAAAACTTCACCGCATCTGCAATCCGTTTACGCGGATCGTCTGCCGTACACGTCCCTGTGAGTGAGCTGTTTCTATAGAAACGATAATGTATTATAGGAAATGAATCAACACTTTCTGACCAATCAGAATGCAGATTTCAACAACTGTGAACATTGAGGACGTATCAGTGCATTTAAATAAAAAAAAAGAAAACAAGCTACAATTTAATGCAAAAGTTTGCACCCCCATTGATTTTTTTGAATGAAAAAAAATGGTAATTATCCCTCTGTTTTTATAAAAAAAAATTAAAATGAAATGAAAAAGGAGAAATTTCAAGAAAGATATGTGTAATATAATAATATAACTATACAGTTTCCTCACTGTTAATATCTTAACTCACGATATTTGTATTTTTTCTCACTAAATATCTTTTTGTCTGTATTATTTTCAAAGAGTGTACTAACTTTTGCACTCGACCGCATGGCGATATCAGCTCTGTTCTGTTTTACATCCTCTTAAAGATTTGAGACAGACCTAGCTGCCAAGTTATTCGTTTAATCATGAGGGCGACGTTCCTCGCCCTATCAGACGCTACATGGTTTTTTTTTTTCATTGGGAATTTCACATAACGTCGGAGCCAAACGAAACAACGTTTCCAGATGTGTGTTGGTGTGGACAAAAAAAGCAGAGCTGTTGTTCTAGATCTTATTGTTTGATATCATTTGTCCATCAGCCACATTAACAGAATTCAATCCCTTCCTCTTCAGAGATCGTTTTCTCATCGTATTTTATCTGATGTGAGGCCAAATTCCCACAAGCTCCTGGGACGAAGCGAGAAGATCGCTCTTTAATCCTCTTTTCTGTAAGTGGGTTTATTTCTAAAGCAGTGTGACTGGGTTCAGCACAGAACTCATAAAGGCTGGTGTTGTTAGCAAATAAGCGAGGACGTGTGTGGGGCTATTAGAGGTTTTTAATGTGTAATGACCGCACTGTGTGTGTACACTTATGCTTCCTGCTGTCTCCTTCCTGTAGCTTGGAAAATGATTCCATGGAAATTTTGTTCAGACTTTACACTATAGACCATTATAATTACATAACATTCTCGGTAATTTCCTATTTCCGATTTCTAAGCTCTATGAATTTCTCTGAACAACCTAATAAAATACTGTAAGTAGTGCAGACGTGACTCACTGAGTTACTGTTACCACCGCAAGTGTGACTACCTACCAGCAATTATACTTGTGCTTTTTATCCCTTTATAGTTACATTTAATATTGCGAAACACGCGTTATTTCTTATGTTATAGCAGCTATAAAGAGTTGTTCCCTCACCAACCTCTTTTTTATTGAAAAAAAAATGCAGCTTGTCATGTTACCAAGAAACCACAAAATGTAAACTCGTCTGTCGTTAAAGTTACAAAGCGCTGACACTGGAGACTCCTTCCGTAAATGTTAAAAAAAATAAACGTCTCCTTACAGAAAACTTCAGCACATCAGCAACTGATCAACAACATGACACTCTATGGGGAAGAAAATGAGCTAGTGTTATACATCAAGAATGAGCAAGCATCCCTAATGAGCAAGCCAGAGGACACAGTGGTGAGGAAAAAGTCCCTGAGATGATATGAGGAAGAAACCTTGAGAGGAACCAGACTCAAAAGGGAACCCATCCTCATCTGGGTGACACCCGATAGTGCGATTATAAATCATTCCCTCTGTAACTGTGTGCTACATGCACAAATAGTGCAGTTGTGTAACCAGGAAATTCATTACAGTTTCCACATGAAGTCTGTTTTGTTGAAGTTATCAAATGTTCACTGATGGAGACTTGAGTGCAAAACTGTTTCGTGGCAAATTGCAGTCCTAAAGCTATCATAGCAACTGTAGTCCTAAGCCATCTTCATGGTTTCTAAGTGGAAGCATCCTCAGTAATCTCAGTGATCTTCAGGCTGTGTGTGTTGGAGACCCTCAGCAGCAGTGAGTGATTTCCAGGGGATGAGAACTCCAAGCAGGAGTAGGGCATCAGGATGGATCAGGCAGATCCGGAGAGCAGAAGGAGTCAGGATCACTGATATCTCCGGAGTAGCATGTGTAGCTCGACAGATAGATAGATAGAGAGAGAGAGAGAGAGAGAGAGAGAGAGAGAGAGAGAGAGAATTCTACATCTAAACTCTCAGGTACAGGTCAACATTTCCTTGCACTACAGTAATTAGTCATATATTTACACTATCACTTGCACTACTAGAAGAATTTTCTTAATCAAAGTATGATTTCAGTATGATTATCATATAATCCATCAAGTATAATTAAGAGTTAAAATACTTAAAAATAATTAGAGATTTAATACATTTACAGAATGAATGAATTCATACATATGATTTTACAAGGATATTCCTGTGTATGGGAATCTCGAAACCTAAAACACGCTGGTGTGACCTTGCAGGTGGACTGTGCTTCTGGGAAAAACAATAAGCACACAGTTCTCATTCATAAACGGTATCTTCTTCAGTCCAGATGTGCTCCGTCATACCTCATGGGAGGGTGTTTTTCTCTCTACCAGACTCCTGAAGTGCAGTGTTGAAATTGTGACGAAGGTTAACTCTTTTTGAAAAAATAAACTGACCGAACTCTCGCCATGGTTAAAACTAAGATAGAGGGTCAATGAAATAATTGTGGCAAGAGATAAGGGTGTGATAAAAAGAAAAAAAGAGATCTAATCAGATCATTGTTTTAGAAGTGTATAAAAGCATGACTATGTAAGTCAGATGATCATCTCCGCTTTGTTGGTTGATTCAATAAAGTCTGATTTTTGGCATCTAAAACCCTTTGACTTTGGAAAGTTATTTTTCTTATTCTGAACTGAAGAGTTTCGCCACGACATACACACTGCGCTAGCATTGCTGTAAAACCTCTACACTGTGATTCACTTTATAAACACGTTCTCAGGACCTTGGCATTGTTCCACCAGAAAGCACAGAAGATAACCTGTTTGTGTTTCATGTACACTCGTCTTGTATTTCTTCTCACCTGCAAACCTTAATTCTTCTCTTACTTGGCTGTGTAATAAATGCATTTTTTACATCTGTGTATTATTCGCGGAGCATCTGCCACTAATGCTAAAAACAACGTATTACATTAACAAGTATGAACCTGACCAACGTTCTGACCAATCAGAATCCAGCGTTTCTCAGCACTGTGGTAAAAATGGGGTATAATAAATATTAAAGGTGCTTTATGGTGGTTATCGGAGCAGCACAGCGCACTACAGTGACATGATGATGAACAGTTACGACTTGATTCATTACAGTCCTGTCTGGGGTTTTTTATATATATAACGGCTGAGGTCTCGCTCGTCGACTTCATCTGTGCTGCAGAATGCTCCATTTTCTCTGGGTGGAGGTTAGTCATTTCCTGCAGACACTCACACACACACACACACACACACACACACTTTTCCATGCTGAATTTTTACAGTTTCCGTCACTGTTGAGTGTGTCTCTGTACAGCTTTATGTATTTAACACCACACACTATTCACAAATACCGAATAAAATCAACCTCAGGCCTGGGACTGACTCAGGTTAGGCCACGCCTCCTATCTGATAGCGATTCTGCTTCGAGATGAAGCTACTACGTTCTTCTGGTGTTCCTTAGCTTATTAAATCTGATACGTACTCACTAGCTTACTTACTAGCTAACTTTCCGGCCATTTTCTAAGTTTAACACCACTACTAGAAGTTAACAAATACACTTGGTATCAAGAACGTGTCTATCTAACACTAACTAGCCCGCTAACAAGAACTATCTATCTAACTAGCCCGCTACCAAGCACTATCTATCTAACTAGTCAGCTAACAAGCACTATCAATCTAACTAGCCCGCTACCAAGCACTATCAATCTAACTAGTCAGCTAACAAGCACTATCAATCTAACTAGCCAGCTACCAAGCACTATCTATCTAACTAGTCAGCTAACAAGCACTATCTATCTAACTAGCCAGCTAACAAGCACTATCTATCTAACTAGCCAGCTAACAAGCACTATCTATCTAACTAGTCAGCTAACAAGCACTATCTATCTAACTAGCCAGCTAACAAGCACTATCTATCTAACTAGTCAGCTAACAAGCACTATCTATCTAACTAGCCCGCTACCAAGCACTATCTATCTAACTAGTCAGCTAACAAGCACTATCTATCTAACTAGCCAGCTAACAAGCACTATCTATCTAACTAGCCAGCTAACAAGCACTATCTATCTAACTAGCCAGCTACCAAGCACTATCTATCTAACTAGTCAGCTAGCAAGCCATATCTATCTAACTAGTCAGCTAACAAGCACTATCTATCTAACTAGCCAGCTAACAAGCACTATCAATCTAACTAGCCCACTAAGAAGCGCTATCTATCTAACTAGCCAGCTAACAAGCTAACACTATCACCTACAACAGTTCATGCTTTATACATCTTACAGAGGAAGCTAATTTTCTGGTCATTTCTTTAGTTCTACACCGCTACTAAAAACAAATAAACATGCTAGATGTCAAGAAATTTTCTACGTAGATAACACTATCTAGCTAGCGAGCAACCTAGTTAGCTAACAAGCTAATGTTTGTGATCGAAAGAGTTTATGGTTTATAGATTTTTAGAAAGTAAGAGAGCTAGGTTTATTTTAATGCCATTACTAGAAAACAAATAAACATGCTAATTATCAAGACATTTTCTAGCTAACTTTGACTAATCAGCTAGCTACCTAGTTAGCTAACAAGATAATGTCAATGATCAAAAGGATTTATGGTTTTATATACCATATGGAACTTCCTGGGTGAGTTTTAACATAATTACTAACAACAAATAAATATGCTAGTTTTCAAGAAATGGCCTAGCTAACACAAACTAGGCAGCTAGCAACCTAGCTAGCTAGAAGATAACACTTATAGTCAAAAAAGTATATGTTTTTAGCAATTAAAAATATACCTTATGGAGCTAGCTAATTTTCTGTTCAATGTTTTAAAAAAACAAAAAGCTACTAAAAACAATTAAGCAAACTAATTATCAAGAAAGTTTCTAGATAACACTAACTAGCCAGCTGGCTACCTAGCTTGCTAACAAGTTAATAATTATAACAGTAATAATTTTAAAAAGTATATAGTTTATACACCTTTATAGAACTAGGGAAATTTTGGGGCTTTTTTTTAGTTTAACATCACTATTTCAAAAAAAATTTAACATGCTAGTTATCTGGAAAGTTTCTTGCTAACAACAAATAGCCAACTATTAGCAAGCTAACACTAGCAATTAAACATATGCCTTATGGAGCTAGCTAATTTTCTGGGCAATGTTTTAGTCAACACCGCTACTAAAATCAAATAAACATGCTAGTTATCAAGAACGTTTCTAGCTAACACTAAATAGTCAGCTATTAGCTAACAAAGCTAACAAAAAGATAAAGTTTCTAGCTAACACTACTTCTAGCTAGCTGTATTAGCCTCGTAGCTTTGGATTAAAGTTAAAGAAGCAAACTTCAGACACAGAACGTCTCACACATGGGCTAAAAGGAGCTGAACTTTTGCTTTTACGCTGATTTTGTTTTTCTTTCAGTGTCGCTAATTAGCATGTAACAACACACAGCTCTTGCTAACACTGTAAAATTATACATAAAGCTTTCTTAATGAAAAAAAAAGAAAGAAATCTTTTCCTTCCACTCTTCACTGATGTTTAATTAGCGAGCCGTGGCTTTAATGAAGTTGACCTTCGTCAGTGTGTGTGTGTGTGTGTGTGTGTGTGTGTGAGAGAGAGAGATGAAGAAGAATCTCACTTCTTACTCACACTCTGTTCGTATTTTCGACTCGTACGCTCAGAGGAAGATTATAAAATGTGTTAAAACTTGCCGCTGGGTTTCAGGCTCAGACTAATCGAGTTTTTCAAACACACTCGTGTTGGTTTAAGATCGCAGGACAGATCTGTTAGCGGCGAGATAAAGTCCAGACGACCTTTTACTCCGGCTGCTCGATCTCGCCTGAAAAAGCAAATACGGGATTAAATCAGAAAAGTGAGACTCCATCTGAGTTCAGCTCCAGAGAAAAACCTACTTTAAGGCCGTTTTTTTATTTTAATGCTATTACTACAAAACAAATACACACGCTAATTATCAAAGATGGTTTCTAGCTAACTCTAACTAGCCAGATAGCTACCTAGCTAGCTAAGAAGCAAACGTTAGCACTTAAAACAGTTTATCGGTTATACGCCTAATGAAGCTATGCATATTTCTGAGCAGTTTGACTAGTTTAACACCACTGGGAAAAAAAAACATGAATAAATGAATAAACATGCTAATTATCAAGAAAGTTTCTCTCTAAAACTGACTAGCCAGCTAGCTAACTAGCCAGCTAGCTTATCTAAGAATAAAAATATTATGGTTTGTAGATTGTATGCAACTATTTTGGAGATTTCACGCCACTAGTAAAAAAACAAAAACAACAACTAATAAACATGCTAGGTTCTAGATGTTTTTAAATGTAAATATAGATAAGGCTAACTAGCTAGCTAGCCACTTAGCTAGCTAACAACTAAAAATGTTTCTAACAATTAAAAAGTTTATGGTGTTTAGGTTAAGAAGAAGCTAACACCATTACTAAAAAATGAATAAACATTTTTTTTTTCTGTATTAGGAAACTGCATTTTTTAAAAACTGTTTAAATTTTTTTACTTCCTGCTTCTTTACTACTTCCTTCTTTTACTTCCTTCACTTCCTGTTCAAGCTGTGCCGTGGCCACGCCCCTTGATTATTGTTAGCACCTGGTTCTGTTTACCTGTATATATATTATATATATATATTGTATTGCATTTTTTAACCATATAGGTCACTTTGTAGGGGTTCAGTTATTAAATGTGGCTCATCTGTTGCTCTGCACAAAGTTTTGGCACCCTTCTACCCCATCCATCATATTAGATAATGGACTGCTTGAATACTTTTCAAAGAATACATCATTAATCAGAGGTCCATCTTTATCAGCCCGAGCTTCTTTTCCTCTGAAATAGCATTCTCTCTCTTTCCACAAGAGCAATTAGCCAAACACTGCAGCACTTTAATGCACTGTATTACATAATCTTTTTTTTTTTTTCCTCTCCAGTTCCTCTGAGCTCTCAGACCAATTTTTCTGCCACTGAACGCTGTTGATTTGCAGGGGCAATATCCTGAGGTCTGCTGACCTTATGCGAATAAGAGATGTTCTCCTCTCCTACGTTCTCCTACAGCCAATGTTTTTTCTTTTAATTTGGCTGCGATTTGTTTACTGCACGGCCTCCAGGGGAAGCAACGAGCGCCGTTTCAATAGACCGATAATAATTATAGTTTCCTTGTTGTGCTTGTTTCACCCTGGAATTACGCCGAGTCGTTTACATTGGACACGATGGAACGGCGAAAAAAATCTGTGTATTACATGAATAATTTATCTCACGTCTGGCACACAGCAGCATTGTGTAGTAATGCTTTTAAAAGCGTTTGTGGTTAAGTCACGGTCTTCTCTGCTTCATGGATCTCTCTTTTTTTTTTGGCTAAAGAAGCTGACAGCGTGGTTCTATAATTAATACAGAATAGTAAATCAATGTACCTGGCTGTTCAGTCTGTCACTTTAAATGGGAGTCAATTAGTTTGCTTTGTATTAGAGATGACACTTTTGACTCTTTTCAATGACCTGAGTCAGTTCAGTTCAGCTAAATGATTCGTTCACAGATTTGTTCAGTCGCATGATTATGTCTCCGTCTAACGCAGATGACAAACAGTTTAAAAATAGCTAATAATTGTTGCTATTTTGTGTTATTTTATTATATTGAAAGCCTGAAAGAGACTCACTGAGCTTACTGACTCAAATGATTCACTGATTCACTGAATGACAGACGAGAGAATTTCAGACATGACTAAATGATTCACTGATTCAAACACTGACTCTTTGAATTAGCGAGGAATGAAACTCGGTCATGTTCGAAAAGATTCACTGATTCAAACATTGATTCGCTGAGTCAATTACTTAGCCAGATATTTACTGATTTAAACACTGACATGTCAGACAAGAGATGAGCAAGTCTTGGTCATGACCAAAATGATTCCCTGATTCAAACACTAACTCCATGAATCTCAGATGAGTAGATCTCTGCCAAGATTAGAAAAAAGATTCACTGATTCAAACACAGCTCCAATCAAATGAGTCTGAAAGAGACTCACTGAATTTACTGACTCAAATGATTCACTGATTCACTGAATGACAGACGAGAGAATTTCGGTCATGACTAAATGATTCACTGATTCAAACACTGACTCTTTGAATTAGCAAGGAATGAAACTCGGTCATGACCGAAAATATTCACTGATTCAAACATTGATTCACTGAGTCAAACACTGATTCCATGAATCTCAGATGAGTAGATCTCAGCCAAGATTAGAAAAAGATTCACTGATTCAAACACAGCTCCAATCAAATGTGTCTGAAAGAGACTCACTGAATTTACTGACTCTAATGATTCACTGATTCACTGAATGAAAGGGAAGAGTGAATCTCAGCTATGAATAAAAGATTCACTGATTCAAACACTGATTCACTGAATAACAGTTGAGTGAATCTTGGTTATGACTGAATGATTCACTGATTCAAACACTGATTCACTGAAATTCAGAAGAGTGAATCTTGGTCATAACGGAAAGACTTAATGATTTAAACACTGATTCACTGAATAACAGTTGAGTGAATCTTGGTCATGACTGAATGATTCACTGATTCAAACATTGACTCACTGAATGAGACAGGAGTGTATCTCGGTCATGATTCACTTCTTGCTAAACTAAACAGCTTTTAAACACTAAATGAGCCGTCCATCTTGTCTTGGTTAAGTAACTAACTTCATTTTCCATGTAGGTATTTTGCTAATGAGAAAAAATGTAATTAAATTATCAAAATTTTAGTAGTTAATTACATTGAGTAGCATTTTATCACAAAACCTTTAGCGTAATAATTAGCTACTTTTGTTAAAGCTGTTCATTGTTTCTAACAGAAAGTAAACGAGTAACTGAATGCTAAGTCAACGTTACGTAACGTAGTGTTTACTACTGCAGTGTTTTATAGCATTAATAAATATCTATCTATAACGTGTTAATGTTACGTTTTCTAATGTGGTGTTTAGTAGCTGACGCTAAAGTTGTGTTTAGTAGAATTTAATAGCAAATACAAGTAGCTGTGTTAAGTAAACGGTTAATGCTACATTTGACTTTAATCATGTGATTTACA
Organism: Pangasianodon gigas; assembly: GCA_022758105.1. Taxonomy (NCBI): domain Eukaryota; kingdom Metazoa; phylum Chordata; class Actinopteri; order Siluriformes; family Pangasiidae; genus Pangasianodon; species Pangasianodon gigas. The sequence continues at coordinate 29,119,733 of CM040461.1, forward strand.
GCAGCGTTTCGTGGATAAATTTCAGCTTCCTGTTACTGTTATCTGTTGTTTGTGTATTTCTTTTGGCGTACAGGTCCGGAGGTGATTACTCTGTCCTGCTGTAAACTCGGAGATAGTTTAGCGTAGAAAGTAAACGTGATGGAGACGATGTTTACGGGACGCGATGGACAGTGATTACACGCCAGATTTCAGTGGTGTGTGTCGTACAACTGCGAGTGAAACACAACAACACACACACACACACACACACACACATTACCATTACCATTCGAAGCAAATTTCGTTTCTCTAACAGCGTCCTGTTCCCTCTTTTACGCCTAAAATATAACATAAGCTTTTACTTCTCTACTTTACTCTACTTTGGTTTTTTGTTTGTATGTTTATTTTTTTCTCCTTTTTTTTTACATCAAACTTTATTTTATGTAACTTACTTACAATTAAAGAAGAAAAGAATAAATATTACTTTTATAAACCTTAATTAAACAAGCACTAACAAAATGTGCATTTAAAAAAATATATATTAATGAAAATTATAATATAAAAAAAATATTACTTGCACAAACACTAATAAAATCATGGTGATGCAAAATATAATTATTTTCAACATTATAATCACAATTTATAAATATAACTTTAGACATAAAATGTACTTTAGTTAATGGTTAACATGAAATTCAAGGACTTTTTGCTGCTTTTTGTTTTATTTTATTAAATAATTAATTACATTTTATTGTTTAAGCTACAAAGATTGAGTGTTTTATGAATATTTTTTTAAATTTTATCTTGAAGTTTTCCTTCTGCTATTTATTTATTTACTTAAATATTATTAATAAATGCATAAATACATATTTTTATTTATTTATCACGATATTATTATGAAGTTTATCTCCTATTTTATTGAAAACATGTTGAATTTATTGTATTTATTTATAATATTCCTTTTCACTCTTTTTATCCCAGAAGCTCTTTGCTTTTAAAACATCACCGAAACCTACAAACAGATGATTTTTTTATTATTATTATTATTATTATTATCTCTTTAACTATGATTATTATTATTATTATTATTATTATTATTATTATTATTATTTATAAGAGAGGATTATGTTTCAGTGCACAGGGTGAAGTACAGTGTTGAGAATATTCCTGTTGAAGTTAATCTCAGTATTAAGGTCACAGAACAGAGACAGGGCAGATGTCGGCCTCGTTAAAGTCCTAATCTGAGCTGCAGGCGTCCGGGACGTTAAACACGAGCGAGTTTAACTGATATTATTTAGTGTTTATTGAAGGAGAATAGCTGTGTTTGTAAAATGAGGTATATTAGAGGTAGAGAGAGAGCTGATGTACTGTATATATATTAGTGTTACTGTCTACTGAATTTCACTGGATGAAAAGGAAACGTTAAACACATGCACTGTAATAAATTGTTGTAAATTTTACAGTAATTTACTGTCAGTCTGGGTTTCCAGTAAAATATATTTACAGTAAAGTACTGTAATATCTTCATGTTGTATAAAATGACACATAACCCAGCACACTTGCTCATTTGGCTGATGCAGGATACAACTGAGCTGAAGGTTATGTGTGGTTAAGCCTTAACCACTGAGCCATAACTACACCACAACTGCACCACAACACCACCATAACTAGCTTGCATTGATTCAACTACTTCTAGCACTGAATTAACGCCACTAAAAGATTGCGATGAATCAGTGCAAGCTAGTCATGCTAGCTGTGATAGCTCAGTGGTTATGGGTTTGAGTTGCAGGTAAGAAGGTCATGTGTTTAAATCCCAGCACCACCAAACTGCCTTGACTGGATCTTTGAGCAAGATCCTTCAGCTCAGCTGCATCCTGCATCAACACACTGGGTTATGTGTTTTAAATGTTATTTTCTACTACGTATGATATTACAGTACTTTACTGTAAATATGTTTTACAGTTGTTTACTGTAAATTTTACAATACTATCTGCACAGGAAGTGTGTGTTTAGCGCTCCTATGTTCTCAGATAAACAAATGAATAATGTAAGAGCACGTCTCTCCGCTCTCACTCTGAAGCTTCTCTCGGAGAAAAGCGGCCGGTTTTCACTTCTCAGTGTGTGAAGAAAAGCCATTATATAACGTTTACCTTTTTATCAGTCGTGCAGCTGCAACTCACAGGTTTACATTAACACGCTCGTTACAGTCGTACGCTATCGTTTCCATAGTAACAGCTCGTTCACAGGGTCTTGGACGGTAACGGATAAAAAGCATAACGCGTCTTTTTTTTAAATCAATTAAAAATTGTAATTGTTGTTAAATTGCTGTGGTGTAAGAGGAATAAAACACTTGGGGGCATGCTGTTAGAGGAAAATAATCAGCTTTGGGGTGTGAAAAACAGCGCATAAGAAATAAAAATGAAACGTAGGAGCAGTGAAATGATTCTCATTTTACATTTTTTTTCATGTTCTAGTGTCTGAAGTGGAACTGGAACGATCTGATAACTAACCAAAACAATATATTATTAATGCGTCATAAAGTCATCATCATTTCGGCGAGTATCACAAAATATGCGTAAATTTTTATCTTTGGAATGGTTCATGCTAAGCTAGCAGGCATGCTAGCAATCTTAGCTGGTGTTAGTGATCTTGCCTGACCTCTAATCCTCTAATCCTCTAATATCGGACATGATTAGCTGGAAGCTTTGCGTAATATTAGCCTGAGAATCTCCATGCTAGCAATCTAGAAATCATGCTAGCTAACTTTGCTAATGTTAGTGATGAACCGATGGAGGTTGTGATATCTATGTTGTATATACACTGACACTTTTGTGTGTAGTTATATATAAATAATCCACTGAGGAAACGTCTCTGTAAATCAGTATCCTGACTCCGACTCAGCAAAGGCGGTTTGCTAGCAGAGGACTAGCGGGCTGTTAACTAGCAGCCTGGGAAGCTTAGCTTGATGGTTTATTATTATTTATTTTTGTTATATTTTTCTGTTGTTTAATGAATCACTAAAAGGGAAATCAGGACTCTGATACTGAAATCAGGCAATAAATGGAAACTAGCTTACTAGCACTTTGCTAGCATGCTAGTCAGAAGGTAACATTTACAAATTCTGGCATTTGTAATGAGGCTAAAGGTGAAGAGACGGCAATGTTCTAGGCATCGCTTATTTGTGTCATTGACATTTAAGTGTTGCTATAAACGGATTGATTGACGTGTCATCATTATATTACGACATTCATCGTTGTTATTTAATAAATTTTAAAAAATGCAATTGTTAGTGAATTTTTTGTCGTGTAAGAGGAATAAACACACTTGGAAAAGTTGTTATGGGAAAATAATCAACGTTGTCATGGTAACAGTAACTCTGCTTCAACTCTGCTTCATTTGTGTCGTTGATTATTATGGAGTGTTTTCTTCCTTACAAAATACATGTATGAGTGTGTAAAGAGTTTAACTCAAATGAATTTCTGTCGTGATTGTGATGTTAGGAGCTAAATTTAAAAAATAACAAGTCTCGAGGTTGTAAGGGTTAATCCTCAGGAGAGAGAGAATAATTAGTGGTTATGTTAAGTGTGTTAAGTCACTGTGGAGTAAAACATTAGCGTGCAGGTTAACTCATTAACACCGTGTGAGGATTCACAGCTCGACGTGAAGACGTTAAAACACGTCCATGTTTTAGATGAAATTCTGCTTATGGAAAATGGAAGCCCAGAGAATTTCGCTGAAACTCCAAAAACCAGCATTTAGCTCAGAATGACTCAACAAGTCTGTGAGTGTAAATGAGTAATGACTCGCGGCGCAGGAAGTCCTGAATAACCAGATAAGGATAATGACTTTATATCGGAATCGTTTCCTGTACTCCGCTTGATGCCATTGATCACAATTTATCACTAAAACAATCTGGAGAACATCTGCTTCTTGGATCTGCCACTTTATAACGATGAGAGCGTACAGCTTTTGTTAAGTGCGTTTGGAGAAACTCCAGTTAGTTCAAGATCTCTGTCTGTTCCATCAGCGAGTAATACACACGTGTTTGACGTTTCTTTTTCGTCCAGATGGAGTGTGTGACGTGGAAGTGTAATTCAGTAGATGGTAACACTCATTTATACATATATACATATATATATCAGCTCCCTCTCTACCTCTAATATACCTCATTTTACAAACACAGCTATTCTCCTTCAATAAACACTAAATAATATCAGTTAAACTCGCTCGTGTTTAACGTCCCGGACGCCTGCAGCTCAGATTAGGACTTTAACAAGGCCGACATCTGCCCTGTCTCTGTTCTGTGACCTTAATACTGAGATTAACTTCAACAGGAATATTCTCAACACTTTATTTCACCCTGTGCACTGAAACATAATCCTCTCTTATAAATAATAATAATAATAATAATAATCATTATAGTTAAAGAGATAATAATAATAATAATATATAATCATCTCTTTCTAGGTTTTGGTGATGTTTTATAAGCAAAGAGGCTCTAAGATAAAAAAAATGGTTAAAAACAAACTCCAGTTAACGATAATTTAGTGAAAATGTATTTCTCAGATAAAAATTCTTCACTGAAATACTGAGTAGTGTGATGAAGCAGAGTTACTGTTAATTACCACCATGAAGTTTTCCTATAACAGCACGTAAACAAGGCTTTTCTTTCCTCCTATAGCACATCAACAAATATAACATCAATCAAAACAAATGATGACAAAATGACAGATCGTAATTTTTATCCATTTATAGTTACATTTAATGTTCCATGTTTCTGTTCTCGCTTGTGTTACAGCAGCTATAAACAGTCGTTCTCTCATCAGCGTCTCTCTTTTCTTTTCTCTCTCTTCAAATTAATAAGACAAAAAAAAACTCAGCTTCTCATGTAACCAAGAAACCGCAAAGAAGCGTAAACTCCTCTGTCAGAAAACTTTTGGAAAAGTTACAGCTTTAACTCTGACTGTTAGAAAGCACTGACACTGGAGACTCCTTCCATAAATGTTAAATAAAGGTCTCTGTACTTTAAGAAAACTTCACCATATCAACTTTTACACACGTTCTTTTTAAAATCCATTTATTATTAGTGGAGCGTCGGCTGGACACGTCCCTGTGAATGAGCTGTTGCTATAGAAACGATAACGTATTAGAACGAAGGCATTAATTATAAACCTGCGCTACTGTCAGAGCTGCTGTTGTAGAGAATTAATCAACACCTTCTGACCAATCACAATGCAGATTATGTCCTGGTTTTTAATTGGTCAGCATTAATTGGATCCTCTGTAATCAGCTTCCTGGGAATCGTGGATTAGCGCAAATAAAGAGACTCAGCAAAAATGTCAGACTGACTTCTGCTCCCATTCGTTACAACTCCAAACCCCCTTTCTGAGTGTGTGTGTGTGTGTGTGTGTGTGTGTGTTCTCTTCTCCTGAGGTGATTGATGACCCATGTTCACAGTTACTTGTATTACTTGATGCTCTGTTTCTGGTCGATTCATGAAAGCTTGCATAAATAAATTGTGCTCTATTTTTCCTGTTTCAGGCTTTTTTAGGAAAACTTTTTCTTCAAATGCAAAAAGCTCTTTGCAAAATCACCGAGTTGTCTATCTGGATCTGGACGAGACTAAAATTATGAGTTGTTCAAAAACGCAGTGTGTAATTTGGTCTGTAACATCAACATGGCCGATCCAGACGGATATAAAATCACAGAGAAGCTCCTACGACCGGTGGAATTACCCCAAGTCACCTTTTAAATCTGCTCCGGTCCGAATAAGGCTTATGACACGTTTTTAGATTAAAGCCCTATTCGAACAGGATTAGTTTTACCCGGGAAGGTACTATATTCAAGAGAATCATCTGTAGTACTCTGTAGGAAACCATTAAACAAAGTGAAAATTCACCAATAAAAGAAGTTTAAACTGTAAAAAAAAAGTTTAAATAAATAATCTTAGCCCTTTAAATATTCACTACATCCACCTTTCTAGGTAAAAGATACAGACTGAAGGTACTAAAGATGCACCGTTGATGGAACCACTCCACTGACATCCAGTTTAGTACCTTTTTTTCTGAGAATGTAAGAGAAAAGAGTCGTAAATTATAGAACCAACTATAAATCAAGTCTAAATCAGTCATACTGCTCCAATTAAAAATGACATTACACCAAAGCTGCTGTGGAAAAACAAATCCAGTCTTTGATTCTGAACTGAAAAATAAAGATGGCTCTTGAAATGAAGAACCTGTTTCACATTTCCGCCGTCGGTGCTATTAAAAAAAAAAAAAATCCAGTTTTCACAAATACTGCTGTGAGAAGCTGGAACATCTTCAGTGACTCTTAACCTCCTCAGAGGTCAAACTGCAGCAGGGAGCTTTAATTGGCTATTTACCTCCGAATCTAAGCTAACTTCAGTCCACACAAAGCACATTTTCTCTTTTGTGAAAGTTTTTCTTTATGTTCTAAACACAAAACAATGCTCAAGGTTCTTCACGGATCTTTCAGGAGCTTCGGCAACAAACAGCTGAAAGATGGGAGTGTATTGAGTGAAGAGAAAGGCTTTAAAACACGTATTGATGTTTTTCATGCGCCTTTGAGATTATCACCCCAATTTCGACTCCTCCAACCAAAACATGGTTAATAATTCATGAGCGGGATAAGCAACGGCCTGTAAAAAAATACCTCTCCTGCCTAAGTGGACATGTTGTTCCCTTTCCGAGCAATCTCTCACGGCTCGGTTCCACGGTGTCAGACATTCACACGTTGCCTTCCTGTTTGCTCTGTCCTTCAAATCGATAGGCTGCTGACAGTTTAATGGCCTGCTCGCTGTGTAATCTCCACGGAGCTCTAATGTTTCGCAATGAAACGCGATTACGCTGACCGCAAGCGTGGGCATCTGCACTTCACTCCTCCATTAGGGAAGTCTCCACCAAGACCAGACTGCAATGCGATGGCCACACTTCTTCTCACTCGTACACCAGGGTCCAAAAAGTCTGAGCTCACTACCAAGAACTGATTTTAATCAGGACGGAGGAGAACCACTGAGAATTTAATACTGGAACTGTTCACATCGCTAAGCAGACGTAAGACATGACTACAGACTGCAGCGCTATTCAGGAGTTATGTGGGAGTTACACACATGGGAGCAGAGTTTGTCTAAAACATAGGCGTGTTTCAGTTATATACGATTCTGCAGTTAGATGCGATTCTTTATTTATACGAAATTCTGCAGTTATACGTGATTCTGCATTAATACGCAATTCTGCAGTTATATAGGATTCTGCAGTTAGATGCGATTCTGCATTAATACGAAATTCTGCAGTTATATAGAATTCTGCAGTTATATAGAATTCTGCAGTTATACACGATTATGCATTTATACGAAATTCTGCAGTTACACGATTCTGTAGTTATATGCGATTCTGCAGTTATACGAAATTCTGCAGTTATATGGGATTTTGACGCACGTTTCTCTTCGGCTCGAGTGAGGAGCTGTATTAAGTTCAGTGCCACTATCAGACCGTTTAATATAACCACAATATGTCACGCTGAAATTTATAAATTTGTGCTTTAGCTGTAAATACACTCCAAAACACTATGGAATGTCAACTGAGACAATAATAAATACATAAATAAGCCACTATTCATTTATTCATTCATTCATTAAAAACATCGTCCCTTTAGAGTACTTACTTTTATATTTTCCATTATAACCTCGATTTAATATCTAATGGCTTTGTTAAGTTGTTGCGCCCGAGTCAGAGCACGATCTAAAAAAATAAATAAAATGTAAAATAACAGCATGTGCTGGACCAAGTGCTATTTTAAGATCTAATTTGATGCTTTAACTCTATGCTCTAACGTGATAATTACTAGGGCTCTTCATGCAGCAATATCATGCAGCAATATATTCGCCATCTATTCGATTTATTTCAACGCCCGCCTTCTTCTCGTTCATATATCATCATATTAATGTTTTTATTTTCATTTTTAAATTGCTTTTATGTTACATAATAATGTATCAGAATACATTTGACAGCAAAGAAGAAAGTTCCCATTTTTTATACCTGATTTTTTTAGGGTTTTAAGGTGAGTGTTTGTGTTTAAAGGCGATGTTGAAAGCCTCGTGGAGATGTGGAAATCTCAACGCGGAGCTCAGGAAATCCACTCAGGCATGTGCGTAACCCGACTCTGAATACCAGGAACTTTCCCCATGTGAATACTGATGTAGCTTTTGGACTTAAGTCACCGACTCTGAACAACCCAATCTTTTTTTTAACATTATTGCTGGAAGGATATATTCTTCTTACCAAAGGAGTGGCGTCAAAGAACCAGGTGGATCAGAGAAGGAACAAAGGTTAAGACTCAGGATATCCTTTTAGATTCTTATTCAGGGTGCGGTAATGGCCAGAGGCGTAGTGTGAACAGAACTGGATAAAAAAGGTTGAGCCTTGGAGGAGTGTTTTATTCACATAGTGCGTGAATGGAATGAAGAGAGAGAGAGAGAGAGAGAGAGAGAGAGAGAGAGAGAGAGAGAGATGAGAGCTGGTGAGACTGCCGAGCTGCTGTGCACAGTGGGACCGGGTTTTCAGCACCGTGTTGGAGTTCTGGCTCTCTCCGGAGAGTGTGTGTGGAGGAAACAGCAGGAGATGGGAATTAGAGCTTTAGAGTCAAACACACTCCCATATTACTCCTCTCTTTCTTTTTCAGATCCTTCAATGTATGCACCCAATTCCTACCAGTCTGTGCTCGCAAATACAATATTCTTTGCTGCAATCTGTTGGTGGAGCACCATCGGAGCTGGCGAGGTGAAGAAGCTGAATAAGCTAATCAGGAAAGCTGGCTCAGTCCTAGGCTGTAAACTGGACACCCTGGAGATGGTGGTGGAAAGGTGGATGGTGGACAAAATGGAGAGGATCCTGGACAATAGCAAACATCTCCTCCATGTCACACTGACCAAACAGCAGAGCTTCTTCTCCAGCAGACTACAGCAGCTTCACTGTAACAAGGAAAGGTACGAGAAGTCATTCTTACCTGCTGCTATCTGACTCTACAGTGAGGTTGAGGAGCTGTGTGGACGTTGGAGATGATGGACATGTCTACTGATTTTGCACAACCAACTACTACACTGCATATTGCACAACAATTTTTACATTTTTACATTCTTACACACACACACTGCCACTTTACTTCCCTGTTGCTCTTGTGTTGTGGCTGTTGTGACACCAGATTTCCCCTTTAATAAAGTACTCTATTCTATTCTATTCTATTCTATAGAGAGAAGTCCTGTTCTGATCCCTCTCTCCGTTTAGCTGCTAGTCAGGAGGATTTGAGATGATCAGATGATCTTCTCCGTCTTCTCAGTGCTGCCATTAACAAGATTCATTCCATAAATGTGAAGAATATCACATCACATCATCATGTGCAGTACTGCCAAAGCCAATACTAGGAAAATGATAAACGATATTTTTCTATTTTGTTAACATCCTCCCTCCAGCCCTTTTCAGAGGACAATCGACTGTATAGAGTTACATTTATTTTGAAATGTGAAAAAGCAACTGAAAAAAATAAATAATGATGATAAATAAATAAAGAAGTTAAGAAAATAAAAAGAAATATTGAAGTTAAATTTTTGTTACATTTAAAATAAATAATTAAAAATAAATTTTAAAAAGAACTATGTTTGTAAAAAAAATAATAAAATTAAATAAAAATAATAAGTTAAAAAACTATAGAAATTATTATGCGCCCATCAACACATCAAACATAATTTGGCAACAAAACAGAGCTGAAAAAAAGAGAAAAACACACGGAAATAAGACTTCAATCTAGAACCCTTAAAAGTTCTTTGATTTCTCTGATTCCCTAAAGGTTCTATATAAGATCTCATCGAGAGAACCATTAAGGAATGTTTTTATGTTTTTCTAAGCATGTGTTTAGGAAAGGAAGAAGCTGAACACCTGGAGAACGTGTGGACAGGAAGCAGATCTCCGGAACAAATTCTGCTTCCTTTCCACTCGTACAACAAAAAGTTACATCTAGAACCATAAACATTTCTGTGCTTAGTCTCTCTGGAGGAAACATTCTGCGTGGAACCGTGTAGAGAGCGAAGGCAGAACCTTTTTTTCTATCTATCTATCTATCTATCTAGCTATCTGTCTATCTGTGTATCTAGCTAGCTATGTATCTATGTAAGACAATAAGGAAGTGAAGTTACTATTATCTCCTGAACTTGATTATTTTCCTATAACAGCATGTCTGAGTGTGTTTTTTTTTTTACCATGTAGAATTTTTTATTTATTAAAGAATATCATACTTTTTATCCATTTATAGTTACATTTAACATTGGTGAAACAAGTTCGTTCCTGTTGTCAATGTTATAGCAGCTATAAACAGTCGTTCCCTCACCAGCCTCTCTTTATTCTCTCACTTGAAGTTAATAAGACAAAAAAAAAAGCAGTTTATCGTGTTACTGAGAAACCGCAAAGAAGCGTAAACTCCTCTGTCCTGACGATGTCGGAAAACTTGAAGTTACAGCTTTACCTCTGACTGTTACAAAGCGCTGACACTGGAGACTCCTTCCATAAATGTTACACAAACTTACACTTACAGAAAACTTCACCATATCGATGATTATTTAAATCTGTTTATTATCAGAGGAGCGTCTGCTGTACACGTCTCTGTGAATGAGCTGTTACTATAGAAACCATAACATAACAATTAATCAGCACCTACTGACCAATCAGAATCCAGAACTCAATAGCACCGTGATGTAAGAGCTTATGGTTATAATGCTAATAATTTCAGTAGATATAAATTCCACACTGAACTTCAATGTTTCCGGTTCTTTATTCACTCACAGCACTCGTTCCTCCTTCAACAGATCAGCAAAAATAAGACTCGAACCTGACTTCCAATAAACGTCATGATTTACTGATTCTTCACATTTCTTTAGCATGTTTTCCCCTTTATCTGCCCTTGTGAGAACGTTAGCTATTTCTTCCTCCACTAGTTCAGAGACGCTCGGTTCCCTGGAGTTCTCTGTGATAAATGACACGTCCACTGCTGTTTATCAGGCAGATCTGCCCATCCAGCCAACGAGTTCTCATCTCACACCTCCTCTTTCTTTCTTTCTTTCTTTCTTTCTTTCTCTCTCCTCCATGCCCCTAAATGGAGAGGAAAAGAAGAAGACGAGTAAAGCGTAAAGTGAATTTTCATTCCTCACTGGAGACTCCAGCGTTGCTCCTGGGCTGTAATGGGAGCCATTTTCCGCTCGCCGTCTGTCCCGAAGGGAGCGCTGTGTTTAATGCGCTAAAACAAATTACATTCTCCTCACTTAACACTGAGTTTGGAAATGGCAGAAAAATGGAAAAGTCTTTAGCGCTTGTACTGGATGTTTTTGTTTTGGAAGGAAGGATAACACGTTTTAGGCGTCTGACAGACAAATTGTTTTGTCTAAATGGATAAATCAAATTCAGAAACATTTCCCGGCTCTGCGTTCTCGATCTGCTGGCAGGATAATTGGCACTTTAGCTCAGCGGTGCGAGACGATTCTGTCTGTAAGAAGGAGGCAATTTTCAGATCATTACAACAACAACACTTTTATAATAATAATAATAATAATAATAATAATAATAATAATAATAATAAACATTGTATATAAAATGTTAAATTAATAACTACAAGGAACATTAATTTTAGAAATTATTCATTTCTACTCTTAACATATAACATTGCTTATAGTAGGTAACTATTAGCAAATGTAAAATTATTAATATAAATTATATTAAATTAATAACTAGTGAGAAATTAAAGTAATAACTCATAGGTAGATGAGATTAGATTAGATTCAACTTTATTGTGATTATTGTGCAGCATGCGAGTTCATTAGAATTAGCATAGTTAAATTGCTAGCTGGAATGATGTTAAATTAGGCTAGCTTCTACTAAATATGTTAAATTAATAAAATATATAAGCTTTATAATCTTTTTTTTTCATCCAGAAAGCTCAGAAATTTCATTCAAATCAAAATCTACATCTGTGAAATTATTGTATTTATCATACGTGGATTCAGACGTTTTGTTCCTACAATGAAAAGAAACCTAGCTTTTTAAAATATTTTTTAGGATTTTATACTTTTTTCTTAATTCTTTTAAACTTTAAACCCAGTACCAAGAACTATATGTATATAATCTGTAATTAAAGCTAAAGCAACACTTTCCTCAGCTGATCCTAATTAATTAACTAAAAATACATTTAAAAATCAAATCAAATGTAAAACTATTGACTGAGACAGATCTCTAGTAGTGAGAGAAATCCTCTTATTAAATCTTTATACATTTCTTTAGACGTTTCTATCTGGTCATTTGTCAGAGACTATTTGCTTTGTAAAGCTTTTAAACTAAAAAAAAGTTCATTAAACACAAGAAAATCATCAGCTCCCAAACGACGAGCTTTTGATGAAAGGATGTAGGAGTCTGATGGCTGTTGTTCTGGATTTAAATCTAATCAAACTGTGACCTGAGGCGAAATGAATAGCTCTCCTGTCACATTCTCTGTGCTTTAACTTCACACTGAGCTTTAAACACTCATTATCAGAGTCACTACACTGAGGCGAACTACACAACTGCACAACTGAACTCCACACAACTGGTTTTATTTCATCACAGAGTAATAGCTGATCCTTTATTAGAGTTCTGATGCAATAAAACAGTAATATACGGAGTTATTCTGTATATAACACCACTCAGGGAGAACGTATTTCAGAGCCTGAGGCCATCGCAGGTTTATATTAATGCACTCGTTCTAATACCTTATGGTTTCTATAGTAACGGCTCATTCACAGAGACGTGTACAGCAGACGCTCCTCTGATAATAAACAGATTTAAATAATCATCGATACGGTGATTTTTTTTTTTGATACGATGAAGGAGATTGTAAGTTTGTGTAACATTGATGGAAGGAGTCTCCAGTGTCAGCGCTTTGTAACAGTCGGAGGTAAAGCTGTAACTTCAAGTTTTCCGACATCTTCAGGACAGAGGAGTTTACGCTTCTTTACGGTTTCTCAGTAACACGATAAACTGCTTTTTTAAATCTTATTAACTTGAAGAGAGAGAAGAAAGAGAGGCTGGTGAGGGAACGACTGTTTCTAGCTGCTATAACGTAAGTGAGAACAGGAACTAACTTGTTTCACTGACATTAAATGTAACTATAAATGGATAAAAAGTATGACGTGTTCTTTAATAAATAAATGTGGTAGATTTAATGAACACACCAAAATGTGAAAAGTCATACAGCATTGTATTAATAATAATAATAATAATAATATTAATAATAATAATAAACACTTTCCTCTTCCTCACACTGTAGCATGTGTTTAATAAACAGATGTGTGACTGAAGTGTGTGTGTGTGTGTGTGTGTGTGTGTGTGTGTTTCACAAGTAGCTCAAATCAATACAAAATTCATCTTCCCTCAAGTGTCTGAGAGAGTAACACACACACACACACACACACCACAAGTGTGAACATTCTGAACAGGTTAAACAGCATATAATAATAATAATAATAATAATAATAATAATAATAATAAACACTTTCTTCTTCCTCACACTGTGTTTAATAAACAGATGTGTGACTGAAGTGTGTGTGTGTGTGTGCGTTTCACAAGTAACTCAAATCAATACAAAATTCATCTTCCCTCAAGTGTCTGTGTAAACACACACACACACACACACACACTAAACACATTAAACAGCATAGAACTACATTTTTTTCTTTCTTTCCCCTAATTATCTGAATCTTCTTTCAATTCAGTTCAGTGTTATTTGTATAGCACTTTAACAACGGACATTGTCACAAAGCAGCTTTACAGAAATATATAAACTCAGGATATAAATTTTAAATGTATAAATTTATCCCTAATGAGTGAGCCAGAGGTGACGGTGGTGAGGAAAAAGTCCCTGAGATGATATGAGGAAGAAACCTTGAGAGGAACCAGACTCAAAGGGAACCCATCCTCATCTGGGTGACACCGGATAGTGCGATTATAAATCATTCCCTTCTATAACTGTGTACTACATGCACAAATAGTGCAGTTGTGTAACCAGGAAATTCATTATAGTTTTCACATGAAGTCTGTTTTGTTGAAGTTATCAAATGTTCACTGATGGAGACTTGAGTGTAAAACAGCTTCGTGGCAAATTGTAGTCCTAAAGCTATCATAGCAACTGTAGTCCTAAGACATCTTCATGGTTTCTAAGTGGAAGCATCCTCAGTAATCTCAGTGATCTTCAGGCTGTGTGTGTTGGAGACCATCCTCAGGAACAGCGAGTGAGTTCCAGGGGATGAGAACTCCAAGCTGAAGTAGGGCATCAGGATGGATCAGGCAGATCCGGAGAGCAGAAGGAGTCAGGATCACTGATATCTCAGGAGTAGCATGTGTAGCTCGACAGATAGATAGAGAGAGAGAGAGAGAGAGAGAGAGAGAGAGAGAGAGAGATCATTAGGTATGCTAATTGTCACATAATGGTTAAGGACAGTGTACACTGTGTGTAGAGTGCAGACAGGGACTCCGGTAAGACTAGCTATGACAGCATAACTAAAACAGAGAGCCAGAAGGTAACACAGACACGAGGGCGCCCTGGGACATAAAGCAGCAGCCACTCCACCGTCAACAAACCTTCTTTCTTTCTTTTTTTCACTCATGTACTTCTTTTGTTTCTTTACACCTGATGGTGACTTAGTTAGAATAATTTGTTAGAATAAAGTCTCCTATCCAGTGAGACTTTATTTCTTTCTTTATTTAAAAAAAAAAATTATTTTCTTTCCTAACAACTGTGACTTTCTTTGTTTCTTTGGTGTTTTCTTATTTCTTTATTTCTTTTCTCTTTCTTTAATTTATTATTATTTTATTTAATTGTTTGTATTTAATTTTTCTAGTTACTGTTTTTTTCTCTTTCCCATACTGTGAAATCACTGTAAAATGATACTCCTTTGCTATAAAATAAGTGTTATTTATCTTCTGACCATCTAACATCTGATACTGACTAGAAGAAGAACATTTACATTCGCGGTGTTTATCAGACGCTCTGATTCAGACGTACAGACGTGTTCGTTGCTCTGTTTGGAAATTATGCGTGTCCGTATGTTAGTGCAGATCATCTCACGTCTAAAGATAAAAACAAGCGAATGTAATGCCAGGAACCGGAGTCAGTGCTGATACAGAAGTAAACAGATGAGAGAAAGCTAACACATTTATTAATGTTCATGCCTAGTGTTCACTCTGGTGTTTATTGAAGAAGGACACGGAGATGTTCAGATAATCAGGAGAAGTTCAGTCCAGGACAGAGACGAGTCTCATGCCGGGGTTCCTCGTGGTGAGTGGAGTCGAGTCATGCTGGAGGCTCAAAAGGCTTGAGGTGTGTTTAGGGAATGCTCTGTTTTGGGTTTTGTTTTCAAACCTACAGGACACAGCAATGGAGTAACGTGGGTCATGATAAGCTGCTCTTACACGGTATGAGTTTCATCCTGATTTTGTCCTGTAGCAGAAAGTTGAAATTGGTGGTGTTAGAATGTGCAATATGGTGACTTAGTGCCATGAAGTTCTGCCCATGTAGTATTAAAATCTCAATAAAGTATTGATGATGGTAAAGTGTAAACAAAACATGACATTAGAAAGAAGCCTGGTTTGTTGATTTGTAGCAGCCGAGAGAACATCTATTTACAGTTTTCTAATAACACCAGCGATGCAGGATGGAAGGAAATACAGGAAGAATTACAACTTCTAGGTGTGCAGCTAGCTAATTAGCAAACATACGCTCTGTCCAAACATGTCATGTTTATTTACCATCATGATATCATGAAAATATTTCATGCTTCCTATCCTAGCAAAAGCTGATTTCTGGATCACGCTGATTGATGACATATGCAGCGTAGTATGTAGTCATTTTCTTTCATCACAGGTCTATCGTTAGAGGATCTTCATCGTATAATCTGACATGGAGAACTCACGCTATCACACCATCTGTTATAGAATTCAACCCAGACTTTACTGCAATAACCTCATACAGTGCGATTAGTAATAACCTTAAAAGATTGCTTAAATCTGGCTTTAGGAAGATTAAAAATAATTGCGTTTTGGATTTGTTGTGAGGATCCATTGACCACCAGGAGTTGCAGTCCTCAAGGGTCTGAACTAGCACCTGATTAGCGAGAAATGTTTGAATCCTCCAGTATGCTGTTCTACAGTTATAAGACGAATGATGAAATAAGAAATAATATGGAAGAATGATGGCAACTGTTGCATGTGAGTCGATTTAAAGACACAATAAAACCCCCTGTTGTGATAGACAGCCATCGACGCACTCGTCCTTACAAACAGCAGCCCTCCTAATTATTCATTCAGCACAGATGTCTATTTTTTTTTCCTCATACACAATGGCAGGATGTTTTCCACATGCTGTTAACCTCATAAACAGGCGCATGAATAAATGGCTGCCTCCTGCAGGGAGGAATGTGGTAAAATCACCTGGAATATAACTTCAGATGGTGGTGTGCTGAGCTAAACGAGCTCTCAGCCACAATCATGAGTTTCTCACACAGATCGTGATGAGCAATAACGCTCGCCATATTCCCGTGGCATGTATACACACCCACTCTGAATTACACACAAATGTCAGTGTGTTTGCCAGAGCGGCTCGGAGCCTCTGCTTGTTCCAGTAATGTATGACATTTCACACCATCTGCTGGCTATGACTCTCTCTCTCTTTCTCTCTCTCTCTCACTTTCCTCTATTCTCTCACACTCTTGCCATCCCATCATCTCGGCCAAACAGCCTATTTAAAGTGACATGTAATTCAGCACGAGGGTGGCCCGCAGAAATGAGAGTGTGAGCAAGACTCTCCTTCTGTGCTTATTGGGAAAGATAGATGACTCCTGTTTACCATGGCGGCTCCTGAGCTGGAAACACTGCGTAAGCACAAAGCACCGAAACACTGAAGGATTTAACCCTCATGTTCTGTTCAGGTCCAAATGGAAAGATGGACCAAAAGGTACAAACTTCAGGAAGGGTGGTGTTTGGCTGCTCGGGTGTGTCCTAGCCTAGCAATCATCAGTGTGTGTTTCTGTTATTGTAGTGCTCTGGTCATTATTTTGGAGTTGAACATAAATCTTTTAGCTTATACCATCAATCACCATTGAGGTTCCAGAGGTTCGTTTTTGCCAGTTTGATTTTTAGTGATAATCTTTAAAACTGATAATACTGACTTATGGTCAGCTATGAGATTGTTCAATTTAAAATAAAAAAGCATTTAATTATTGAAGACTGATTTGTCATGCAGCAGAAATGGATGAAATTGCAGGTAACAGAAGTTTTATTTAAAATGCAGGCAGACAAATCCAAAGGGTTAGGCAAAATCGTAATCGGAAAACAGGCGATGGTCAGGTGATCAGCAAACTACAAGAAGTAGGAAAGACTACGGGCAAAAACCAGAAAACCAGAAACAAGATCAATACCAGAGTATAATATACATTATAGCAAGATACAACAGGCTTGGTAATGACAGCTATGAGACACTGAGCGTATACTTTGCAGTGAGGTTGTGAAATGAGAGTCCTTTAGTCCTGTGAGGGTGTAATTGAGTCCAGGTGTGTGCAATCATGACGCAGAACGTGAGAGACTTCCTGATGGATAGGTGTTGTAGTTCTCAGTGGCCATCATTTCAGTGTTTCATGAACCAGAACCCCTTTAGCAGAACTCAACAATCAGAAATGTCACTGTAGTCATAGGAATATATGGTGTGTGAATCAACATCCTGCATTGAGTGAAAGCGCCAACATTATTGAAAATTAATAATAGTTAACCAGAAGTCTGGTGAAAAATACAGCAATGATGACAGGAAAAGGATAAAAGTGAATGGAAAGTGAGTCCATGACATCATTCACAATGTATTACGGGAAAAATAATTCTTTCTCTCGAAGTAGACGAGAAAACAGAAGAATTTTCTCCAAGAAAAGGCGGTGGAGAAAATGGACTGGAAAAAAGTGGGTGTTGCCTGTTGAGCTCTATTCTAGTGTTTCAAATCACATGGCATTTGTGACTCAGGAAGTAATGCTGCGATTATCAGAAAGAAAAAAAAACAATTAGAACATCCCTCCAACTTTTCCCACTTCTCCGGGTTGGAATTTTTGTGACACCATTTCAGCATGTGCATCAGAAAGAGCAGGATGCTTTTAGGCTATTTAGAAGTCCTCAGTTTCTATTTCTAAATACAGGAGAATAATTCAAAGGTTAATTACTTTGGTTCTGTGTGTTTTTTTCAGTGCTGTTAATATTAAATTACGGTCGCTTACAGCCTGCAGCCACTTATAGAATTAAACAAAATAAAAAATCAAACACCTGTGCATTTAAAAAAAAACTATTGGAGAGATTTTATGAGAGTTGAAGCCAAACAAGCATGAGCTCACTGTAAACGTCCACTTTTCTGACCTTAAGTAAAAATAGTCTTGAACATTGCATAAGACCTAAAGGACATGAGCTGTACTTCCTCACGGACAATGCTAGTGACACCTACTAGTTCTATGACAGTGACATCACTAGAGTAGCCCATCTAACAGATTGTCATGTAGCTGTGGACGACTGGACATCCTGTAATGTTCTTAACATAAACAGAGACAAAATAGAAGTTGTTGGTGGTGGTGCTGATAGTTCTTACAAATTTACAGATACAAAACTAGTAAAAATGTAGAAATCTATGTAGAACAATTAGCTAGAAAATGGCTAAGAACATTTCTACACCTTCATCTACACCTTCTACACCGTCACACTTGTCACAAAGCTATTTCTGCATCAGAGTCTTGATCTTCAAAACCATCAGAATGTAACGTTACCATGACAACCACCATCTTTTCCTCATTAAAATGTTAAATGTTATCAGAGCTCTCGATGTTATTAGTCCAAAACCAGATTATTACCTTATTTACTGACATGACCTTCTGAGCTTATATGTAAATGTAGCCCCGCCCCCTGAATCAGTTTTATACAGATGTGGGTTTTATTTGTTCATTTTTCCGTGTTTATGAAAGCATGATTAATTTAATATTCTACTCTGAAGTACTTTCATTAAGAGGAGTGCTAAAGGTGTGTTAAAGGTATTTAAATAATAAAGTGCCCTGAGTGCTGTAGCTATAACTCATAATAAATAATTAGCCTCATTAAATCATGCACCTTAATCATTTGGAACTGGGATTAAAATTAAAATCATGCATTTGTAATGAGTTTATTAGTTAAGTCAGATGATTAAAGCATCAATTCTTAATTGAGAATAATAAGAACAATGATTTGTGAGATAAAGCCTTTGAGTTTTATAACAGTGTCATCTCCCAGCAAGACAAACAACAGGAAGTTTACGAAGAGTCAATACAAACATGGCTAGATCATTAAAGACAAATGATTAACTCCTAACACTACAACTAAACAACCATTAAACAATCATTAAACAAATGACCACATGACTATAATGCTAACTAATACTTTTCATATGTTATCGCTAATGTTATATTAGCACTGAGTTAACAGCAGTGACCCTGATGCCACTATGATGCCACTATGATGTCTGTATAATGCTGCTATAATACACTATGATTCCACTGGAGTGCAACTCAAATGCAGATAAATATGACACTATAATATCATTAAAATGCCTCTAGATTGCCACTAGAAGGCCTTTATAATGCCATTATAATGCCACTATGATGCTGGAAGAGTGCCTCTGTAATACTACTATGATGTCACTAGAATGCCACTATAATTCTGTTATAATGTCACTATGATGTCACTAGAAAGCATCCATAATGCCATTATGATGCCAGTAGAATGTCGCTTAAATGCCACAACAAATCTGCTTTAATGGTATTAGAATGGCACTATAATAGAATGTCTTTATAATGCCTCTCTAATACCATTATGATGCTGCTAGAATGCCTCTATAATGCCAATATGATGCCACTAGAATTCCATTAGAATGCCTCTATAAGTCTGCTATAATGCCACTAGAATTTCATATCAATGCCTCTATAATGCCACTCGAATGCAGCTCGGTTGCCACTATGATGCCACTACAACGCATCTATAATGCCAATATGATGCCAGTAGAATGCCACTAGAATCACAGTATAACGCCACTTTGATGTCACTTGAACACCATTATAATGTCACTCTAATCCCATTACAATGCCTCTAGTATGCCTTTATAATTCCACTATGATGCCACTAGAATTCCACTAGAATGCCTCTATAATGCCACTATGATGAAACCAGAATTCCACTAGAATGCATCTATAATTCCGCTATAATGCCACTAGAATGCAGCTCAATTGCCACTATGACGCCACTAGAATGCATCTATAATGCCACTATGATGCCAGTAGCTTGACACTAGAATTACAGTATAATGCCACTTTGATTGAAACTTTAATGCTGCTAGAATATCACTAGAGTGCCTCTAGAATGCCACTATGATGTGCTGATATGCCTCTAGAATGCCACTATGATGTGCTGATATGCCTCTAGAATGCCACTATGATGTGCTGATATGCCTCTAGAATGCCACTATGATGCCACTTTAATGCCTCTAGAATGCCACTATGATGCCGCTGATATGCCTCTAGAATGCCACTATGATGCCGCTGATATGCCTCTAGAATAACACTATGATGCTGCTGATATGCCACTAGAATAACACTATGATGCCACTGACATGCCTCTAAAATGTCACTGATATGCCTCTAGAATAACACTATGATGCCACTGACATGCCTCTAGAATAACACTATGATGCCGCTGATATGCCTCTAGAATGCCACTATGATGCCGCTGATATGCCTCTAAAATGCCACTATGATGCCACTTTAATGCCTCTAAAATGCCACTATGATGTGCTGACATGCCTCTAGAGTGCCACTATGATGCCACTTTAATGCCTCTAGAGTGCCACTATGATGCCACTTTAATGCCTCTAAAATGCCACTATGATGCCACTTTAATGCCTCTAGAGTGCCACTATGATGCCACTGACATGCCTCTAGAATGCCACTATGATGCCACTTTAATGCCTCTAGAGTGCCACTATGATGCCACTGACATGCCTCTAAAATGCCACTATGATGCCACTGACATGCCTCTAAAATGCCACTATGATGCCACTGATATGCCTCTAAAATGCCACTATGATGCCACTTTAATGCCTCTAGAATGCCACTATGATGTGCTGACATGCCTCTAGAATAACACTATGATGTGCTGACATGCCTCTAGAATAACACTATGATGTGCTGACATGCCTCTAGAAAAACACTATGATGCCACTGATATGCCTCTAGAATGCCACTATGATGCCACTTTAATGCTACTGTAGCACAAAGCATTCCAGATGGGCCCATATGCTTGTCCTGACCTCTCTCGCTTTTCTGTGTGTATCTGTTTGTATACCCTCACTTAGAAGGAACTGAGAAGGAATGCAAAAGAATGTAAACTTTATAATTAATGAAAAATGTAGTGTATAATTTGCATAGTCATATCATTAACAAAGACTTCAAAGAAAACAAGTTATTTTGACTTAGTTGTTCCTGTGGCAGCAGTGAAAAAAACAGAACTAATGTACACACTGAGAT
>CM040461.1:29145498-29158172 GCA_022758105.1 Pangasianodon gigas
AAAGACACGCCCACAACCTACCTGTTTTTCCTCATCTGTCTCTCTCAAAGACACGCCCACAACCCACCTGTTTTTCTCATCTGTCTAACTCAAAGACACCTGTCCTTCTCATCTGTCTCTTCAAAGACACGCCTAACCTGTCTTTCTAAAAGACATGCCCACAACCTACCTGTCCTTCTCATCTGTCTCTTCAGACACACCCACAACCCACCTGTCTTTCTAATCTGTCTTTCTAAAAGACACACCCACAACCCACCTGTCTTTCTAATCTGTCTTTCTAAAAGACACGCCCACAACCTACCTGTTTTTCCTCATCTGTCTCTCTCAAAGACACGCCCACAACCTACCTGTTTTTCCTCATCTGTCTCTCTCAAAGTCACACCCACCCATCTGTCTCAAAGACACGCTGTTAGACTTGAACATGGACAAACAAATCACGCTGACAGACATGAGCAGGAGTAGATCAGTGCAATGATCCGCATAACACCAATCAAAGAAGAGTGTGTGTGCGTGTATGTGTGTGTGTGTGAGCGTGTGTGTGCGTGTGTGTGTGTTTGGGCCAGCGCTGGCCCTCAAGCCCTTATCGATGTCCCCTCTGCTGTGTGTCATACAGACGGCCGTGTGAGAGATAATTCATCACAACAACAGACAAAATCAATGAGCTTCTCACAGACTCAGCTAATTAATGAGATCTCTCAGAACGTCCCTAGTGATCGACGACAATACATATAGTACTGTGTGTGTGTGTGTGTGTGTGTGAGTGTGTGTGTAGAGAGAGAGAGAGAGATTGTGTTCATAATAAAGTGAGAGTTGGAGTGGAGGCAGTGTGGACTTCAGAGTCAGCATTATTAGAAATGAATTTCAGAATATTTTTTGAAGCAATATTAAAGTGTGTGTGTGTGTGTGTGTGTGTGTGTGTTATATAAAAACATACTATAAAGAGCAAAAATCCATGACCTTTTAAAAGTGTATCTAGTCTCTCAGCATCATGATGTTTTTATCTGAATTAAATAATTCTATTATTTAATGTGTAAATAGTAAAATAATAATCTAAGGTAAAATGTATATAAAAATAGGGTGCCTAGATTTCTGCACAGTTCTGTATGGAGCTGAATTTAATGATATTTAAGCAATATAAAAAAAGATAGTTATAACAAAAATATAAACAATAAATAAACACATAATAAATATTGTTATTATTCATATAAAACAATAATAATTATTATTATTGTAAAATACACAATCACTGTTACAAATATATGTAAAAAATTATTTTTAACTTTTTAATAATTTAATAATTTAATCATCTTTATTTTTAAAAAACTCTTGTATTCATGCAAAGGTGTCAATTCTTGGTGTAATTTTAGGTTTTAATCCTCTGGGCCTCATTTCTAATAAACAGGACTATATTCTTGTCTGGAAAATGATAAAATGTTGACGGGATGAAGTGATTTATTCGGATATCAGGTGCTAAGGAGAGACAGAACAGTGTGTCGTCTGTATAGTGATAAAAATAAATGATGTATAATTTAATCAGTGAGTATAAGCGTGTGTAGGAGAAATAACAGAGGCCCTGCGACTGAGCCCTGAGGGACGCCACACACTGCTGCTGGATGTTTGGATGTAAATAAATCTGGCGTAACAGAGTGGGAATGAATGTTTCCACATTAACACCATCATGGCAGATGGAGGAGCACAGATATTAGTGAGATATTAGCACAAGAGATTTTCAGAAGTCTACTGTTTATTCACGTCACATAATTCAGTGATGATTTTCTGATTTACAGTCTAAGCATGTGCCCATGTCCAAGTATTTCTCTTACTTTCACTTGTAAAAGCATGCATCAGCGTGTTAGAACGCTAAGGCCGTGAGTGTGGCGTGTCTTTAAATCGTCTGTGTTCTGAAGGACGTCTGCAGAACAAGTGACAAAAGGCCAGGCAGTAACTGCATGTGACATTCTCCGAGCTACGCTTTTCCCCTCTCTGTCTGTGACGATGATAAATCGAGCCCATTATTCCCCATAATGGAGCCTGTAATTGCTCGCAATTAGAAGCCATTATGAGCGAGGCATATGACCTTATAGCTGGACAGATTTAAAGAGCTCTTCTATATCGGGATGTGTATTTATGAGTGTGTGTATGCATATATAAATTGTATAAAGCTACAGTAAATATCACAGCTGCAACATCGTCTGACCAAGACATCGTCTCCAGACCTCCATACTGACCACCAATCCCACAATGCACTGCTGGGTCAAGGGGCCCTGAGTGGTGATCCTGCTATCCTGAAATTTGGACTCGTAGTCTTAAGTAAAAAAAAAATGAATGAATGAATTAGAAAATATAATTAAAAATAACAAACATTTAAGACAAGATTTATACAAAAATAATCTCATTCTATTTAAGCAATGTTTGAGTTCTGTAATACGTAGCTTCGTGCCAATGCGTTATTATTCATTAATAATAAATAACTCTATTGGTTATTAATGAGTGATAAAAAGCTCTTTATGGTCGATTCGTACGTGTGCGCAGCGAGAGACACGTCACTGATCACGTTTCGGCTTTATACACCTCATTTCTGTGTTAGAGCTGATGGAGGGTGACAGGAGAGGTGTTAATCTGCTCTCAGGTCACTGTGAGGACTGGACTGCTGGATCAGAGTTACAGATCCAGAACAACAGCGTCTGCATGTCACTTATCTCATACACACGTTCAGCAAACAGCGTGTGTGTGTGTGTGTGTGTGTGTAAACTTGAAAAAAAACCCTACAAGCTGATTTGCTAACAGGATTCACACAGGATTGCGACGCTCACGTGAGCACAAACAACACGTCTCTGTGTTTTGCTTGTTTGAATGAAGGAAAATGGAGGCGAGTGGTGTTTCTACCTCACCCTGCTAAACAGTGAGAGAAATCAGTGCAAATAAATTCATTTATCACCTGCAGTGTGATTTTTCCGTGGCCTGAACCTGATGGAATAATGCTGGAGAGAAAGATAGAGAGAATAAATTAAACAGAAATAAGAAATAAATGAAGTGAACACTAAAGAAAAAAGCCCCTCAGGAGCTGTATATGCATATGTATTTTTCATGTGTTAAAAAACACTGAATAAGAGAAAGAAAGAAAGAACATATATAAAATCTAGCTGCATGCAGTGACTAGCAGGCCTGAGCTCCAAGTGTCTGTTTCTGTGTGTGTATTAAAACGTTTTGGTTTATAAGCCTCACTTCCTGTTACCAGCTGGTGGCGCTATGACGGTGAATCACTTTTGGCATGTGCATGTGAGTATGTCCCATACCTGCGTGGTTTAAACCACATATCTGACTTCATCCTGACCACAAACCCAGATACTTCTTTGAGGTACTACTCGAAATGCACAAAATCTAAAATAGCCAACTTCCTGTTGGGCAGATCTCCTTCCTGTTGATCTCCAACTTTAAACCTGACCTCTGACCCTACACCTGATCTCCAACTTTAAACCTGACCTCCGAACCTAAACCTGACCTCCAACTCTAAACCTGATCTCCAGCTCTAAACCTGACCTCTGACCCTAAACCTGACCTCCAACACTAAACCTGACCTCCAACTCTAAGCCTAATCTCCAGCTCTAAACCTGACCTCTGACCCTACACCTGATCTCCAACTTTAAACCTGACCTCTGACCCTAAACCTGACCTCCAACTCTAAACCTGACCTCCAACTCTAAAACCTGACCTCCAACTCTAAGCCTAATCTCCAACTCTAAACCTGACCTCTGACCCTACACCTGATCTCCAACTTTAAACCTGACCTCTGACCCTAAACCTGACCTCCAACTCTAAACCTGACCTCCAACTCTAATACTAATCTCCAACTCTAAACCTGATCTCCAACTTTATACCTGACCTCCGACCCTAAACCTGACCTCCAACCTTAAACCTAATCGCCAGCTCTAAACCTGACCTCCGACCCTAAACCTGACCTCTGACCTTAAACCTGACCTCCAACTCTAAACCTAATCGCCAGCTCTAAACCTGACCTCTGACCCTACACCTGATCTCCAACTCTAAACCTGACCTCCAACTCTAAACCTGACCTCCAACTCTATATCTAATTTCCAAGCCTAAATCTATCCTCCAACCTCAATGCCTTCAAGTTAGCGGCTGTTTGTTTCCACTGTTTGTTTGTTGCTTCACGCTAATATAAAAGTGACAGAATGCTGCTGAATTGTAGAGAATTGCAGTCTCTTAAAACTGAGACTGTCACGTTAAAATGGAAAGAAAAGCCACCACTGAAAAGTGGTGTGACACGGTGAGAGTGGCTTCCTAATGGCTGTAATGTTCCCTAATGCACCGTGACTCACTTGCTTTAACATACACACACGCGCGCACGCACACACACACACACACACACACACACACACACACACACACACACTGAACGCTGTATTATAAATCTGATATGGCAGATGTGGGATTCTGCTGAATATTTTAAAGTGCAGTGACAAGAGGAAGTAGAATTATCGTTTTCAGTTCTGTGTGAGTCAGAGACCATTAGGAGGAACTATTTATTTTACCAGTATTTTATTTATATTAAAAAAAAAGCTTGAATAATTTTGTCAGGTTAGATTTCTGAATAAAAAATTCTTCACTAATGGAGTTGTTAAATGGTTTCTCGAGCAGGCGTGGACAAAATACTGAGAAATGATACTTAAGTAAAAGTCAAAAACTTGCTATTATTATATAAGAGTCAACAGCATACAGAAATCCAGCGTACAGTCGAGCGGCTCGTTTAGAGCGGCTCGTTTAGAGCGGCTCGTTTAGAGCGGCTCGTTTAGAGCGGCTCGTTTAGAGCGGCTCGTTTAGAGCGGCTTTAGATGAACCTTTGTTCGTCTGTGTTTGAGATAATATTAGTGACCTGAGATAATATTAGAGTTGCCAGGTTTCAGCAACATTTCCGTCTCTACTACATCTTAAAACCAAATGATAAAGAACTGAAACTAGCCCAAAACATTCTGCCATTGCAAAATGGAAACTTTCTTCTTTTTCTCAGCCTTTGCATGGGGAGAACAAGTATTTCACACACCTTTCTGATGTATGGATGTATATTATTCACTCCATAATCCCCCTTTCCCTCTCTCAATCTTTACAATATATCTTACATCATAGACACAGTGTCTGCACTTACACTCTGCACTTTGTTTGTGATTTTTTAATTAGATTTAATTCTGATTATTTGCTATAAAACAACAATTTGGCAGGTTTGAAGTATTTATTCACTAGCCCAAATCAGTGTAGAAACCACGAACCTGGCAACCCTGTCATTAACGCTGCATTCAACTGAAGGTCGTAACTTGTAATTCAACTAGGAAAAAACAAAGAAAACCCTCCTCGACTCTGGAACTCGGGACGATCTCCTCCATCGTGAGTTCAGCAAGTGACGTCCAGTCAACATGGCGGCTCACAGCATCAGCAGTAAACACAGCAGCACTTCTTATCTTTAAATGAGTTACACTGTATATACATATATTAGATCATTAACATACAGACGTGTTCACGTGTTAAATCTATAACACTGACTCTACAGCTCACTGTTCTGAGGTAAATATACATCACTCATTTTTTTTTGTAGCTTGAAAACACAGAGGTTGAAACTCATATGATTCCACGGAGAGTTCTGACTTCCACTTCTGAGTTAAGCCGGACGCAGCATGACTGTTTATTCCGCTGCTCCTTCCCTGAGCATGGGGCAGTGTGAGTCCTGCCCCAGTGGGTCTGTACTATTAGCAACAATTATTATTTGTTTCAGTTCCCAGTTTTGACCACTAGGTGTAAGCACGCTAGCACTAGCACTCTGCATCGAGGCGGGCGAACTGACAGAAAATCGGCTTAGATCTGTCAAACAGCCGGTCATGCAGAAGAGGTAGTTATTAATTCAACAAAATATCAAATGTATGGAGTTGTGAATATTGTTCATACGGATTGAATAATATAATGGATTTTATATAACAGGTTTATCTTACAGGATCCGGTATCCAATAAGTTTTCTCTCATATCCAATCCACAATTTTTTTGCTGGATCAGACTGATACTGATACTGGATCAGACCGATACTGATACTGGATCAGACCGATACTGATACTGGATCAGACCGATACTGATGATGGATCAGACTGATACTGATACTGGATCAGACCAATACTGATGATGGATCAGACTGATACTGATGCTGGATCAGACCCATACTGATACTGGATCAGACCAATACTGATGATGGATCAGACTGATACTGATACTACATCAGACTGATACTGATGCTGGATCAGAACAATACTGACGATGGATCAGACCGATACTGATGCTGGATCAGACCAATACTGATACTGGATCAGACCGATACTGATACTACATCAGACTGATACTGATGCTGGATCAGAACAATACTGATGCTGGATCAGACCCATACTGATACTGGATCAGACCAATAATGATGATGGATCAGACTGATACTGATGCTGGATCAGACTGATACTGATGCTGGATCAGACCAATACTGATGATGGATCAGACTGATACTGATGCTGGATCAGACCCATACTGATGCTGGATCAGAACAATACTGACGATGGATCAGACCGATACTGATGCTGGATCAGACCCATACTGATGCTGGATCAGACCCATACTGATGCTGGATCAGACCGATACTGATACTACATCAGACTGATACTGATGCTGGATCAGACCGATACTGATACTACATCAGACTGATACTGATGCTGGATCAGAACAATACTGATGCTGGGTATCGGATCAGTGCCATCTCTAGAAATCAGTACTTTGAAGGTCTAATAAAAGTATATTTTTTTGGAGCACATGTATTAAATTTTAATAACCCTAAAGTATAAATATGGCAGATTAATACTTCAGTATTGTAATGAAGTATTATTACTTCAGTATTTTCTACTCCTGATCTTAGGTGAGTGTGAGAGCAAAGATGAACTGAACTGGATATTCAGAGTCTAGTTTAAAATCTGTAGACTCAATAAAACCACACCGTGAGGTTTATCGCTCCGCGTGTACTGAGTGTAACACTGCGAAGCCGGTGAGTGTGTGTGTGTGTGTGCTCTTCCTGCTGACAGAAAGTATTTGACTTGAGAGAATATGAGATCAAACACAGTGTTTGCGCCTCTCTATTCTCCCTCTCTGGCGGATGGCGTGATCATTCTGACGGAGAGATAACAAGGTCAGAGATTGCAAATTGGAATTTGTGTGTGTGTGTATGTGTGAGCGAGAGAGAGAGAGACAGAGAGAGAAATAAAGAAATAAAGGAATAAAGAGAAACACCAGCATGTGAAAGCACTCACGTTGTCCACTGTGTGTGTGATGTGACCTTGTGCCTGTACGGAGGACGAGTGGAGCTGAACAGAGGGGATGATGGGACTTTTGGCTCCTGATCCTGTCCTCCAAATTACAAAAACGACATCTGTGGTGATTACGGCCGAGAAATGTCTAATCACTGTCTCATTCTCTGTTTTTTTTTTTTTTTTTTTTTTTGGCTCAGACAGAAATTTGCATACACACCAGATCACACGGGGCTTCCAGAACAAAACAGTCTCGACATCACGCTGGAAACGATCCTGAACCTGCTCGGAGTTTTAATCACGCTGTCACAAACACACCAGCTTTATATTAAAATGTTATGGTTTCTATAGTAACAGCTCATTCACAGGGACTCGTACAGCAGACGCTTCAATAATAATAAACAGGTTTACAAAATAACGATTTCTGTAAGGAGCTTGTACATTTATTTAATGTTTCATGGAAGGAGTCTCCAGTGTCAGAGGTAAAGCTGTAACTTTAAGTTTTGCGACGTCTTCAGGACAGAGGAGTTTATTTTTTTTGTCTTATTAACTTCAAGAGAGAGAGAATAATGAGAGGCTGGTGAGGGAAAGAGTGTTTATAGCTGCTATAATGTAAGTGAGAACAGGAAATAGTTTTACAGATATTCCACAAAGGATAAGAAGTATGATGAGTCGTTCATTAATAAATAATACATTTTAAAAATTGTAATCTTCAGCAAATTGCTGTATTATAAGAGGAATAAAAGAGTTAAAATAATCAACTTCTGGGTGGATCAGTAACTCCTCTTCATCATATCTTACTCTCTCTCTCTCTCTCTCTCCCTCTCTCTCTCTCTCTCTCTCTCTCTCTCAGCCCTGCCTGGAGGAATATGATGGATCACTTTCAGTAAGAGGACATGGCGTAAACGGTAGAGTCCAGTCGTGTTCTTTTTGTGAAATCGAATTCCCCCCTTGAACTTGATTGCATTTCTCCATTACGGAGTTACGGGGCGGTTAGCTGCTCCAGATCGCCCTCGTTTGCTTCACAAATGCACCACTTCTCCGCCACTGACAGGACGGAGGGATATCAGGAGATCAGATAGATACGCCTCTGTCCAATGCCTGGGTTTATTTTGTAAACCTGAGATGTAAAATCTATGCATGTGATTCGATGCGTTCTGTTTTTCTGTGTGTGTGTGTGTGTGTGTGTGTGTGAGAGGCCTGCATGTCTGAGGTTACGCATTTAGCATCTGAAAACAAGAGCCATCTCATAATGCTCTGATAAAAATAAACCACTCAGTGTGATGCTGCGGGAGAAATCCTCAAACGTTTCCAAAGTGGACCTCGAGTGTGTGTGTGTGTGTATGTGTGATGCCTGCTGCTGTATTTATCTCATGTTTCCAGGAAGTATGAGCAGACTTTTCAACTTATTTTAAGAGCCACTCGTTAAAAATGATCTCTTGAAAGAGTTAAATGCCAACATCGAACCTCTCCATTTTTTTAACGTACGTGAATTATTTCTTCCATTACACTTATTTTGAATTGTTTAGTAGCACGTTGACGTTTAGTCGTTTGCAAAGATGCTTTTAACCAAAGTGATTTACAGAGTGAGGTAAAGTCCAGAGCTGTTACAGCAGAATCAAGGTGAAGAAAACAGATACGGCTAACGGGGAATATTTACAGAACACAAAGCTTTGGCATCGCAGAAATAACATCCATAAAATGCTTTATCGTAGTTGTACAGTGTGGTTGAAGCAACAATACCTTGTCAGAGAAAAAGGCAAAGGATGAAAATGTTGCAGCAGCAATGCGGAAACCTCACCATTAAAACGTCACATTTAAAAATTCACATCATTTGTTTTTATTTAAACAATAATTTTTTTTCATAAGAACTCATTATATAAGAGTGTACCAAGTCCTAAGCTCTAAATGAGCAATAATTTGGAGTTTTTTACAGCACACTTACTCCTTAATACACACACTCTTTTGGTTCTTTAAGGCTTTGTTGGATAATTAATGGTTCTTAGCTTTCACTTGGAACTTGGAACCAAGTAGAACTGTTTCATCAGGCTAAGCACCTTTAACTATGCAATTCACCCTTAAGGAACCCTTAAAGAACCATTTTTTTCTAAGTTTACAAAGGATCTTAAGTACACGACAGATTCTGGGTGTTACTCCATTAATACTGGTTTCTTCAGGGGGTTCATTGTGTAAATGAGGGCTCTAGTTCTACTTGGAATATTAGAAAAGACTCTCGTAGAGCTCTACATTAAGTCGGAATTAAATTCCACCAATAATGCCTGCTCTGTGGTGGCCACTTTCCAAGAAGGATGGGGTAGAGGGGCGCCAATACTTTCTAAAGCGCATCAGATGGGCTACAGTCACCTATAAAGTGTCCTGTCTGGTAGGTAGGGCTTAATAAACTGTCTCCTGAGTGTATTACAGCAGGGGTACAGTGTATTTGTTAACTCCAGGGTGATACAGTACTTGTTTGGTGTCTATTTTGGGTTTAGTGGCCTTCAGAGAGATGATGAAGTTTTTAGTGACACCGCCGTGCTGGAAATTTCTCATCTAACAATAGAGGACGAAACCCAAACCAAGGACACAGACGGAGCTGGTGTACAGAGGGATATTTCTGTCTTGCCCACCATGGCACCAGCTGGAGAGCGAAGGGAAGGGTGAAGCAGACGTCGGGGATGATGTGGGATTAACACACCGCCTGATCCACAGCGAGATGGATTAACCCCGTCTGCCTCGGCACCGGGGACTGCTCCAAAATAATAAAGAGTCTGGCAGATGGCAAAATAAAAAAATTCAACATCACTTCTTTAGACAATATATTTTATTATTCAGGAATACACCACTCACTAAAGGGGCGGGGCTCGAACTGGATAAAACTAACGTCTTCTGATTCGGTTCTACTAGCACAGCGCTAAGAGTGTTTCAAACAAAGTAGCTTTACAGAAGCAACAGGAGGAAGAACGCTTGAGAGGAACCAGACTCACACATGGAACCCATCCTTTCCTGGGTGACTAGCAGGATTCTGATCATGGCCACATTAACAAGTCTTAGTTAAGAAGTAGACTTTGAGAACTCAGTGTTATTAGAACAATAATTACAGAACGTTCCCAGAATGTTTGTCTTAATGTTCCTGGAACAAAACAAAATCCTCAAAACAAGAAAACTTCTGAAAACCTTAACATTCCGAAAATGTTCTGCTAA
Organism: Pangasianodon gigas; assembly: GCA_022758105.1. NCBI lineage: Eukaryota > Metazoa > Chordata > Actinopteri > Siluriformes > Pangasiidae > Pangasianodon > Pangasianodon gigas. The sequence goes on from CM040461.1 coordinate 29,156,040, forward strand.
CTGAAAACCGTTAGCTAAGAAGAACCGTTCTAGATTTTTGGATCATTATAGTTCACTTGAAGATTCGTAGATCACTGAAGCTCATCAGATCATGGAGAATATCTTTAAGTTTTAAAAAAAAATTATTTAACTATTTAGAACCGTTAAGGGTTCTTCAGCTGTTGGAATCCTTTCTGGGAAAAAATGGTTCTTCAAGAGTTCTGCTTGGATAATAAAGGAATCTTAGCTTCCACTTAGAAGAAGGAAAATGCTTTGTTGTGAATCATTTAAGGGTTTCCACTGGAGGACAAACAAAGAACCCTCAAGGGTTTCTTCTTAAGGATTCTTCAGTTGTCCCTCTGGGGAACCCCTTAAAGGTTGTAAGTTGAGCCTTACAGCACCATGTTTCTCAATAAGAAAGGAGCTCCAAGTAGAAAAACCCTTGATTATTCAACAAAACCATGAAGAACATTTGAAGAACCCTTCTACAAAGTACCAGGGGCTGAATGTTAAACTCCTGATAGGTTCTAGATATTAAGAAGAAATTGAATACTGAGCATTAATTTGGAGTTTGTACAGCAGACTTACCCAGTTAATAGACACACTCTTAGGGTTCTTCAGTGGGTTCTTCAAGGATTCATTGGATAATTAAGGATTCTTGGATTACAAAAATTGGTTCTACTGTACATGGAAGGTAGGAAAACACTTTGTTTTGAAGCTTTACAGGTTCTTTGGTTCTTCAAGAGGTTCTTTAAGGGTTCATTGGATAATTAAGATTTTCTAACTTCTACAAAAATGGCTTGAAAAGGGTTTTGCTTGTAAGATAGGAAAAACTCCTTGTTGTAGGTTTCTACCAAGAACCTTTAAGGGTTCCCCCAGTGGGACAACTGAAGAATCCTTAAGGGTTGTAAATATTTCAAGAGTCTATAAACATTAAAAATGTTTCCTCAAAGGAACAGCAGTGGTTCTTATGAGCTGAAAGGTGGAGTACATTCACATTCCCAAGTGAAGGATAAAGTGTAAAGGAACGGAGTACGGTACCCCTGAGAGCCGCACCTCAGGAACCTCGTGGATTTGGACTGGGGCAGGTACAGACTAATAGATTTATTCAGAGAGAGTACAGTGACTTTGAATTAAAACTAGCAGATGATCGTGAGGTTCATGTCAGTGTTGGACAGGAGGAAGTAACAGCTACACACTCATGTCTTCATCGCTGTCTGTCTGACAGCTCAAATATTTGTTATTTCTTTTTTTAATGGTTCCTGTCTTCGCACTCGACGGAGATTCACCACGCTGTGATTAATGAGCTTTCACGCCTCTACATGGAAAATGACATACAGTGAGTCCATGAGAACTGTTTTTATTTCATCACTCATCAAACAGTAATAAGATTCATGCAAATTACTGTATATTTCTTAAAAAGTACAACTAATGGAGGAAATCCGAATTCCAGTAGCAGTTAGTTCAGCTTATCATGGTGAACTTTAACTCTGTGGACTGTGGCGTCTTTTTTTTTGAACAATAGAAGGAACTGCTAATTGCTGATTAATAAAATTTCTCGTTATGCCTTCTATGGAAAAGAGGTGGAGCTAAGAAACTTCATTCAGGCTGCGGGCGGAGCTAATTTAACTGAACTATAGACAGTAGCATAATTAAATGTGTAACAGTTTTACTTTCTTTCTTTCCGCACCGTTCAGTTCAGTTGGTTTCCTTCATAACGAGTGGAGGTCGTGTATCAAAGTCATCACAATGTTTCGTAACACATCGACATTTTAAGGTGCTTTCACACTTTGAATCAGAGTGAAATTGATTCTTTTGGTTCATTTGCTATTTTGATTTGTTTCACTTTCACGCTGCACAATTATTACAATGAACTGAAAAGCAGTAGAGCATTTCCTGTAGAGCTGAAATCCATCCTCATAAAACTCTTTCCATTAAAACCCTACGAGCGAACGTACAAGCCACAAAAATCACCCGAGCACAGAGAACATGAAGCCGGCACTAAACAAAGGATTACATAATTATATAAATAACTAGTGTAAGTGTTTAGTGTATCACATATCCAGTGGGTTTTTTCAGAAAAGTTCGCAAAAATCTACAAAAAAAACAAGAATCACTTTCTCACTAGAGTTCAGCTGGAAGTGGACTGAGACA